>CM028132.1:929737500-929812500 GCA_016271365.2 Neoceratodus forsteri | reverse complement strand
AGACCAGGTATCCCCTCAGCGGAGTTCTGGACCGAGGGATTCTCCGGCGGAGGCCTTTCCGGTGGCCGAGCCATAGTGGGTCCGGCACCTGGAGCTTTAGCAGCGCCTGCTTCCTGCCCTGCGCCTTGACCAGGATGGCCAGGAAGTATCCCGGTCCCCGGTTCCTTGTCGGGATTTGAACACCCTCTGCTGAGGGTTGGTTACAAACAACGTTTTCGGTAGCGCCTTGGCCTAGCATGAGGGATGTGGACAAACCACTCCTGACAAGGTCAAGAATTGGACTATGTCGAGGCGAAAAAGTCCTTCGTCCGTCTCATCGCCGTCAGGCCAGTTCGGCCGTCCTCATGGCTCTATTTTCTCATGCACCTGTTGGGCTCCTGGATGAGTCATCCCTCATCTTCCCGCCCGATCTGCAGACTACGGTTAAGCAGGTGCGGGACCAGAACAAGAACAGTGGCCAAACAACAGCTCAGACTGCTTTGGATATAGGGGACTCATGTGCCAGATCGGTGGCGACCGCAGTGGCTATCGTCGGCGGGCTTGGCTGAGGATATCCACCTTTACGCCGGATACCCAGCACAGGATTGGCGGATGTTCCCCTTTTGGGGACTGACCTCTTGACCCTGGGGTGGAAGGTCACCTGCAGAGGATCGAGAAGTCCAATGCTACCTTGGACTCGGTCTGCTTTCGCTCAGAAGGACAAGGCCGCAAACCACAGCCTAAGCCCTTTAGTCCTTCTGTGCCCCGGTAGCCCGACCCAACAACGTCAGGGCCAGCAGGCTCGACCTTGGCATCCCAAACCAAGCCGCCGGCTTCCTCAACAGGAGGCAGGGAGGAAAAGGCCCAGGAGGTCCCTCGGCGGTCCCTCCTCCCAAGCCTGCCAGTAGCGGGCTGAGGGGTATGCTTCATTCCCGTCACCTTACCCTGGGTCCCCATTAGAGGGCAGCTCCAGCACTTCCGTTCCGCCTGGTCCGCTGTTTCCACGGACAGGTGGGTCTTGGAAGGTGGTGGGAAGAGGCCTGCCTCTGGAATCGAGCAGGCACCACCCTTCAGAGCCGTGCGCCCCTCGGGGAGCCCGGGATCCCAGCCTCACTGGCGGCTCGAGCAGACGCCAGCTCTCCTCCTCCAGAAGGAGGTGATAAGAGAGGTGGTGGACCCTCCTTCAGACCCAGGGTTTGTGTCCAGGTACTTCCTGGTTCTGAAGCAGACAGGGGGCTGCGCCCATTCTCGACCTACACGACCTAAACAAGTTCCTAAGGTCTCGAACCTTCAGGATGGTCACTCTGGCTCAGATAATACCATCCTTGGAGCAGCGTGTGGTTCTGCTCTCTGGACTTGCAGGGCCGCGTTTTTCACGTCCCTATCCGTCCGTCTCACCAAATTCCTTAAGCTTCGGCGGAAGGATCCTCTTGAGTTCAAGCCATGCCCTTGACTGTCTCCAGCTCCAGGGTCTTCACCAAATGCATGGCAGTGGTGACAGCATTCTCTTGGCGCCGAGGGGTCGGGTGTACCCTCACCTGGACGACTGGCTGATAGCAGCTCCCTCCAGGAAGGAGGCGGGTGGTCAGAGATCTGGCCCTCCAGGTCTGCTCTCAACTGGGCCTCCTTATCAGCAGGGCCAAGTCGAGACTCGAGCGAAGCAGGTGATTCTATTCGTCCAGGTAGCCGCTCGACTCTCTCCGAGCCAGGCGCGCTCGTCGGCGGACAGGGCCGAGGTTCTTTCCTCCTTTGCCCGATCATTTCTGGTTGGGCAATTGCGCCCTGCCGGGACTTCCCTCGCCTCCTGGGTCTCATGGCGGCCTGCACCAGCGTGGTCCGTTGGCCGCTGGAACATCGTCCCCTTCAGTGAGGACTGGCCAGCCAGTGGTCCTGGCGCTGCGATCCTTTGGACCAGCTTGGTCGGTGACACAGGGGATGTGGAGCGGCTCTCCAGTGGTGGACCGTTCAGATCATTTGCAGGAGGAGCATCCGTTCGTCCGCCCCGAGCCGACCGGTCTCTCATCGACCGATGCCTCTCTGATGGGTTGGGGTGCCCATCTGGGGGAACACGGGCTCATGGCCTCTGGTCCCCGCGGGAGTCCCGATGCCACATCAACCTGCTGGAGCTCCGAGCGGTCCGCCTAGCTCTCACCGCCTTTGCTCCGTTCCTCCGGGGTCAAGTGGTCCAGTCAGGCGGACAATACCCGCGACCATGTACTATCTAAACACGCCAGGCGGGGCCAGCGCTCCATGCTTCTATGCAAGGAAGCTCTCCGCATTGGTCACTCGTGCGCAGCCTGGAGGCGGATCTCCTAGCCATTCACGTGGCGGGAGCCTCCAACACCTGGCCGATGCCCTGAGCCGGATGAGGCTGCATCCCGAGTGGTCTCTCCCTGCTGGAGGTAGTACAGCATCTGTTCTCCCATTGGGGCACACCTCAGGTGGACCTGTTTGCCTCCAGGAGAGCAGAGGCTGAGTCTGTTCCATGCCCGCCCCCTCAGCAGGGCTCGCTGCAGGGGATGCCTTCTCGAGCAGTGGACCCCGGGCCTCTTTACGCCTTTCCCCATTTCCCTTGATCCACAAGGTGCTTCTCAAAGCGAGGAGGGACAGGCGCAGGTGATTCTGATAGCCCCAGACTGGCCTCGCCAGTTCTGGTACCAGATCTCCTCAGTCTCAGCTCCAGGACTCCATGGCAGCTTCCAGCTCGCCCGGACCTGCTCTCAGTCAATCAGGGAAGGTGTTCCATCCGGACCTTCAATCCCTGCACCTGGCGGCCTGGTTCCTGGCGGCTAGAGTTCAGGCGTTGGGTCTTTCCGTGAGGTCCTCAATATGGTTGGGAAACCCGTAAGAGTCGACCAGAAAATGCTATGCCTTCAAATGGAAAGGTTTTCCATTTGGTGTCAGAACAGAGCTTGGACCCTTCCTCCTGTTCCTTGGCAAGCATCTTGGACTATTTATGGTCCCTTTCTAGTCAAGGGCTTAGGTCGGCGACCCTAAGGGTGCACCTGGCAGCCATCTCTGCTTGCAGGCGCGGGCAGGAAGCAGTCGATGGCGCAGGAGGAAGGTGGTCTGGCGCTTTTCAAGGCCTTGATCACATTCCCCTCCAGTCTTGAGAACCCCCACCTCCGTGGGATCTACTGCTGGTACTGGCAAAGCTCATGGGCAAGCCATTGAACCTATGCACAGGTGTGCTCTCTCTCACCTGTCGTGGAAGACCGCCTTCTTGGTGGCTATCCGTCAGCCAGAAGGATGGGAGGCTCCAGGCGCTTTCCATCGAGTCTCCTTACCTGGTCTTCCACAGGGACAAGGTTGTCCTCGCCCCACCGAAATTCCTTCCGAAGGTGGTGGGGTTTCACCTTAACCAGGTGTTGACTCTGCGGTGTTCTACCCCAATCACACCTGGAGGCGAATATAGGCTCCATACTCTGGACCCTAGAAGAGGGCTCGCTTATTATAAGGGCGACGGCTGAAATCGAGAGAGGTTAGCCAGCTGTGTTGTACCCTCGCTGAAGCCGCATCTGGCAGACCTGCAGCCAAGCGGACGATAAGCAGGTAGGTAACCTCCTGCATAGATCTCTGCTATAAGTTGGCGGGCATGGAGCCTCCCAGAGGGATAAGAGCTCATTCTACCACGCCATACTGCTGCAGCAGTGGCTGCTTCCAGGGACGTCCCTATCCAGAAATCTGCAGGGCTGCTACCTGGAAGTCGGCAAAACACCTTCATTACCCATTACCACATCGACCTTGAGTCACGCCCGGGATGCTGGTTTTGGGGCCTCGGTTCTCCAGTCTCTCTTTCCCAAGTAAGTATTGGGGGTGTGCGTCTTGCCTCCCTCCTCCCGGAGAACTGCTGGAGTCTGCCAATGAGTGTGGATGAACAACATATCCATGTCCTAGAAATACAGGTTACTCACCTGTAACAGGAGTTCTGGAATGGTATATGTTGTTCATCCACCTGACATCTCAACTCCGGCTTGACGCACAACCCTGAAGCTTTCAGCGGGCAGATCTGGCGTCATGGGCGGGCCGAGGTTACCTACCGGGTGGGTGGGAGGAGCAAGCTTGAAGACCTTCCGGCAAGATTTAAGCGGCAAGGATACCTGCCAATGAGTGTGGATGAACAACATAACCATTCCTAGAACTCCTGTTACAGGTGAGTAACCTGTATATACCACTCTAGGGTGTCTGGTGGGCGCTCTGATATCACTTGCCCTTGGTGTGGCGTTGTGATGCAGGGCCGCAGGCCGGGTGCATTCAACCACCCAAGGCATGTGTATATCGAAGGCGACCCGCCCCTAAATGTTATATCTATCTTATAAAATAGCCACACATGTTTTGGAGAGGTGAGGTGGAAAAAATAATCCCTCTGTCTAGCTGGTAAATGATATGCTGGCAGAGTTCAAAGTTAGTCATTTTGTGTTTAAAAAAGATGAAGTGTGTTCTTTATGTTATGTTCTGTTAGTTAAGTGAGAGAAGCTGCTGACTCTATGTAGAAGGGAGCGAGGACACAGTGAGTGGTCGGCAGCTTTGGGAAAGTAGTCGAGCGAGGCGAGTGATGAAGTATAAGCGTGACGAGGCGGTGCGCATTGCGGGAAGTGACAAGCTATTCTGAATTGAAAGTAAGTCCTTTTGTGTTTAAAAAAAAAAAAAAAAAAAAAAGATAAAGTGCTTTCACTCCTGTTAGTTTCTCTTAATTTCAGTAATACAAGCTGCAGGTCTATGTGGCAGTAGACAGCCAATGCTTAAGCATAGGTTATATTAATATATAGGGCTAAGGGCATCTACCGTATAAGAGTAGATGTCAGGATATGAATGCATATTGTTGTAATCCACTTTGCTTACTAATACACACACATTTTAACATGTATTTTCTGTCTATTTCTTACTTGTCAGATGCCAAGACACCTGTCCTTGAAGTAATTATAATACGTAAGGCAACATTGCCATCCTTTGGTGATGTGCACCACTACACTTGGTTATGTAAGACTCTGTATACGAACTTTTGTTCTAAAACTGATGACTTTACAGAATCATATAATGTTATCTTGAACTGTGGAGCCACCTCTAATTTAGCCAATAGGGCTCATCTCTGTAACTAGAAATGTTTCTGTCTTTTGGTAACCATAGTAATTATCATAGGTATATAATGTTAGGCACAAGCTTTACACCTCGGAGACCTGAGAGACCCCAAGAGACTACAGAGAAACCTGGAGGTGTAGGGAACAGTTAGCATTGGCTCCCGGTTCGTATTGGTAAGAACTGCTTAGGGCAACTGTGATGTATCCCTTTTGTAGTAATAAACTTGTTTATTACTCTAATGCAATGTGTTTGTGATTACTTGTATTCCCAATATCGTAAATCTGAAAGTGAGGTTTAGACCTCTTGACAGTACTCCATCCAGACCTTCAATCCCTGCACCGGATTGCCTGGTTCCTGAGTGGCTAGAGTTCCAGGACTTGGGTCTTTCCGATGAGTTCCTCAACGTTGTTGAAGTGTCCTCCAAGGAGTCGACCAGAAAATGCTATGCCTTCAAATGGAAGATATTCTCCATTTGGTGTCAGGAGCAAGGGTTGGACCCTAGTCCTGTCCGCTGGCTAGCGTTCTGGACTACCTATGGTCCTTTTCCAGCAGGGGCTTGCCCACGACTCCTCAAGGTGCACCTGGACGGGCCGCCTCTGCTACTGGCTTAGGCCGGCAAGCAGTCTGTGGTGCAGGGAGAAGGTGGTCTGGTGCTTTTCAGGGCCTAGATCACACATCCTCTCTGGTGCGTGAACCACTTAACTCCATGGGATTAACTGCTGGTACTGGCCAAGCTCATGGGCAAGCCATTCGAACCGATGCATACGAGTGACATCTCTCATCTGTCATGGAAGACTGCCTTCTTGGTGGCTATCGTCAGCCAGAAGGATTGGGGAGCTCCAGGCGCTTCCATTGAAGCTCCCTACCTGGTCCTCCACAGGGACAAGGTTGTCCTGTGCCCCAACCGAAATTTCTCCCGAAGGGTTTGGGTTTCACCTGAACCAGGTGTTGACTCTGCTGGTGTTCTACCCAATCACACCTCTGAGGCAGAGTACAGGCTCCATACTTTGGACCTGAGAAGAACGCTCACTTACTACATAGAGCTTACGGCGGATGTTCGGGAGAGGTTTGCCAGCTGTTTGTCACCTACGCTGAAGCTGCACCTGGCAGACCTGCAGCAAAGCGGACTATTGACAGGTGGATTACTTCCTGCATTGATCTCTGCTATAGGTTGGCGGGTAGGGAGCCTCCCGTAGGGCTTTGAGCTCATTCCACCTGTCATACCGCTGCATCAGTGGCTACTTCCAGGGACATCCCTATCCAGGAAATCTGCAGGGCTGCTACCTGGAAGTCAGCACACACCTTGAGTCACACCGGGATGATGGTTTTGGAACCTCAGTTCTCCAGTCCCTGTTCCCTAAGTAGGGGGTTTGCACCTTGCCTCCCTCCTCCTAGTGAACTGCTAGGAGTCTGCCAGACAGTGTGGATAGAACATATCCACGCCCCTAGAAATGCAGGTTACTCATCTGTAACAGGAGTTCTAGGAGTGGTATGTTTATCCACACGGACCCACCTGGCTTCCGGCAGGCTAGATCTGGCATCATGAGGCGGAGCAGAGAATTTCATCACCCGAGTGGGTGGGAGGAGCCAGCTTGAAGACTTTCCGCCCATTTTAAAGCGCCAAGGTACCTGCCAGACAGTGGATGAAAACATACCACTCAGGACTCCTGTTACAGGTGAGTAACCTGTATTTTGCTGCAGTGTTACCAACCTTTTCTACGGATTGTGTACTGCCGCTTCTGGAGTTCATGTGCAAGCGAGAAATGCTGTGGAAGTGAAAGCAGACTGCAGGTGCTGAATCGGGCATTGTTTGTTTTTATGGTTTGTGGAACTGGCCAGGCCCTCCTTTTTGGGGCTTTGTTGCTGATGATGCACCCTTTAGGGCTAATGATCTTCCATTTCAAAATGGCCAATTCCATCTGACAAAATATAAAATCCTTTTTACCCTATATTGGTCATATCAGCATGTTTTGTACATAAATTTGGCCAAAAGCAGTGAGTTTTCACAAAATGCTGGTGCAACGGGATTGTTTGCATAAGGTGGTACAGATGGGAGTTATTTATTTTTATGAAATATTTACTTCCAGATGCTGATTTTAAAAATGTCAAATTATTTTGTTTTGTTTTTGTTTTTATATGTATTCTTAGTTGAAAAAAATCATTGGCCCTACTTCTTGTGACTGCTGTCAGCCAATCAGGTGTTATGATTTTAACCCATTTTTCTAAATGGGGATAACATGAGTGATCATTTTTCTTTTCACTCAGAGGGTAGTAACCCAATGGAGCAAGTTCCCAAAGTTTGGTGATATTATCTTTGAAACTCTCATTGGAGTGGTGGTGTATAGAATAACCTTGCTTTATACATTGCATTTGTTAAATTGAGGAGGAGGGCCATGAAGTGCATGCCACATAGCGAATTGCTGTACCAGAGAGAGAAGCTAAATCACTTGACCCTGGGTTCTTGAGATTTTTGCCATCGATGGTTTCCACTCAGTACAGTGTGTTTAGACTAAAGCTGCAATTTTGCAGCGTTTTAGCTACTGAATGGTTCCAGTAGTGCTGCGGCTGTTATGTTCATGTCCACAGACGGCAGCTGTGTAGTTCTGTGCACAGCCTGACTTCTGATTCTAGTTCAGTGCCATTTTAAGACCTTACAAGTCTGGAAATGGTTGGGAGTGACCACAGGTGGACTGAAAATGCTTTCAGCATTACAGGTTCCCACCACCACAGCAACTCGTCACAGCCAGATGGGATCGGCCCTTGGCATGTCTACACCCCTGTTTGTGAAGCAGAGTAGCCACTGTGCACTGCTCATCGTGGTGTAGAATGGTGAATGTAAGCACACTTAAAACGCCAGCATCCTTAATTTACGTGCAGCACTTCCCATTGAACAGTGGCTACAGATATTTCACATATTAAATGCTGAAGCTACCTGAATGGCAGGGGATAAACACGATGGACCCTTGACCTTTTTTCATCAAGCATTCCCTATCTTATGTTTTTGTTCCAAGTAGGGATGTCAGTATGGTTTGGTCAAACCGCTTTGTTAATCACAGGGCTTGACAGTAGTAGACCATTGCTTTACTTTTGTATGATGTAACTTTGGAAAGCAGTCTTGAGTTTTCTGTTCACCTGCGAAAGCAAGGAACATTAGGGGTTACTGGAAGGGTTGTGGAAATCTTTGCAAAGCAAATTAAGGGTATGGCTGCGTAGTAGGTGTAATTTATTTTGTGTCTTTTTTTTTTTTTTTAAATCTGGTAAAATGCATATTTTCAGGTAAGACCTGTTGCAGCATCTCACAGTTGCATATTAGAACTTGAGCTTAGAGAGCCAAGAGAAAAGTGAATAACATGTAGTAGCACCATTACAATATTCAGTAAAATAGGATTACGGAGAGGAATGTCAAACCAGGCAATGATCAGGTTGAACTCTGTAGCGATCACAGTTGAAGTCAAAGGTAATCTGTCCTTATGCTGTGCAGTTCAGAATTTAACCGGGAGATGATCAATGAGGCGGAAACAAAAACAGCAGTTAAGCGCGGTTACCAATGGATTCTCCCTTTAGGTAGTTCCAGAGGGGGTTTCTGAGAAGTGATTGGGAGGATCACTACGGACAGGTAGTTGAAGGAGAGTTCCAATGCTTAGGTTCACATACAGCAAAGGCCTGCTTTCCCATGGCTGTGGGGGTTTTGGGGTCCGCAAGCAGTGACGTCATAATACAAAAGGGGGGTAACTGGTTAACACTGTTTAGCTGCTCAGCTAGGTTAGGAGGAGTAGCAGTACTAATAATCTTGGCTGTAAAACAACACAGGAAAAAAATATAGCTGTTGGCTGAGACGGACAACTGAGTTCATTTATTTAGTGTTTATCAGATAATTTTATTTGTATAGCGCAATTCCAGTGTCAAAGCGCTTCACATTAACATCAACAAACCATTCATTAAAATCACCTAAAATAAATTCAGTCAAAATGTACAGAATAACTTGAGTTCAGATATTGAATGCCTTTTTAAGTAAGTCTTCAGACTGGTCTTGAAGCCCTCCGCGGTCCTGCACTCTCTAATCTAATGAGGTAGAGAGTTCCACAGAGATGGCACCATGAACATAAAGGCCCTGGCACCAGATGTCTTTAGCCGCATCCTGGGAACTTCTAGCAACCCCTCATCAGTTGAGCGGAGGGGTTGGCCCGGGCTGTAAGGAACCAGGAGCTCTTGCAGGTAATTCTGTCCCAATCCGTGTAGGACTTTATAGGTCAGAAGACCGACCTTGAAGGTGGACCGCCACTGTATAGACAGCCAGTGCAGATTACGTAGCACAGGAGTAATATGGCTGGTGCAAGAAGCCCCAGTAAATAACCATGCTGCAGTGTTCTGCACCAGCTGCAAGCGGCGGACATCAACCCCCAGAAGCCCTCGGTATAGGGAGTTGCAGTAGTCCTGGTGCAAGGTCACAAAAGCATGGATCAACATGGGCAAATCATTGTACGGAACAAGATGCTTAATTCTGGCGATGTTCATAAGATGATAAAAAGAAGATTTGACGACTGCCGACACCTGCGCCTGCAGTGTCGGCCCATCATCAAATACCACCCCCAGGTTATGTACCTGTTCAGAGGTGGGCAGCTGTACACCATCGAGCCAAAGCCCAGAAGGTAACCCCACCACCGGGGCCTCTATCTGGCACCCCGGATCCTCAACTAACACCTCCAGTCTTTCCAGAATTCAATTTCAACCAACTAGACTTCATCCAGTCATGGATTTCTGCCAGACAGTTGTTAAACCTCGAGACCGCACTATCCTAGTCGGGTGCAAGAGACAAACAGAGCTATGTATCATCTACATAGCAGTGAAAACTCTGCCCATATCATCTTACAATGTTTCCAAGGGGCAGCAAATGCACTGCGAACAACATGGGGGACAGCACCGAGCCCTGAGGTACCCCGCACGGCAGAGTATGGTTCAGAGGAAAAAATCCCCAAAACCACCCTCTGAGACCTGCTGGCTAGGAAAGAATGAAACCGTCCAAGAAGTGGACCAGCTAGTCCACAAATGAACCTCAGGCGTACGAGCAGAACCTCATGATCCACAGTGTCAAATGCTGAAGAGAGATCCAAAAGCACCAACGTGGAACAGCGCTTCTGGTCTCTCGCCATCAGGAGATCATTGAGCACTCAATCCAGAGCGGTCTCAGTACTATGTCTCTTTCGTAAACCTGACTGGAGAGGATCAAAAACATCATGGATGGTATGGTAGTTCTCCAGTTGCAGCGCAACTACTTTTCTCAATCACCTTCCCAACAAAGGGAAAATTAGAGATAGAACTGTAGTTTGCACAGATGCCTGGGTCCAAAGAAGCCTTCTTAAGAAGCAGTGTCACCACCGCCTCTTTCAGGGAGCTAGGAAATTCTCCCGAATCTGAGGAACACTAGACAATCTCTGCAAGGACTGGGCCAGTGATCTCCAAACCCCCTAATACTAGGTGTGTAGGGCCTGGATCCAAACTACAGCACATTGGCCGCAAACTCTGGACAATCCTCACAATGTCCCCTATCTCCGATTGATTGAAAGACATCAAAGAAGACGGAGGGAAAGTGACCATAGAGGGTGTTGGACAGATTTCAGCTTTGATATCAGCCACCTTATCTGCAAAAAAGCGAGCAGACTCATCACACTTATCTTGTGAAAATGCTCCTCGAACTTGTAGACGGGCTGGGCTGCACAGCCTGGCCACGGTTCGAAAGAGCTAAGCTGGTCGGTTTTGAGCAGTGGCTATCTCACCGGACAGGTAGACCGCCTTCTTATGTGAGATTGCTGATTGATAACTTTGATAGGGGTTCATCAATCTAAGTTGGTTGGCATCAAGGGCCATCTTCTGCTAGCGACGCTCTAGCCTTCGACCCACCCGTCTCAACTCCCTCAGGTCCCCTGAACCAGGGGACCGAGGGTGGAGAGAGAGGGGGCGAACACGGAATGGGGAGATGCACAATAGTTGCCTATTTTTCAGGCATGGCCTGGGAGAATTGCAACCAAGAACAAAGCAGATTGGTGACAATAAATAAATTCAATACATGACAAATCCCAGGGTACAAAATTGAAGAGAGAGTAAATACACAACAGTGGAGCAATGAGGTTTACATTCCGATATCAAAGGGCACGTCCATCAAACGGTGAAAATACTCCACAGATTCAAACATAACAGAAATTTTAGAAATGCATTCGGTGTAGGAGATAAATACGATGATGAGCGCAAACATGACCAACGAGGTGAATAAAGTCAGTTTAAATTCAGCAGCTACAAATGGGTACATAGAGTTGTTCGGAGCAGGTGAGACAGATCGTCGTTTCGGAAGGTCAGAGCAGTAAGATATTGTCTGATTTGAGACAGAATAGTGTTCCAGAGTTTAGGGGCAGGAACTGAGAAAGCCATATCCCTTAGTTTCGTTCTGGTCCATAATACTGCTAAGTAGTCGAGGTCCATAGATCTCGGCAGATGAGCATTCCTGCAGGACATCAGGAGTGAGGCAAGAGACAAAGGCAGCAGGGATGAAGATGCATTTGGCTCTGTAGGCTGTGCCAAGGTTACCGTTAACTGTCCTACACATCGAGGATATCCAGGGAAAAGTCTGCATCATTGCCTGTATTACAGTTAAAGACAGGTTCTTGTCAAAATAAAACCTATGCATTCAGAAATGTGTTCCTTAACATTTTTCCCCCAAATAGCTTGGTTTTGCTTTATTGAGTTAAACATGTTTTCCCTTTCTCTCCAAGTCGCCTGAGTGGCGAAGATGGCAAGGAGTTCACCACAGTCGTTGGAATGCAGTTCCCACGCATTTGCAAAGTGTTTAAGGTGGGTGCTGTATTTATTTTGCTTTAGTTCAGTATTGATGAAACGTGCTATGAAGAGTGAATCCAGTATTGTATGGTGATTAAAGAATTTAATGACTCTGCCAGAGACACTAGACTTGACACATTCTCTCATATATATATATATTTTTTTTTTTTTTTTTTTTTTGAGGATGTAAACTGGATAAGTCTTAAAATAATTTAGATAATTAATCTGGACTCTCGAAAGACGTGTGTGTGTGTGTGTGTGTGTGTGTGTGTGTGTGTGTGTGTGTGTGTGTGTGTGTGTGTGTGTGTGTATATATACACATGCTGTATAGACTGAAGGTGGTGGGTTTGAGTAAGTATTTGATTGCGAAATGGATATTTTTGCACTTTAATACCACTGTCTTCAATGAACAGAATAGCCTGAAACTTTGGTACATGCATAGTTGGTGCCAGGATCACTGGATCCTATAAATTTTGTACCTGCAAAAAGATCAGACGGTTGAAAGCTGATACGTGGTTTTACTGAAACGTTTTTTTTTTTTTTTTTTCCAATTTAGCAAATGGAGTGCTGTTTTGGCATATGTGCAAAATGGTTTGGGATGTTTCATTCATAACTGAATTTTTCTGTGAAACTGACATCTGTTTATGTTACATGAAGGAGGATCCCTTTGTTGGTACTTGGGTTAGGAAGGGGGAGTGTAATAACTCCAACCTTGAGGTTTGATATATAAAAACACAAACAAAGTTATGGGTCCTTACATTTTTCTGGTGCCATTAAAGCAGCAGTGTAACATAATCAGGAAATGATTGTCAGAATTATTTTTTTTGGGTTGTAAGCATGCAGCCATAGATGAGGTTTCCGTATCTGTAAATATTTTTTTCTAGCAATCTTTAGTAATTTTTTTTTTTTTTCCCGTTGGGTATTTAACATTTATTTCAGTTATTGTGGCGCCACAAGAAACATGGCGGCTGCCTAATTTTCAGCTGCGCTCCCCCTTCATGTCGCATCGCGTCTTTTGGGTACTGCAGTGGGATCCTGGGCTGAACATTTCCGATGTCCCTGGGTTGTACTGCCAGTCATACACGTGCAGTTGGCAGCAGAGGGGGTTGCAGTTCAGCATGGCTGGTGGCAGAAATGTAAACAAAAACCAAGGATAACTGAGCAAATTACAGGATGATAGTACAATGTGGGCAGCAAAGAGTACCAGGTAAATGCTCAGCAGAGCACAGGGAATAAACTGAAAAAATGCAATTTATTTATTTTTTACATTGCACTGCTGCTTTAAGTCCTGTGAAATGCATACTTTGCATGTTCAGAGATTTACCATGAAAACCCAGTTGGCAAGTTTCATGCCAGCCTGATATGGGCATGTCAGAGAAAGATACTGGTCTGAGGCTGTGCCCAGTGGGCACACTGCAGGTCCTGCACGATACAAGTTTCAGGTCTGAAACCTTGCTTGACGAGAATGCTGCTTAGTATATGGACTGCAGAACCTCTCCCAAAGCAAGCTACAGGTCTGGTGTAGTGAGTGTCATCATGCAGCTGCTGTGGGCTACTCGTAAAAATGCCTCGCGTGTGACTCTGAGCGTCACTAAGAAAATGCTTTTAGATATCTTTTTCAAACCAAAAGGAAATTAATTGCAAAAAGTGCATTACTGCATCTTTTCAGGCTGAAATACAAAGCGCCCAAAGTAAGGAATTTAAAAATTAGGGTTGGAAGTCTAGAACATTGACAGATTTAGTGTTGTGTCTGGTGTTCCTCGTGTGATGCAGGGTTGACTTTAACTGAATATCTGCAGTGTCTTGTCACACAAAGTAAATGACACAGCATTGCTTATATAGTGAGTGCTGATGTTAAGGCAGTGCCAGCTCTGCATTGCATGTCCGTTCAAAAAACAAAACAAAAAAAAAAAACAAACCCTAAGGAACTCCCGGTGCTCCAGATAGGGTGAGCACCAAGCCTATTTACTCATTGTTTGTAAGGAAATATGCTTCGAAAATATTTTATTGGGTACAGATATTCAGCCCACACCTGAAAATGCTCCATACCCAGCAAAAGAGTAATTTGTGACACTTATTACTTATTTGTTTGAGCTGGCCTGATGACCGAGGGTTGAAGCACTGTAATGGCTTGCCTCTCACCACAGCGGCGACCTGAGTTTGGGAATGAGCTTGGATTGGGGCGTTGGGCTGTGAGAGGATTGACTGGCTACCTGGCAGTTCTCCCCTCCCGGATCGGGGTGGTGTGGTGTTCTGGCTCTTGGCTGCTACCAGGTGGTAGCACTGATGCCTGTGAGGCAGACTTGGGCCAAGGTGGGTGGAAGGGGCCACTGTTCTGGAGTGCATGAGCACCTTCTTGTGCATGAATCCTCTGTGTCACTGGGAAATAAAGCAGAAAATGGAAAGGTGATGGTTGGGGTTTAATGAAGCCTCACTGTCTACCTCCAACTTTTGCTACTGAACGGCTGCCTGATCTGACCTGGAATTTTTTTTTTTGGGGTGACTGTTCCTCCTCTGGCCCTGCCTGGGGGGTGGCAGGGCAAGCCATAGGAGAACTCACTGACCAGATAAGCCCCAAGGGCAAGCAGGTGCCGATTGGGAAGTGGTGGGACAGGGCTCAGGAGCCACCCCCTGCCATTTATGGAGAAGACTCTCTAGAAGAAAGAGCATTTTTCTTGAAGATTTGAAGCATTTTTATGCACCTAATTTAAAAAATGGCAGAGGTAATTTTGACAGGTAAGTTATTTATCTGGAGCACTGGGAAGAGCACACCACTGACTTGCTTAGTTTCCAGAGGTGTACACTGAAGAGGCTGTTGTCCTCTTAAGTGTTAAGGGCCAAATGCCCAGTGAGGCCAACTACTGTGGTGATCTTGTCGCTTAGGGGGATACCTCTCTCCTGAGTCTCTGAACAGACTGAGATCTGGAGACACTGAAGTCTGAAGGAGACTTTGTTCCTGTCTTTGAGGAGTTCCTTCATTCAGCCAAGCTGGTGAGGTAGCCTGATGAGCCTTGTGCCTCTTTCAGTGGAAATGCTTTGATCACTGGGCCTCTTGTTGATTCAGAGGAGAGTGCCAGTTTTGTGAGCTTGGCATTAGGAGCTGGCACAGTGAACCTGACCTTAGCCTGCCATCTTCACAGGCCAAAACACTAGGTCTTGCCTCTGTTGTTCAGGCGACAGAAGGTGCAGTGAGAGTGGATTCATATGTCCTGTGCCTGCAATCCCCAGAAACTGCACTGTGGGTGAGTCGTTCTGTTCTGGAATTCAACATGGAAGGATTCTGTATGGTGGAGGTACCTGGTGTAACCTGTGTTGGGCCAGAGTCACTTTCTGATCTTGCTTGTGATAACCCCAAGTTATATTCTTGAGGACCTGCAGGAGCTTCTGATTGGGTATCCTGCTGCAGAGAAATCAGAATTCTGTATGTCCTTTTTTGATGATGCATCCTGGGCTTGAAGCAGTGTTGCAAGTAATGCAGACTGAGCAGGCCACAGTCAACCTGAGTGGACTGGCATTCATGTTTCTTTATTTGTACTTGGGGGCTTGGACTCGATTCCTTTAAAGTGGTGTCTGAAGGCATGTCCTGGTGATATTGATGATGGTGCAAGAGCTTTTAAAACATGGGTCAAATTAAGACCAACTCGTGGACAGAAGAAAATATTGGGATCAAAGTAAGAAACAACTGGATCAAAACCTGATTGAAAATACAAATTTCAGCAATCCAGAGGCTAAAACTTAAGAAAATTCACATTCCCATTTTTCAGCTGTTACTACAGACCAGATACACTATGGACCCTCTGTCAAGGGGAAAGTGGGTCACTTCTGGGCAAACTGCAACATTTTCCCTTTTTGCTTTATCTAGCACTGTCACTGAATGATGCTTGAAAACTAATTCTGCTCTTGCTTGGTCCTTAATTTGCAATTCCAATGATAATAGTGGCCATTTAAGATAAAATTGCCAGTATTGGCTTTTGTGGCTTGCAGTGGCGCTGTCGCAGCAAAAATGAGCCCAATATGGCTGCTACTGCGGCAGAGTGCTGAAAATCACCTCCCAAGATGGTGCCAGCTGTGCTTGCACGGTCTCACACTCACAGCGGAAGTCAAGCATGGCACGCAGACAGGTTCCTTACCCTAAAACTCCAGCTCCTACCTGACCGATCTTCTGTGGAACTAGGAATGAGACAGCCCAACTAGGTACCCGAGGAGAGCGTGAGCTGTAGGGGAGGACAGCATATAACCAACTGTGGCTGCCTTTGTTGGAGCCGACCCAAAAACACATTATGAAACAAAAAAACTGAGCATGTGTGAAAATAAGAGATTTTCCTAATTACAAAACTACAGTGTTGTGTATGACCCCCACGTATCAAAGAAATATTCTTGGGTCAACTCTTAACTTACATACGAACATATGAAATTTGCCAGCAGATAAAGGCCTAGAGGTCTATCAAGTCTGCTCGAATGTGCAGCTAGCACCCCTTATTCTGCAGCTGCCCCTCCCTTCTACCCTTCTCCTTCATTAACCCTCCCCCTTGTCCTGTCCCATCCCCTTTTGAAGCAGTCCACTCTTCTACTGGATACCATTTCTGCAGGTAATGCATTCCACCCAGCCACCACCTTCTCTGTGTAAAGTAAAAAAAAAAAAGTGTCTCCTCATCTCCCTCCTGAACCTTCCTCCCTCCAGTCTCATATCGTGGCCCACCCTCCCTTACTTTGAATAGCCCCTCTGTACCTGTCTTGTTTATTCCTTTCATATATTTAAAAGTTTCAATCATGTCACCCCGTCCCTCCTCTCCTCTCCTCCAGTGAGTACATGTTCAACTCCTTCAACCTCCTCTCGTGATGATACGTCCCCAGCCCCTTGATCATCTTTGTCGCCCTGCGCCTGCACCCTCCAGTAACTTAATGTCCCTCTTCAGATATGGGCTGTACTGCACGCAGTACTCTAGGTGTGGTCTAACTAATGACCTATACAGTAGCAGAATCACCTCCTCCCTCCCGAGGATATACCCCTTGCAATACAACCCAGCATTTGTTGGCCTTGCAGCAGCCTTCCTACATTGTGCCAAGTTGTTCATTGACCCTGTAATGAGCACCCAGATCCTTCTCCTCCTCTGTCTGGGCTAGCTGCACTCTCCAGCTGGTAACTCCTCCTTGGGTTCTTCATCCCAAAATGCAGACCTTGCACTTTTGGCATTAAACCCCAGTTGCCAGGTGTCTGGCCAGGTTTCAAAAGCTTTCCAGATCATCCTGCAACCCCTGCCATCCCCTAGGTCATCCACCACCGCGCCTACCTTGGTATTCTCAGCAAACAGACTGATCTTGCTCTTGATGTCCCATGATATGTCTGCAATGAATATCCCAAACACTGGTCCCAACACGAGCCCTGTGGACCACCTCCGTCCACTGCCCTTGGTGTGAGGCTCCCCCACCACCACCCTCTGTTGCCTTCTCTGAAGCCAGTTTCCTACCCATCTCACCAACTTTGCACCCGCCCCTGTGCCTACTAACTTTCTTCCCAGCCTTCTATGCGGCACAGAGTCGAATGCCTTACTGAAGTCCAGATTGTTTCCAGGTCTGACCGGGGAAGGGGGGAGATGGGAGAAACAATGAGAACATGCACAGTAACATTAATCAGTACAAAATAAAGTGCAGTCAGAGTACAATATGACACATTACAAGTACAAATAAAGCAGCAGCAAGGCACAGTGAGCAGTAACTGAACCAAACAAGACCAGTTTGGGGAAGGATGGCAGTGCTGGTGGAGAGAGTTAGGGAGCCTCAGAACAGGTTGAGGCAGAACCCAGGTAGAGGCCAGACAACAGGGACAGTAGGAGCACCAAGCAGGGGAGTGTCAAGGTTGGTAGGGGTGGGGAGCAGTTTCAGCTGGTGCTTGAGGGGGTCAGGGGAGGTGGAGAGGTGAAAGGAGGAGGTTCCGTATTGAGGGAAGTCGATTAGAAGAAGGCTGATTGGCCAGCAGAGGAGTGGGGATGGGGTATGACGAAGGTGCGATGATCCCTGGAGCGGAGAGCATGAGGCAGGGGGGATGGGAGAGAGGAGTGATGAAAGGTAAGAGGGAAGGGACCCAATCCAGTATTTGCAAATGAAGGAGACTCGGGACTGGTGATGTGAGGGTAGGAGGATGAATAGGGAGGAATAGAGGGAGCAGTGGTGAGTATGAGGGGGAGTTGGTAGCAGAATGGAAAAAGGCATTACAAAGGGTGTCCTGTTTGGCAAGGGAGGTGGACGGGGCAGTGCAGTAGACCACATCTGCATAATTGAAGACTGGGAGCACATTTTGGTAACAAGCTCCCATCTGGCCTGCGGAGGCTAATAGTCTTTGTAGTACGAGACATCAAGTGTTAGGCAGAGCTTGGCATGGATGGGGCCATTACAGGTGCAGAAGTCAAGCGTACTGTCCAGCCACACATCAAATGTACATCGGGGGGGGTGCCATCAAAGGTGGAAAAGACAGGGAGAGGGGGAGTATGGCCAGTTTCTGTCTGGTGCCAAAGGTCATTGGCACCGTTTTCTGTAGTGCTGACTTGGAGTTGGTTGGAGTGGAACCAGCACAGGATGTTGTGGAAGTCCTGCTGGGGCAAGCCTTCCACTGCTGTGGTAGTGGGACCATAGGTAAAGATGACTCTGTTATCTGCATATATGTAAGTATGAATTTGCACAGATAGATGGGAGGTCATTAAGAAGAATGGAGAATAGGATGGGACCCAGGATGGAGCCCTGTGGGACCCCAGCCTGGATGGGTAGTGGAGGTGACAGGACACCTTCAACCAGTACAGACTGACAGTCCGTGAGTTAGGAACGGAACCATACAACAGCAGTAGCTGAGAGGCCAGCAATACTCTGCTTATCCAGGAGGAGTGGATGGGCCACCGAATCAAAGGCTTTGGCCAGATCTCTGAAAGTGGCAGCCATGTTGTGCCCCTGATCCATCCCAGAGAGGATGGGAGTCAGTAACATGCAGCAGGGTGGAGACTGTGAAATGGTGCTTCTGGAAGTGGGAGAGGTGGTTGGAAGAAGAGAGGAGGTAAAGTCTGGTGTAGACAAGTTTCTCTTGCAGCTTTGCAAGAGAGGTGAGGACGAAGTTACCAAGAGAGGAGGTGTCCCCTCTTTGGCAGTCTTCCAGAACTGGGGAACAGCACAGAGGAAGAAGCAGAGGTTGAGGTGAATGTGGGGGATGTGATGGTAGGAGCTGAAAAGTGGAGGTTTTAAGGATCCAGCCCGTTGGGGCTGGACTTGGGACAGGTTGAGGTAGGAAAAGGCAAGCAGGGTTTCTTGGATGGTGATGGGTGTGGAGGAATGGAGACCTGGGGAGGTGTGGCGTGGAGAGAAGGAGGAGCAACGGGGAGAGGAGCTGAGCTGACTTGGAGAAGGGAAGGCACAAGTAGTGAAGAACTCATTGAAGTGAGCTGTAATGTGGAGGGTTGGAAACTGGTGAACCAGTTGGGGGATTACACACTTCTCGTGTGTAAGTCACTCTGTGCATATCACATAAGGTGTGGGTAAATCTCTCCATAACTTACATCCTATTATGCCTAATCCTTAAATCACGCGCACACACACACACACACACACACACACACACACACACACACACACACACACACTTTATTACAAAAGCTGATTATTTGCTGTTGTCATCTGTTGGACTGTTACTGATCAAACAAGTTGATACGTACTACAGCCCTACAATTCCAAAGAGGGAGTGAAGGGAAAGCATGGAAGAAGGAGCTGAGGAGATTGAAAAAAGAAGTAAACGTAAAGTGAGAGATTGCGTTAGCACCCCTCACTGCCAGTACTTTGAATAAATACTGGTAGTACATGAACTGTAGAATAGTATATAATTTACGTTTTGTGAGACATTCACTGTTCAGTTTACTACCTGAACAGAAGGATCTGCATGCCTACGATGCCTTGCACTGGCTTTTAGTCCTTAGAATGTATGTGTGGCTTGGAGAAATTTAAAAACAAATTGGACAAGATCTGTATTCTTGTATTGTTTATGCACCTACATACCGGTACTGCTTTTATTTCAAACTGCTTCTCTGATATGCTACATCTGACTGTAATGGGTGCCTTAGACACTGGTCTGTAGTGGACGGGCTGAAGTAATGAGCGCGTTGTGCTGCATTGCTCTTGTGCCCTATGGGGCTGGCTGATTAAACAAGCACATTGTGCACTGTGACCCTCAGTTGGATTGTTATGCTAATGCAATAGTCTAGCTGAGATGCCACATTACATTTCTGGTAGGGCCTGCTTCTGCTTGTGACCGCTTGATACTCTCAGTACCATTGGTATTTTGATTCGTTGACGTACCCATGTTAAACCAGATCCGTTCACGCACACTGAATTTTTTTTATATATTTTTTGGTACTGTGGCATTCCTACACCTGTGCATGGCGCATAATGCACAGCTTACAGTTAAAACTAAAATAGCCACCCAAACCATTGATGAAAAATGCAGTTTCTAAGATGACTGCAATGTTTGGCTCCCAGCTACATTTATGCAGAAGTAGAGCACTATTGCTTTAATATAGAGATGGTTTAAGCACTGTGTAGGAAAAATGCGCAGACTAAATGGGCCCAGCTGTCCTTATCTGCTGTCAAATTTTGCATTTCTGTTTCTTTGGTAGTGACCTGCAACTCTATCTCAAATTTTGATATAAACTTGTTTGCTAAAACTTTGTGTCCTATAGAAGGTATCTGATCACGTAATTTGTCTTATCAGTTTGAGTTTTAATAGTTATGTTTTTGTCTTGATTTTTTACAGGAACATGTCTCTGGACAGAATTCTGAATTGAGCTGTGCAGCACTACAGGCCTTGGGATTCTCTGTTTTTCACAGAAACATCGCTGAGGGACTTGCAGGTATTGCAAAGACTCTCTTAACAGCTTCTCAAACTGTTTAGCAAACTCCTTTGCCTGCATTTGCTAAAAAGGGTAAACTCCCTTGTAATTGGGCAAAACCAAGGTGAAATGTGACTGGCACAGTGCCATTTATGTTTATCTTGATACATTTCACTTGCATCACTTTTGGACGTGTCCTTCCATAGTGACTGCTCAGATTTGGGATTTTTAATGTGCTAGAGATTTGCTAGAGGTCACACCTTCCTAGTAAATTGTAAAAGTTTCCCTTTTTTTTTTTTTTTTTTAAAACTCAAATTAGGGTAAAAGGTTGTGGTTAAAACCTAAGGGGTAGCGGGTGACCCTGCTACAGTGCTGGATCGGCTAGTCAGCCAGGCCATGCTTGCTTTGCCATTTTGTCAACATGAGGGGGCGAGGCTGCTTTTAACATAGCACTTTACCATCGTTAACTGGAGAGAATGAGAAAAATGGGCAATGTGGAGTGACTTTAGCTCTGTAAAATCGATGCACTACTTTCCCACTGTCGTGGCATTGCTTGCATTTTTGAGCCCCTTGTAAGAAGTCCTGTTTTTGTGCCAAAGACAGAACCCCAGTAGAAAGACTGGGGATACCACATATTGATGCAGCAAAAAAAATGACCTGATTGCATCATAGACTTGATACCTTTTGGTTGGATCAGCATGGGTACAAGAACTGGATAAAGATGCCTCAGCATCCAGTCTTTGAGGACCACGAGTCTCCAAGTGCACAGCCCACAACTTCTACAGTTGGTAACCACTGGCTACAAGTTGATATTATTGGGCACTCAATTTAATAGAGTCAAATCAAAGAAAACTGTATAAGAAACAAACAAAATCAAAACAGGACTCTGACAAAATATATTTTAGCATTTGGCATATAGAAATCTGTTTGATACCCCTGGTCAGTGAGACTGTGTTTACTGCACACATGTTCTTTGTGTTGAAATGCATCTCTAAACCCTGATGTGCACCATAAGAAAGAAAAACATAGCGACATTGAATTTAATAGGTAGAAAAAGATCCTTGGTCCATTGAGTCTGCCCTGGTCCCTACCTTAGTACACCAGCCTAACATTGGTAGGTGGGGCTCTTAGTAGGAATTTTGTTTTGAAACTATGTACTCCCTAAATAATATAAAAAAAAAAAAAAAAAAAAAAAAAATGGAGTTCCTGGAAAATGTTAGAGTCCCAATAAATGTTTGGATTGTCCCAGTGTGGCTGCAGAGTCCTGCTCCTTAACCCGTCCCTCGTAACGGTCACCTATGTTTGGGGTGTCCTTTAAAAGTATTCACACACGCACACCTGTTTAATAGGATAGCTCAGCTGAGATGCAGCATCTTGTTTCCAGTAGGGTCCTGAAGGTAGTTTTGCAAGGACACGCCCTAGAGCTTCTTGCTCTTCCTGTAGTAACACCCCCTTCCATACTAAACTGATGTTCTCGGGACATCTTACCCTCCTGCTGGAGGAGGTTCAAACCCTCCTCTGCAAGAGGGCAGTGGAACGCGTCCTGGTTCAGAACAGAACCAGGGCTATTCAGCAGCACTTTCTGGTCCCAATATGGACCACGGATCTAAGGCCTGTATTAGATGTTTGAGGACTGAATTTCTTCATTGAATGTAAAAAAGTTTAGAATGGTCTTTTTGCAGTTATTACTGAAAGGGGATTGGATAGTTGCTCTGGATGTGAAACCCTCTGGTTTATGCTCTGTACTCTGTATATTTACTAGTTTTTTGACATGGTGGCAGGCAGCTGCCCTTTGCAGAGAGGGCCTCGGTATCTTCCTTTAAATAGACAGCTGGCTGTTAAAAATCCAGCCTCGTGAGGCCATAGTATACATGCTGTTTTAAATCTGACAATCATGCAACCAATTGGGTATATTGATCAGTGAACCAAAGTCAGTCCTTACCCTGCCACGGGCTCCAATATATGGGATCTTTTTTGGACACGGGACTGGTGAGGCATTTCTACCCTCCAACCATGCTACAGCCTTGGTGGCCTAGGTGCAGCTGGTCCCCACCAGCGTTTGTGTCTTGGCCATATGCCTTCTAAAGATAATCAACCTGATGGCAGCCATACTGTCCATCCCACTAGCAAGCTTCTACATGAGGATCCCTCCGTGGTTTGTCAGGTCGCAGTGGGCACAGCATTCAGACGAGTTGGAGTGTCTCATGTAAGTCCCTCCACCATCGCTCCTTGCTCTGGTGGTTGGACCACTCCAACCAAGAGACACCCCCCCCACCCCCGATCATGGATGGCTTGGGTTTAGGTTGGGGTGCCCATCTGGGCTTCTTCAGAACTCTTTGGGGGGGGGCAGTGGACCCCTCTGTATGCGGTTCTGCACAACAGCACTCTGTAGGCTGAGGTCTTCGCCGCCCTCCTTCTAGGACACCAGCTGCTGATCCATTTAGACAGTATTTCGACGTACATCAACCAACAGGGCAGAGTGCATATCTACCCTCTCTACAGAAAGGCAGCGAGTCTGCAGTCCGGGTTTTGGTGTGGAACTCTAACCTGGTCCTAGAGACCCTGACTACACCTCCCTTTGAGCCTGCTGCTACTTGTGAGCTTTGCTTCCTTTCTTGGAAGATATTGTTCCTAATGGCTGTGACGTTTGCAAGATGCATTTCGGAGTTACAGGCACTGATTACACAGCCTCCTTCTATATTTTTTCCTCAAGGATGGGGTTACATTATGTTCTAATTCTGGTTTCCTTCCAAAGGTAGCGTCTGAGAGAACAGTAAATCGAACTTATTAACCTTCCAATTTTTCATCTCTCACAAATGGTGGAGAACATAGTTTACATACACTGGACGTCTGCAGGATGCTGCATTGGTATTTGGGTCATACTGATGACTAGAAAATCTTTACAACTGTTTGTAGCTTTTGTTTCCAGGATGGTGGGCTCCCTGATTTCGAAAAACCTGTCCAAATGTCTGGCCAGTTGCATTACGTTTTCTTGCCCGAAGTGTGGTAAGCAACTACCTGGTCCAGTGTGTGCTTACTCCACCCGTGGGGTGGCTATCTCAGTGGCTTGACTTCTTGTGCTTTTTGATCACCTTAGAGTACTTCGGACTTACTGGTACTGTCAGCTGGTTTGAGTCCTCTCTCATGGGTAGGACACAGTGGGAAGTGATGGGAAATTTCTCCTCCTGCCTGAAACCCCTGCCCTGTGGAGTTCTTTAAGGCTTGATCTTGTCGCCGTGTTTGCGGTGTACATGCTACCCTTGGGTAAATTCATTAGACATTAATGTCTGGGTTTTCACTGCTATGCAGAGGATACTTATCTGTATGTCTTTTGCCCCTGGGACAAATGATGCCATAGAAGTGCTAAATAAATGCCTGGCCGAGATTCAAGACTGAATGTCCTCTAACTGGCTGCGACTAAACCCCGGCAAGCAGAAAGGGTACTGGTGGTCGAGAGTGAGTGTGTGTGATGTGGCTGCCATAGGTTTAGGAACAGGGCTGTTCCTTGGCTCTACTCCATTTGTTGCTGCTTCTAGGGTGAGAAATTTTCAGCGTCATGCTTGATGACAATCTGACGCATGAATTTCAGGCGTCGGCCAGAGTGGTTTCTACCACTTAAAGAACATCACCTGGATTAAACACCTAGTTCCGCCTGGAGTCCTGCCCCGCATTGGTACATGACTTTGTCATGTCAAGGCTGGACTACTGCGATGCTCTTCACTTCAGGGTTAGTGGAGGGAACCTCCATGGCTGCAGCTGGTGCAGAATGCAGCAGCCAAGTTGCTAACAGCTTGTCCTAGATCTAGTCATGTGATCTCGGTCCTGCATGACCTGCACTGGCTGCCTGTAAGATACAGGACCATCTTCAAGATGGGCTTGCTCACCTATATGGCCCTGTACAGATCGGGCCCTGGCTGCCTGAGTGATCTTCTGACCCCAGCCATCCCCGTACAGTAGCTCTGCTCCTCCGCCGAGAGCCTCCTAGCAGTTTCAAGGGCCAGACTGAAAACCTCGGGAGATCGAGCGTTTGAGGTGGCCAGCTCAGTCCTCTGGAACTCTCTTCCCATATCTCTGAGGGAGGCCCCGTTGGTGGAGGCTTTTAGAAGGGGTCTTAAGGTGCACCTTTTTAATAAAGCATTTTTTAATCAACTTTACTGTTTGATTTTAACTGCTGGTCGTTATTGACCCCGCTATTTATTAGTAAAATGTATTGTATATCCTTGCACTACCTTGTAAGGTGCCCAGAGCCCAAATTTACTTGTTTCTAAAACGTGTCTGCTGCTGTCACTTGGAGTATTGTTCATACATTTACTAAACACTACAGTCTGGACATTGGCTCATGCAGGTTTTGGCCTCGGTGTTCTGCAAGGCGTCCTTACCCAGGATCATTGGGTCCTGCCATCCTCTCGCTGTACTTGGTACTGCTTGGGAGTTGTTCCAGGATGTGGCTCAGTGAAAAAAGACAGAATAGTTACCTACTGTAACAGTATGTCTTTGAATCTCCTCCATTGAGGCACAGCTCTCAGTGACTTACGACAATATTGTCTGCCCTCGCAAGCTGATTCTCCTGTGGTGCCTCATACAACATGCCATATCCTCTCGTGTGCTGGGTTTGGTCCTGGTGGAGATTCTCTTGAATCTACTGTTACGCTAGGAACTATATTTTTATTCCTACAGACACCTCATCTTGCAGAAACTGTTTTATAACCGTTCAGGACAATGTTCTACATGAAAGAATCCATATAAGCTAATGATGGTATTTGACAGAAAAAAAATGGTTACAGTGAAAAGATCACTGGAGAAGACTGTGTTTTTTCCAAAAAATGGATATGCATTGTTTTAAAAGTGGCATTTAGTTAAGACTTTTGCTTGGAGGCAAAGTCTTTGGATTTTTATACATACATTTAGATCATTCATTGCCTGTCTTAAATAAACTATTACCCACAGTGTTCAGTTCTAACCATTGTACAACTTAAAAAAACAAACAGCAAAATGACTAACTGGGGCTATCGGGCATTGGATTTCTGCTGTTACTTGGTGTGCATTTGTTTTATGAGAGCTATACCGCTTTCACCATTCTTTCAACTAGAGAACTTTTCCTTTTCTAGTATATTTAATTTTTTGCTGAAGATATGTGTCTTACCTACAGCGCATCTTGTGTCTGTTCACTCATGCAAGCTCTGCTGAGACATGGTCTTTGTTTTAATGTTGGCCATTGATACTGGATTTCTGTTTTCAGCGACTGATGTAGAAGAATTACTTTCTACTTTGTGTACGGCTGCTGTCAAATCCTCCGACAAAAACACTTGCAAAACACTTTAGGTGATTTCTAGCAGAACTTCCACCAGAAACTATTGGAAAGATGGTGAGTTTTTGTTTCTTTTTGGGAGGGCTTTTTTTGTTTTTTTTAATTTCAGTAAACCTTGTACTGTAGTCTTACTTCATGTTTTTTTAAATTTTTTTTTTTAATTTTTTTCGTCAGGTGCCAAATATCCTTTCTACAATAGAAACAGTACTTAAGGGGGATGTTCAGTCCTTGGTTATCGAATATGAAGCACTGAATGTTATTGTACGGTGAGTCTCAGAATGTGATGGTTTATTGAGAAATTCACGTAGAACAGAGTAAACTTATTCTTTTATTATACATACAGTAGTCCAGCAGTGTCTCTGTTTATGTACAGTACATTGCAGGTCAGAGTCCAGAACCTAAAGCTAACATGTTCATCCGTACAATATGAGCACATTTCTAGGCAGCAAGAGATGGTCCTAATTACTGGAGACTGTTTGCCATATAATTGGCTAGATGCATTCCGTTCGGCTTCTCCTCTGCTCCTCGAGTCTTCACCAAATGTTTGGCAGTGGTAGCTGCTGCTCTAAGGCACCAGGGGCATTACGTCTTCCCTTACCTCGACGATTGGCTGCTGGCAGCCCCATCAAGGATGCACCTCCTTCAGGCTCTCTGAGACACCTATACTCTGTTCCGAGAGGTGGGGTCACTCTGAACCTTTCAAAGTCTTCCCTGGAGCCCAGCCAAGGACTTGTCTTCATAGGGGCAGTCCTGGATTCAGTCCAGGGCATGGCTTTTCTACCTCCAGAGAGGGTCGATCGCCTGCAGGAGATAGCCAGATCTGTGCTAGTAACCCCTCAGGTCCAGGCTAGGACCTTCCTCAGACTTCTGGAGCACTTGGCGGCAGCCATCCCAGTCACTCCTTTGGCCTGCCTCCATATGAGAATCCCACAGTGGATGCTCAGGGTGCAGTGGGATCAGTGCTCAGATGAACTAGGCCACATGGTCTGAGTCAGTCAAGAGGACACTACTTCGGTGGCTGGACCCTCTCAATCTAGAGAAAGGGGTCCCTTCAGTCAGGAGCCCCCAAATCAGACCCTAATGACTGATGCATCAGATCTGGGATGGGGGCACGCCTATGGGCCCGCCAAACGCAAGGGGTCTGGACCCCAGAGGAGCGCGACCTCCACATCAATTGTCCTGGAGATGCAAGCGGTCCTCAACGCGCTGCATGCCTTCCAAGAGGACCTTGTCCCAGGCTGTCTCCTAGTTCAGACGGACAAAATGGTGGTCGTTTTTTTACATCGAGTAAGGGGGAGCACACTCCTACACCCTATGCAGGGAGGCGATGAGTCTGGTATTGGGTGCTGGAGTGTCACATCTCTCTTATCCGCAGTGCACATTCCAGGTGTCCTAAACTACTTGGCAGACAGCCTAAGCAGGTCTCAGTCCAAGGCGCACGAGTGGGAGTTGTTAAAATCCATAGCGGACCAGCCTTTCGACACATGGGGTCGTCCAGAGCTGGACCTCTTTGTGTCCCTATGCAACGCCAAACTGCCAACTTTCTGCTTGCAAGAGCTCGCATCTGGTGTTTTCTGGCCAGACGCATTGTCCCTTTGTTGGGCAGGGAGGTTATGCCTTCCCTGTCATTCAGAGAGTACTGTTGAAGATGCAGGCCGAGTGTCTCGGCTGATTCTAATTGCCCCATTGTGGCCTCTGCAGATTTGGTTCCCTCTACTTCAGCAGTTGTCCTCGGAACCTCCAATTCCGCTGCCAGTATGCTCGCAGTTGCTGTCCCAGAATTGGGGCACTCTGGTCCATCTAGATCTCAAGTCTTCGCACCTTCATGCTTGGTTCCTTTTGGACGTAGCAAAATCCAGGTATGGGGTCTCTCAGGAGGTGGTGGACATCCTTGTCTCGGTGAAGAAGCCCTCTACTCATTCCGCTTATGCTATGAAGTGGAGACGTTTTTGCTTATGGGCGTTGTCTCACCGTTTGGACCCCCTTACCTGCCCAGTGAACTCAGCGTTGGTGTCTCCTCTCCTTATACCAACAAGGCTTGAGCTACTCTTCGCTAAAGGTGCACATTGGACCATTTCTGCAGATCATGTCCTCGGGCGGCAATAGAACCATGGCCCAACTGGACATGGCCTGCACCTTTTACTGGGTATTCTGCATATGAGACTTCCATTAGGGATCCTATCCCTCCCTGGGACCTCCTCTTTGTGTTGGAGAAGCTCACTCCCCCCTCCCCCCTTTTGAGCCAGTGGCTGACACTGATTTGCGTTACCTTTCCTGGAAAGTTTTTAGTTTCTTAGTTGCTATTACCTCAGTTCGAAGAGTTTCAGAGCTCCAGGCAATGATGTATAAAGAGCCTTATTTGGTTTTTCACAGGGAAAGGGTTTCACTCAGAACAAATCCTAAGTTCCTTCCTAAAGTGATCTTAGAGTTGACTCTCAACCAGTCAGTTGACCTTCTAGTTTAATTTTCTTCTCCTTCTAATAGGGGGGAAGCTCTACTACACACACTGGATGTTCACAGGGCGCTGAGGTACTACCTCAAGCCCACAGATTCACACTGTAAATCGGAGCAACTGTTTGTGGCCTTTGCACCACAATACTTGGGCAAACCGGTGTCTAAACAGACTATTTCTAAGTGGCTCGTCCACTGTATTGAATTTTGCTATGATAGGCACATCAAACCCCTTCCGGGCCCGATTAGGGGTTACTCCACCAGGGGAGTCTCCGCTTCTTTTGCCGCCTTGAAGAATGTCTCCATAAGAGACATCTGTGCAGCAGCCACCTGGAATTCTGTGCACACATTTGTGAAGCACTGTAGCCTGGACATTGCATCCAGACACTGTGCCGGTTTCTGCTTGGCAGTCCTTTGGGGACTTCTATCCTGACTTGCTGTGTTGTCAGCATTTTCCTATCCTTCCTCCTCCCAGGGTTTGGCACCTCCTTGGTGTGGGACTGCTTGGGATTCAGTCCTAATGGTTATAGCCTGCTGCAAGAGCTCCCACTCGAAGTAAGATCTTACAGTTACGTAAGAACTTACCATAACAGTAAATCTTCGAGAGGAGCTCTTGCAGCAAGCGCTGCTTTCCCACCCTCCATACCCTGGGTGAGGTGTTCAGCACATCATCTACAGGCTTTGCTTCTTTCACTTGTTGGGGCCCGTTCACTGGTCTTGGTGGGGGAACTGGGGTGGGGCCGGGGTCCGCCCTCTTATGTACCATGACCAACGTCTGGGTGGAGCCGTCGGGGTGGACGGGTGGTGGCTGCTGGGTACTGCTAGCTAAGATTGTTTCCGGTGGGTCCTAAGGCCTGCAGTGTTCATCCTAATGGTTATAGCCTGCTGCAAGAGCGCCTCTCGAAGTTCTACTGTTACGGTAAAATCTTACATAACTACTTTACAAGGAACAAAATACAATAGTGTTTGTTACATAGGCGATAACATGAGGACATGGAGCAGTAAGAACAGTGATTGGAATGACGTCATAGACATTAAATATAAAGTATACAGATGAGCACAATAAGTGCTTAACAGGACTATACCATCTAGTAGCTTGTGGAGGAGAAGTATTTGGTCCAGCAGGGCATGGGTGTCTCAGTGGTTAAGGACAGTTGCATGAAGGGGAGTTGAGGGAGTGCATGAGTGAGGAAAGGGCATGGGATTATGGAGCATGACTGGTATTTGTTGGGAGTGAGTTCCAGAATTTGGGGAAGTGGTGGGAGAAGGAAGCCTGACCAGCTGAAGTGGACCTGAAGGTGACTGCTAGAGAGCGTGCGTCGCTACTCCTGAGGGAGAGGAAGGAGAGGTGGGAGGGAGACAGAAGGTAGGAAGTTAGTACACCAAACCAGAACTTGCCTGCCTGTCTGTCTCTGTCTCTCTCTCTCTCTCATAAAATTATATTAACTTTTTCTACATTGTGAACAGTAGAACATGAATTAACTGAAATGGACCACCCATAACTAAATGATCGAGACTTCCTGTCTCTCCACAACTCTGAATACACCCAGTCAGTGTCATACATGGCACAGTCACCTTCAGGCACATAGCTTGCAGAAACCACCACAAGGCAGTAGTCATATTGACTCTTGTGCTTCCACTAGAACCAAGTACCCAAACCCAGTGGCTGCTGAAATCAAAGTGGGTTTAATGTTAATGAAAAAGTTGTGCCACATATCCCTGTTAGGCTACATCTATCGCTGTGATAAAGCAGTACTAGGAGGAGTAATAAACACAAATTAGCGGAGAGGAACATTGCTGATCATAGTACATTTAATATTAATGGTACTCCATAATTGTTCAAAAAGCAATCTCCACCTTCTCCACCACCAGTTGTAGGGGCAGCAGGGTCTGTCTTGATGAATCTCCATTCTGTTCCCTGCCTCATATCGTTGAAAATATAGGTTTTGCCTGCATATGATAGTCTGGGTCTTGGAGGCAGCTGAAGCACATGATTGATTCCCCCAGGGCTCGGCGCTCCAGCCTGACAGCATCAAACGACTTTCTGCGTGTTCTAGTCTAGAAGCTCAAATCTGGAAAGAGATGAATGCGGGTACCATCTTCCAGATTTAATGTATCTTTATTTCTTGCCTCCTGGAGAATAATGTCAGAAACTTGGGGCCATTGGTTACCAATAGGAGTGTACGAGGCTCTTCAGAGTTTGATGACTGACTGGCAGTGGGGAGCAATATGGACAGTCTATCTCTACTGGCTAGTTTTAGCAATGTCTAAAATCTTTCAGCAAACGAGTAAGGTATTGAGCCAAGTCGGGATCTTATGTTGCAGGAAGTCCCAGAATCCTAGTATTTGCTTGTCTTGCCCTATGTTCCAGGTGCTCAAGCTGTAGCATGCGCATTTTATTTTCAGATAGAATACCAGAGACCACCGTTGAAGTTTTGTTGGTTGATTGCAACGTTGCTTTCAATACAGAGTTAAGATGCCACTTTTGGTCAAGATCCCGAATCTGTAGCCACACTGCATTGGTGGATTCTTTGTCTCCCATTATGGCCTCCTGTCGTGGACCGCTGCCTGTTACGATTTCAGTCTGGTTAGCAGATTTACCTTTCCCGCTGTAAGATGTCACCTGGCGTAGCTTCAGCATATCTCTCACAATTCAAATTTGGTCCATACATAAGTCTCCTTTCTACACAAGTCTGTTAAATCTCAAAAGAATCTGTCTTTACTGCAGTTTTTTGTTTAAAGTTGAGATTCAAGTCGGGGAGCTAGTCTCGGGCATGTCTTTTGTAGCAAGCTCTTTTTGTTTAAACACACTGCTTGAGCAGTGTATTTGGATACAACATGGAGTTTTCATTTATGATGTAACACAGCACTACTGGGGAGCCAGCTGTCTCTTTGGTACTCCATTCTGGGGCTCAAGTGTGACAAATGTAACAAAATTATTATTCTTGGCAGGGCTGTTAAAAAGGAAGAAGAAAAAAAAAAAAAATTACCAGAATTTGGGTAAAATGAAAGAGAAATGACTATACAGTACTAGTCATTGCTGAGCTGTATATACCAATAATTGAAGATTATGAGCACTCAAGTTGGGTCCTACACATCAAAAATGGATACTGGTTCGACAGAAGATTATAATTCTGTGGGGCTAATTGCTTTGCCTTTGTTCTCTCCTTTTACAGAGTGCCATTCTTTTAGTAAATCACTTAAATGCTGCTGGCTTATCAAACGAAGCCTACAGAACAATTTGGACCTGTTATGTTTGCATGCACATGTGCGCAGTAAACATTGTGTTGCAAAGAATTGCATTTCAAAGCTTTGTCACTGTCGAGTCCAGTGTAGTTCAGGCTGCAGGGGGCTCATCGGTAACAGCCCCAGTGATCTGCTAGGCTGAATGTGAAACATTTTTTTGCAGGGCGGATACTTCTCATAGTTGAAAGGAGTCAGCTGGCACCTTTCTTTAAACTCCTCCATTCTGTTATTCATTTATTGTTTGGGATCTGCAGTTAGAAGTCCATTGCCCCATGTTATCCTGGAACACAAAACCAACTCCCTCCCACTGCTGAGTATCCCTCCCAACTCCCTGTCACTACCCATGCCTAATCTGTGAAATAAACTTCTCCCTTAGACCAGTGTTTATTCCACCTCCCATACTCCTTCTGAATTTTCTGACACCGGGGTGCCCAGTCCTTGGTGCCTGCTAGCACATCCCACCCTGCCCATTTCTTCTGCGATACCAGGGATCCCACCTCCAGTGCTGTCAAACATACTAACACTGGGGCACCCAATCCCCAGTGTATATACCTGAAATAAAGAAAATTCGCATCTTGCATAATGCTGGCGACCTGGGTTGGGGAACGAGCCAGGGTCATGGGGGTGCGTTGGGGATTGTGCAGCCACAAGGCAGCTCTCCTCTCCTGGGGAGGGATGTTGTTGCTCTTGTCGCATGACTGTCTCCGGGTGGAGGCCTGTGGGTAGTGCAGGACGGAGGGCGGCATGAAGGAAGGGTGTTGCAGGATCACAGTGTGCCCTCACCTCCATACGTGTGTGTGTGTGTGTGTGTGTGTGTGTATCTGCAACAAAGGGAGGGGAGAACACTGAAAAAATGGGGCTGGTAGGCTCCATGACCTCCGTAGCTGTGGCCCCCGATTCCGGCACCCCTTAGATTCTGGATTGTGCTCCGGGGGAGGGAAACCAGCCTCCTTCCTCCAGCCCCGCCATTGGGGTAATTCATTGGGGGTGGGCTGGATCAGGAGGTGGGCCATTGGAGAGAGCGAGAGAGAGAGAGAACTGAGCCTCGGGTGGGGGGGCAGGATGCTTGCCAGCCTCAAGAGAAGCAGCTATATGAAAGAGAGAGAAAAAAAAACTGTCCCTCGTAGTCTTTATTTTTTTATTTTTAAATATTTTAATCCTTTTGGGGAATGTCAGTCTGTCTGTCGCAGCCGCCATTACCTTCCCCTACCCAACCCCACCAATCAGCACCCCCAACCCCTTACTTACCTACATTTATGAAGGTGTGTTGACATTTTTCAGTGCTCAATCATAAGTTATGTAATTTTCAATATTTTGACCCCAGATTTTCAGCATTGCCATTTTCAACCCCAAGGAATCCCTCATTATGCTTAACATATGCAGTGAGCCTTGCAGGTGAAGCTGCCCCGGAGCATGTGGAATAGAATTTAGAATGCAACTTAAAGCTCTGCCCTCTGGGTGGTGCCTGCGTTCTGCAGTCCAATGTTAGAGACTTTTCTCTGCCTGCACTAGCAAGTCTCCTCAAAGAGCACTCTTCAGCAACTCATTTGAGGAAAACATTTGTTCGTGTATAAGTATTTCAACTTCGTTTTTATTATTTTACAGCTCTGTCCTTCTTAGTCTTTGCCAAGTTATTGGGTTTTTAGTTATTTTAGTCAATTTAGCATAAGTTCTCTGGTTCCCCAGTGGTTTCCAGGAACTGGAGAACTCTCTGCATTAGTTGAGTGTTTTCTTTTATCAACCGCTGTTCTCCCTTTAACTTTGATGAAAGCGTGGTTTTTCTTTTGGGGTTTTTAGTGTTCTATATCGCTTTGTCAACTTTTTGTCTTGGTTCCACACTTTGAGATCCGAGGCGATTAATCTCTATTTTACTGCATTTAGTTTTATGGGTTTGATTTTAGAGACTAAAATACTTTTAGTCGTGGTTGGAACTGAACTGTGATTTTGTTCTCCCTACGTGGATTTTTACAATTTCTTTTAGTCTGTGCTGATTGGCATGTCTGACAGACCAAAAAAGAGGACAGGACATACCGATTTTAAAAATTGCACTAAGTGTTTCAGCCTAGTGGCTGAGAAGACAGCCGTGACTTGTGTATTAGGTGCCTTGGTCCTAACTGTATTTTTGCCAAATGTGAATTTTGCAGCAAGTTCTGCTCCAAAACAGTCAAAGAGGACAAAGAAACTAGAGGAGATTATGATTTCTCAGTCCACCTCTGGGTCACCAAAACAATTCGAAGAGGGTCCTTCCCACACTAAGGCTGCTAAACCCTCTAAGGACCATTCTGATAAAGTTTTTGAATAGCAAAACAGGCTCTGGAGTCTGTTCATGCCAAGAAAGATCAAAAAGAAAAACATGTCTTTGTCTGTCCTGCCGAAGGACAAAAGGAGACAACAGCGGACACAGTGAATATGGCCTCTTTAGGATATGACAAAGGCTTGGCAGTTTTTCTAGGCTTTTCAAGCCATGGGAACCCTTATGGGTTTCCAAGTCCCTCAACCTCTGGTTTCCCTCCCGATTCCAGGGGACCAGGGTGATGCACTCTGTTATGACTAGGAAGAATAGGAGGGAGAACTGACTGAACCAGATGCTTTCCCTAACCAAGAGTTCTGTTCCCTTCCCCTGGGTCTAGATGACTATTCCTTCCATTATGCTTTTGTGAAGCTGATGGTTAATACCCTTGCCCTCTCCACACTGGAATCTGGAGTGGATGAGGAGGAAGAGGATTTTCTAGACATGATGGGGTTAACCCCCACCAAAGGTTTCTCTTGCCAGTACATAAGTAAATCAAGCAAGAAGGCAACCTGTAAACTGCTTCAAACACCTTCATCTCTTCCAGGGATTGACAAGAAAATTGAAAAGTGCCACCAGACAAACACAGTGCCGAGTAGTTCTGTAGACACCATGACCATGAGGGTAGTTCAAGCAGCTGCCTGCAGCAAGGCTAAGTTTCCTTCTCTTCCCAGACACCGGAGAAGGACTCCAGAAAGCTGTACAGTATGAGGAAGAAACTGTACACTACTGCCTTTCTGCGCAGCAGGTTATGTACATGGCTTACACTGCCCAGTACCGGAAGGCCCTCTGGAACGTGGCACTGGCCCTGTGTGACAGCCTGCATGGAGACCAGGTTCAGGACTTGGAAAACACTGCTAGGACTGAGTTGGATGCCAATAAGTATCAGTTCCACATGGCAGTAGATGCCAGTGACACTGCTTCCAGGGTGATGGCCCATGCTGTCTGCTCTAAGGAGATTTGCCTGGCTACGGACAACTAACCCATCCCAGGACACCCAGGTTTAAGCCATGGACTTTCCATGTGAAAATAACTCCCTCTTTCGTGACAAAAAACAGTGTCTTATTGTATATGAAAAAAGTGGTTTCCTACAGACCTCAGGAAAGGGGAGGTAGGGGTATGAGTTACTACTTACAGGCTTTCTACCCCATGCCCCCTCTCAGGTGAGGGGTTAATTCAGGGGTAGGGAAGAAGAGTTTTCAGAAGGACCGATCGGGTTTTGTCCTCTTGGGCTCAGTCCAAACAGAACCCCTGATATGTATGTCCAGGTCACCAGCCCACTGCCAGTAGGAGGAAGGCTGGCTCATTTTTTCCAGGAGTGGAAAAACATCACCACAGACAAGTGGATCCTGGAAGTAGTGGGTCAAGGCCTCATCTTCTAGTTCATAAAGTTCCCCAGACTGCACAGACATGTCCACTCTCAAACTCCCTCAGAGAGGATTCTGCTGGAACTGGAGGTGAAAAAAAAAAAACTGCTGCAAACAAATGCAGCAGAACGAGTTCCTCATTACCAGTGGGGAAAGGGCCTTTACTCAAGGTACTTCCTCACACAGTGACCCATTCTGGATCTCGGATACTTAAACAAGCACCTGAAAAAAGTAAAATTAAAGATTACCTTATGAAGTGATCCCATCCCTACAACAGGGAGATTGGCTGGGATCTCTGGACCTGGTAAATGCGTACTTCCACAGAAATACCTATGGTTCAGGCTGCCTTCTGGTTACTGCCAGTTCACAGCCCTTACCTTCAGTCTGTCATCTGCTCCCAGAGTATTCAATAAGTAGTGGCAGCACACCTCAAGACAGATGGTGGTGATCGTCTCTTATCGAGACTACTGGCTAGTAGTGGGAAAGTCTCACCAACAGGTTAGAGATTCTCTTCACTTAACTCTGAGCACTCTAGAGGAATTAGTTTTCCTCAAATGTCCAAAAGTCTCAGACAGAACCAGTACAACTGCTGGAGTTCATAGGAGCAGAACTGGATGCCCTACAGGGCAAGGCATTCCTGCCCTAGGAAAGAGAGGGAAACCTTGTTGATCTGGCAAATTCCTTTGCCTTAAGTCAGCCCAGAACAGCGAGGCACTTCCTTCAGCTACTGGGCATATGGCATCCACCACAGCAGTGGTCCCAGGGGCAAGATTTCAGACAAGGGACCTTCGGTACCACTTGCAGGCCCATTGGTCCCAGAAGCAACACCCTCTTTCCAGGCTGGTGCCTGTGACACAAACCCTGTTACAGGCCCTAGATTGGTGGAAAGATACAGACGGCCTCAGGGAAGGGATACCTTTTTAGGTGTAGGCTCCTGACAACCGATGCTTTCATGCTGGGCTGGTGTGCTTACCTGGGAAACCTAACCGTAAGCGGTGTATGGCCCCCCAAGACCAGGGATCATATAAACGTGCTGGAGCTAAAGGCAGTGTTTCTTTCTCTTTAGTCATTTTTGCACCTCCAATCAAGGTTCAGTCCGTACAGGACAGACAACACCACCACCATGGATTACATCAACAAATAGGGAGGCATGAGGTCCACAAAGCTGTGCACAGAAGCCATAAAACTCTAGAGTCTGGCTTACTCACTGAATGTACACCTGTCAGCAATCCACCTCCCAGGGAAGGATAATGTCCTGGCAGATTCTCGCAGCATGATCACTTGGGCCCATCACGAATGATCTCTGAACAAACAAGTGTTGTCCGTAATGTTCAGGAGATTGGGCACACAGAGATAGACCTGTTCGCATCCAGAGACCATTTTCGCTCCCTCGCTTTGTTGCAGGCCTCCAGCAGTGGGTAGAGTCCCCATGGTGGCCTCTGTTCTGATTGGGCAAGGAAGTTTCTGTATTCCGCCCGGCCCCTGCTGTTTCAAGTTCTTCTGAAACTGAGGAGCCAGCCTGCAACCATAATCCTGATAGCCCCAGACTGGACCATGCAGCCTTGGCACTCTCTGCTCCATACTCTATCCACCAAACAGACCATTCACCTCCCTTAAGACGCAACCTACTGACCACGTCCCAGGGCAGTGAACTTTCCTAACCTCCGGTCTCTGTGCCTGAAAGCCTGGTTCTTGAGGAGCTAGAATATTCAAATTTTCATTTCCCAGACCAGGCTCTCCAGGTTCTTAGTGTCCAGGAAACCTGCTACTAGGAAAACATATGCTTTCAAATGGAAGAAGTTTTCCTTATGCTGTGCACCTAAGCAGCTCAGTCCCTCCAGGCAGATCTGCCCACAGTCTTGGTCTACCTAGTGCCCCTGCAAGCCTAGGGTTTTAGGCCTGCTGCCTTAAAGGTTCATCTGGTTGCCATTTCTACTTATGCTTCAGCAGGCATGCAGAAAACGGTGGCTTCTCACCTTATTTTTAAGATGTTCTTTAAGGGCCTTCTTTATCTGTAACTCACTGTTTGGGAATGTGTCCCAAGCTCATGGAACCGCTTCTGAGCTTCTGGCCACTGCAGTTTTGAAATATGTCACTTGGAAGACCGTCTTCCTGGTAGCCATCACTTCGGCCAGAAGGGTGTGCGAGATGCAAACCCTCTGCACTGACTCTTAACTACATCATCTCCCACAGGGATAAGGTTATCCTTGGGATTAACAGAAAATTACGTCCCAAGATCGTGTCAGAGTTTCACCTGAACCAGTCCATCACCCTTCCTGTGGTCTTCTCAGAAAAGTCCAGTTCTGGTGAGCAGAGGCTGTACAGCCTGGATGTCAAGAGGTCTGTTGGCTACTACACAGTGCATACCAAGGACCTTGGGTCTTCCCATACCGACAGAGTTGTTGTTCCTCACTTACGGTGCAGTGGGAAAGGGCAACCCTGCTTCAAAGAGGACCACTGCCTGCCCGGATCATTGCCTGCAATCAGTTCTGTTACTCTAAAGCTGGCAAACAGCCACCTCAGGGCACACTCCACTTGTGGCACTGCCACCTCTGGCAACAGCCAGGGATGTCCCTTTGTTTGAAATCTGTAAAGCGGCTGCATGGAAAACGTTTCACACCTTTACAAAGCATTGTTGCCTGGATGTGCAGTCCAGAAGAGATGCCAGGTTTGGCACTGCTGTACTGCAGAACCGTTCCCCCAAGTAGGTTCTGTACCTAGCCTCACAAAGTGCTGCTTTGTAGTCTGCATATGTTAAGCATAATGAGGGATTCCTGGGGTTTGAAGAGGCTTACTTGCCATAGTAATATTGTTTCTTCCAGGGGGTCCCTCATTATGCTTAAATGTCCCACCCTGCCTCCCCCTTCCAGAACCAGGGTAAAGGTTCTACAGTAATCAGTTTTGCTCTTCTGTTTGATTGCTTGAGCATTATTTGTTCATTGACAGATCACAACATTTTCTCCACTGGCCTGTTGGTCTGCCTTGCTTAGCCCTCTGGGCCGTCATTTTAATGCCTTTTGGGTTTTTTGTTTTGCTATAGGTTAGATAGGTTAATAAACTGGATGGGCTACCTTTTGGATTAGGCTGCGAAAGCTCTCATGTTAAATTGTAGAACACAGCACCACAAAGAAGGCGGAGCTTTGAATTGCATTCTAAATTACTGGAGACCTGGGTTTGAATCCCACAGCTCCCACATACATACTGTGTGACCCTGAGCAAGTCACTTAACTTCCTCATGCTCCCAGGTTGCACCTGCAAACAAGCTTTCAGCTTAGTGTGTCTCACCTGGTAAAAATAATTGGTTTAAAAAAAAAAAAACTTTTCCATTCCACATGCTCTGGGGCAGTTTTACCTGCAAGGCTCACTGCATATGTTGAGCATAATGAGGGATCCCCTGGAAGAAACAATATGACTGGTATGGTTTTCATGGGCAGACTAGGTGGGCCAAGCGGTCTTATCTGCCAGCTGCTTCTGTGGTTCTTTTCACACCACCTCTTTAACCTGACAGCTGTACAGTTTTTCCTAATCCTGGCCAAAATATTATGTTTCACTTGTGGCACAAAATAATGTTTTGTCTGTTTATTTTATGCATAACACCTGTCTTGTTCAGAAAAAGGGGGGGAGGGGGGCATTATAAAAAGTCTGACATTTTTTGGTCAAAACTGTCACCCCAAAAAATATAAAGTAATGCTGTTTGGTCCAGTGCAGACCAAGTTGCCTTCCTGTGCCAGTGACCTGACTTTGGGTGCAAGCTCATTGAACCTGCTGAATGGATCGAGGCTGGGGAAAGGCATTGCAGTGTGCGGCACTGGTCCCAGTCTGGGGAGGACAGAGTAGTGTTCTGGAGCATTCACACCTGGTAGCGGGCTGGGAAGCCTTCATTACAAGGGGACTGATGTGTGCATCGAGGCCTGATAGGCTCATGCACTGTGTCTGGACAAGTAGATCAGCCTGACAATTTTAAATTACAGTATAGGCACAGACCTACAGTTAGTAGGTAGTCAGAATCCACCACAAATTCTCACTACTCCTGCCTGCCACACACACACACACTACTGCAAACATTTGGCATTGACAATTGCTTTTTTTTTTTTGCTGCTACATCTCCCTTAAGCATGGAACAAGCTGTGTATGTGAGATTTCCGTGGCCTGACACATTGCAGTCGAGAGGGTCCATAGTCTGAAATACAGGGAAGCAGATTGATTCTTGGTTTCTAGCTTCCTTGGCTCAGTTACTGGAAATCTCTTAATAGCGTGCGCTCTCTCTCTCTCTCTCTCTCTCTCTGACTTATCCTACAGTATGAGGATTCAGCCTCGCTTTCATGCACAGTGACTCAGCACAGCCATGAAAAACCACATTCAACCCAGTGTATGTGTGTGGAGGGTAGTTAACAATTTAATCAGAAACCAGTGAGCTGCTTGTCACATATTTCAGTAGCAAAAGCATATTCTTATCCAGATATTTATACTGTTCGAAGCAGGAAGGTAGAAAAGTTGACTAGTAAAATAAAATAAAAAAAAAAAAAAAAAAAAAAAAAAATAGGAACAGATTCTTGGTAGCAGAAACATGTAAGCAGATGTTTGTTCTCAAATCTCGTGTCCATAATTGCATCCATGCACAAGTACTGTACTGTCCAGCGTGTTATTCAAGTTGAAATACCAGTATGTCAGAAATGGTATTCATATTTGAAATTTCAGATGCAAAATGCAAAGGAATACCATTGATTTAATTTTTGGTGCAGTGCCACAGATTTGCTGATTGGGGTACGCATGTAGTCAAAGTTCCTTGTCAGTCCTAATGCAGTTGTGGGTCTGGATTTACACATGTTAATTTGCTGACCAGCATAGCTGGTAGATGGAAAAACAGCTCATCTCTAATGAGATTAGAAGCCATGTGGTCCAGGGGTTAGAGCCTAGAACTGCAACCCAGGGAATATGAAGTTCAGATCTTTCCTCAGACGTTCCTTGTGTAACCTTAAGCAAATCACTCATCCTTCTTGTTTGTCTCCTCAGTTGTAAAATTGGTAGCAGCAAGGGCCCCACTGAGAAGGAGATGTTGCATTTCAGTTGGGCTATGCTGAGTAAAATGATCTTGAGGCCATCTCCCTCCATTGAGCCACATCATAGAACTGTAAGTTGTCAATGTCAGGACCACCTGGAAATTTTTTGCTGGCTGGTGCCACCGATGTTGACATGCATCATCGTCTAGATAACCGTGTCTCCAGCATGCCTCAGTTCTTTCCCTTCATCAACCGCTGGTTGGTCCACCACTACTGAAGAATGCAGTCCATCTCTGCAAGTATTGCAAACGCTGCTACTTCTTGGTTTATTATGTTAAAACTTTTATGCTGTTGCCGAGAGATGGGAAACCGTTGTTTTGATACTGTTACTGCGGCAGCGTGAAGATCTTTTTTTCCCTTTCCTAAGACCACTTTGTCTGCATTCATAGCCTGAGCCTCAGTCATGATGTTAAGGTCTGCATCATTTGCCAGGGCTTTAACCAGGCAACCAGGAGACCTCGCAAGAAAGCTCTCGAACCACACTTAAAAGCAAGTGAGGAAAAACAAGGTGCATCAATGGCGGGTTCACCATTATCACTCACTCTCTCTCTTCTTGGTTCACTGTCCACTTGCCATTCTCCTTGGTCGATGGCATCTGTTGCCGATTCCACCATAAGGAAGGATGAGTCGGTGAAGTTGAACGGGCATCACTACTATGACAAACAAGAGGCATAGAGAAAAAGCTGCTTCTCCTGAACATTCTAAGTCTCCTCTTCAGGGCTTGCATTAGTACTAGTAACATGGGGATCAGTTTACCCCACTGCTTCAAAAGTGTTGGGGTCCTGACCAGAAAATCTTGGGGTCAGAAATTTCTGGAGTGACTCTGTACAACATTATCCAGTACTCTTTCTGTCAACTATATCAGTGCAAACTTTTTGATATACAGGGTCAGTGCTGAAGCACTGCTTTTATTTTTATGCTTCAAAATCTTCAAAATTCCATTTGTGGACTTAAGCAGGGGTTAGCATAAGCTCTGTTCCTCTTAGTCTGTTGAAAGATAGGTTCCGGGCCAATGCCCTCCTGTCCTGCACCCCCTCCCGACCGTGTCTGACACCAAATTTGGGGTCTGTCACAGGCTCAATTCCTCAGTGGGGACTTAGAACCAGTGCTGCCACCATCAGGCACTGTCCAGTCGACTGGTCAAAGTTGTTGACCCTCTTGGGGCCAGTCAACCTGCAGCTCCTGTATCAAACAGTGTTGGAACTCTTTCGTGGCAGCTGCTGTTGCCTCCGTTGGCACCATCCCCATCAAGCGCCTTCAGAGTTGCTGCTTTCGACCTTGTTGAAGACTCTGGGGAGCTCCTTGTACCCTGCTGTCATGTCGGGCAAGGAATGTCCTCTGTTGATTCCTCCTTTTGTCTCCTTTTCCTGTCGATCCTCTGCCTGTGTCCACCAGCATCGATAAAGAGCTGGAGTATAATCCGGAATACATGAAAAGGGGTAGCTGGATACACTGGATGTGGTATACTCCAGCTGCACTCTATGCCTCATGTAGTGAGGTGAGTGTGAAAAAGACTCCCAGATCACCTGCTAAGGATGCCTAATTCCAGACTTTTCTCAAGATGGTTCAAGCCAAACCAGGGTTTGACGCGGAGGAGGAAGATTCCTCTAAGAACTTATACAAGTTCCTATAGATGCCTCAGATTCATTTGACCCTGGAGGATGCCACCCTGGCTGTGTGGCATCTGCCCTTTGCTCTGCCTGCAGTTTCTAGGAAACTGGATAAACAATATCCTGACTGCCCTTACTAGCAAGCCTTATTATTCCTCTCAACCTGAAACAGAATCCGTTTCAACTATGGCTGCTCATGATGGGCCAAAAGCCCAGAACACATGATCTTTCTCCTTTGTGACTGAGAGTTGAGGAAACTCTATCTAATTGGGGGGGGGGGGGATTTGGAATCAGCTTCCTTAAGACTGAAAATTATGAATTGTCAGGTGTATGGGATCAAGTATCAAAACTGCCTGTGGAAGTCAGTGGCCACCTTGACTGAGAAGCTGCTTGAAGGCCCTGACAAAATTATGGCTCACAGGTGCTAATGGCTTGGAAGCTGGCAGGCACCTGTTAAGATCTGCATGTGATGCCTTTGATGCTGCTGCCAGTGCGGCTGCTTCTGGCATCTGCCTGCACAGCCATTCCTGGTTGCTTGTCGCAAGCTTTACCTCTGTCCAACAGTCGATCCTCAGTGCCCTCTCAGAGGGAAACTATTTGGTTCAGATATGGAGAATGCTGTGAGGGACCTGCAAACATCCAAGATGTCCCTGAGATCCCTTCACACTTTGAACCCAAATCGCCAAAGACAGAGTCTCCTTGTTGGCCCTAGACCTGTCTGGGCTGATGCTTCTCTAGGGGTCCTGAACGCAGTTCCCAGCCACCTCAGCCCTCCCAGACTCAGTCTGTCTCCCAGTCCTTATGCCAGGTTCACAAAAGGTGCAGATGTCAGCGACACCCCCACCAGTCTCTGCGCTTTCTGACTTCCCTGTTCCTCTAGCCTCATTGCCTCAGGAAGTTCAGATGGGGTGCTAAGTCTCCCTATCAAAGTAGCGGAGATCACTGCCAATGCTTGGGTCTATGAGGTAGTTCAGCTAGGACATGCCCTAGAGCTCCTTTCTGTCCCTACAGTGATCACTCCTTTACCAAATCGATACCCTCCAGGACACCTTGTCCTCCTGCTAAGAGGTTCAAACCTTCCTCAGCAGAAGGGCTGTAGAGTCAATCCTGGTTGCTGAATAGAACCTGGACTATTATTGGTATTTCTGGTACCAAAATGGACTGAGGATTTTAAGGTCTGTCCTGGGCCTTTTAGGCCATAATCTGTACATAGACTACAAAAGGTTTTGAATGGTCTCTCTTAAGTTCCTCCTCCCCCTGTTACTGAAAGGGGATTGGACGGTTGATGCCATAGAAGTGTCACTCTGACCGAGCTGGTAAAATATGCATTTGTTCAAAATCTAGTTTACAGAGAAATCCAGGTAATCCTTTTATTTGGCAACTCCAGCATGTTAACCGACCACCCAGCGCTTCGATTCCTCGCGAGTCTTCCTCGGATGTGGTCAAAGGGCAAGGAAACTACTTAAATACATGCAAGGCTCATTATAAGATGTGACGTCACATCATCAGTTCATTAAAGTTAAACATTTCATATGTAGTGTCACATACAAACAAAAGATTCCTTATAAAAAAAAAAAAGTATCATTAACAAAATGATTATTAAAGAAACTAATTCAGTATTTCATACAAAATTATATTCTATATTTTATGCTTCATGCAAGATGTACTTCTGCATGTTTTTAAACATGTCCAAGTTACTATTAGAAAGCTAATTTTAAATACAAAAAGCTGCTGATGGCGCTAAATGCATACATTTTCAAAATGTCTTTATGCTCCTAAAGAAGTAAATGTAAGGGCATGCATGTTAGAGGGGGAAAAATGGAACTCTGGAAGGAAAACAAAACTGATTCCTTTTCAAATTCAAATTGCAACCTCCAGTACCAGGCTTATCAGAATGGCATTGTAGCTTGAAACCAGAGACCAAAAATCCCCACATATACAGGACTCAACCTGAGAAAAAAGAGAGAGAGAGAAAAAGAAATATGTATGAACATAAAGGTCAGACTAATTTATGCTTGCTAAATATGTGATGTTCCCATAAGAGTATTGGCGCTTCTGTTTTAAGGAATGGCTTGAGATATGGGAGGCAGTATAGCGCAGTGGTTTAAGGCTCTGAGCTGCAAATCTGGAGACCTGGGTTTGAATCCCACAGTCCCCACTTGCATACTGTGTGACCCTGAGCAAGTCTCTTAACTTCACTGTGCTCCCAGGTCGCACCTGTAAACAAGCTTTCAGCTTAGTGTGTCTCAGCTGTTTAAACAATTTTTTTTTGGGGGGGGGGGATCCCTCTCTGTCATTTAAACCACAGGTATTCACACATTTCAGTTTATAGATCCATTGACTTTCTTTTTCTAGTAACAGATTAGCTCTGTCTCCACTGTATTCTAATAGTGGTATCCATTCAATCCCCATAAACTTGATGCTTATCTGGTGTGGACGTATGAAATTGTCTGAAATGGATTCCTACAGGAGTATTCTGTCTACTGTTCAAAAAAGAACAAACATGTTCTTGGATCCTTAATTTTAATGGACGCACTATTTTACCTACATATACAAATTTACAACTGCACCATAATACATAGACCACATGGCTTGTGTCTCATGTAATTAATTGTCTAATTTCCACTTGGATATTATGGAAATTGGGGTGTTGAAATGTTTTCCCTTGTATGCAGTACAATACTTGCAAATATTACAACAAGCACATTTAAAACAACCATTGGTCCTTGTGTGTAACCAAGTGGATCTGAAATTTACCGGTGTTCTGACTCTGCTGAGTACCAACATGTCTTTAAAATTTCTGGCTTTGCTAAATGATACCCTAGAGTGCAAACCCACAGCTTGCCTCACTGAATCGTCACTTAACAGAATGGGCCAATTTCTATGAATTATATTTCCAGTTCTTCTTTGTTTTGTGATTTAAATTCAGTTATGAAGGTATACGGCTGTGTGTTGTAGTATGTGTGTTTAACAGGCTCTGCTGGTTCATGGCTTTAGCCCGTCTTTTTTGTTCCTGTAAAAGTGGGTGCATAACCTCTTTCTGAAAATCGTTTTAACTCATCAGATTGCATTTCAAACAATGTGTTGGTACTACGATTTCGGCGTATCCTAATCAGCTGACTAAATGATATTGAATCTTTCAAATGCAGGGGATGAGAGCTGGTGGCATGTAAGACTGAGTTAGTCGCTGTGGGCTTCCGATAGCATTGTGTCTGTGTTGTAATTAACATTATTAACTGTCAGACTCTGATCTAAAAAGTTTAAACTTGTGCTATTGACCTCATAGGTAAATGAGATTTAATGTTATTATTAAGCCATTCAGTGAAATTCGGCACTACTGTAATATCCCCCTTCCAGTTGCAAAGCACATTGTCTGTAAAAACGGTGCCAGTATCTAATATATGCTCTATAGAGGATGATGTTCTCATCAAAAATTATAGTGCGTTCCCAGAAACCTAAAAATAAATTGCCATAACTGAGGGCCGTGGCTGCCTCCATTGTTGTACCACACTTCTGTAAATAAAATTGACTTTCAAACCGGAAGTAATTATGATGTGGGATGAACTCTAAGGCTTGTAAAATAAAATCTTTTGGCATCTCCTCAGTGTTTATTGATTCCTGTAAAAAGAAATTAATTGCTGAAATTCCCTGATTATGTTCTATCGAGGTATAGAGATATTCAACATCTATACCTAACCAACAGAAAACTGCTTCCCATTTATACTTTTGATTTCCCTTAACAGGTGTTTGGAATCCTTAATATAGGAATCGAGGTGTAAAACACTGTTTTGAAGAGAAAATCAATAAATTTACAAAGGTTTTGTGTCCTGCTTCCTGAGCCTCGATACACAATAGGTCACCCTGGAGGATCAGTCCTGTTTTTATGGACTTTAGGCAATATATAAATTCTAGTATAACAGGGTGTTCGCTCCAGATATATTTAAATTCAGCTCTGAAATCTGACCACTCTGCAATGCCTGTGTAAGAACTTATGCAACCCTATATTTATATATATATATATATATATATATATATATATATATATATATATATATATATATATATATATATATATATATATATATATATATATATATATAAATATAAATATATATATATATATATAAATGTAGGATCAAAATTCAGTTTTGATAATTGCATTCATTGTTCAAAAGTGACATCTATAGCCTTATAGTGGTCTTGACTGAGAATCACAATGTTGCCTCCTTTGTCAGCTGGTTTAATTACTGTTGAGTTCTCCCTGGACAAATCCTTTACAGCTTGACATTCTAATTTTGTAAGATTAAATCTGGGGGCAAGATTGTCACTCAAAATGCGCTTCCACATGCTGACGTACCATCTTTTTCATAAGTGTTAATGACATTGCTGTAAACATTGGGACGAAAGGTAGAACTAGGTTTAAATTTATTCATATGTAATTTTCTAGTATGTCCCCCAGCGGTGAGTAATCCGCCCCCACCCTGAATGAATAAGGGAGGTCGAAAGGTCATCACCTGCTGTATTCTCCTCGCAGCAACATTTCTAGTATGTCCATGTTGGTAGAAAGTACTTCTGTAGTAATGTCACCAGGACCACCTGTAGAATGAGTCTGTTAATTCTGTGGAAGTAAAATATCCGGTTATACTAATGATTGGTCCTCGTTTGAAATGGACATCATCACTCCCAACAAAAAATAAATATCTTCATTTTTGTGTGGTTTCAAAATCACTGCCTCCATGTTTTCTGCTTTTTGATTAAGAAAGAAAAGTCTCAGTCTTAATTTCCTAAAAAATTTAAATAAATCGACAAAAAATGGTAAAGTTTTTTTTTGGGGATAAAACTCAAACCACGATCCACTACTTTCTTCTGTATCTCAGATGGATCATAATTGGAGAGGTTTATTATTTGTAACTTCTTGTTCTTGCCTCTCAGTTTGCGCTCTGTGGGTATGCTTGCCCCCGCGCTTGCCTCTCCTCGTCTTCCTCCCGCTGTACCCAATTTTTTGTTTTTATTTGATTTGTGCTCAGAAGTACTAGCCTAGATGTCTTGATTTGGACCACTATCAGTATCTGGGGGCTAGTGGGTCTACTACTACTTAGTTCTTTTTGTATTTTTTACTTCCAGAGTGGACTCTTAATCTGCTCCTGCTTTGAGATCTGTTGTTTTCACTTTGAGCACTCACAGTGTCACCCTTCATAGTCAGTTGTCTCCTAGTAATTTCTTGGCCTTACGTTCAATAATCGTGGCTTCGTACTTAATCAATTTATTCTGAAGGTCTGTGTCAAGCTCATTAAATTGCGTATCACCCTTGTAACCCAAAACTTTATCTTTTGCCACCTGTAATTCCTTTAATAGTCCATCGTATTTCTTGGTGTCACTTTTAATAAGTTTGATGAAAATTTTAGAGTACTCTGAGTCAGCCTGTATCCATTCTTTAAATGAAAAATCAGAAATACCACTTGAGGGAACTATCGTAATTCTTAAGCCTTTGGGGGCCTGCTCTCTGTTCAGGTATTCTTCCAGTGTAAAAATATTAAAGGAGATATCCATTTCTTTAATAGTAATCTCTAACTCCAAAAGGCAATTTAGCAGAGTTTATTTCTTCATTACCTCAGCTCCTTATAGCTGTCTCAGCTGTCCTGCTATCGATTTGCTAGTCCTTATATATTCTCCCAGGTCATAGCTACTTTGTGCTTCTATTTGCACTTTATCCGAAGAATGGCTCATTATCCTCTTCAGTGTGGAACGGAAAATCCAGAACAATGACCGGAAATAAATCCAGTGATTCCTGTGCAAGCATTAAAGCAAACCGAAAGTTATATTAAGCATGTTAGAGATGAAAGCTCGGTCATTCCTGAAAACGCAGCGGGATACTGCGCGGAGGTCGGCGGCAGTTCAGAGAGAAATACAAAAAGGTAATGCTGCGATCAGAACAAACAGGAAGGTGCTCACTGAAGGGCAGCCAGCCCTAAGAAAACAGTAGATACCATAGAAAAGTGTCCCTCTGACCGAGCTGGTAAAATGAGCATTTAAACAAAATCAATTATACAGAGAAATCCAGGTAATCCTTTTATTTGGCAGCTCCAACATGCCAACTGACCACCCAGCGCTTCGACTCCTCGCGAGTCTTCCTGGGGGCCGGGGGGGTATGGTCAGAGGACAAGGAAACAACTTAAATACATGCAAGGCTCATTATAATATGTGATGTCATCACCATCATCAGTTCATTAAACATTTCATATGAAGTGTCACTTACAAACAAAAGACTACATACAAAAAGAGTCAAGTGTTGGTGGTCTGGTGGCATGTTGGACATATACCGCCATACCAAGATCTGCAAGTCTTATAGAAAGTATCTGTGTCTCATGCTACAGGGCTCAATGTATCAGTTTCATGTGCTCTTGCCCTTTGGTTTCTCCTTTGCACCGTGTGTCTTTGGAGTGTTCTGCAGCGGCAACCCGTCTTCCACTAGGAGGGCCTATATGTCCTTGTGTATATTGGCTGACTTGAAGACCCCGCTAGGTGATGTATAGACTATATACGGTTTCGGACTGTGCATCTGTTCAGTCAGTTTGGTATTCTGGTGAACGAGCAGAAGTTGGTTTTCAAACTGTGCCAAGGCCTCCATATATAGACTGTTCTGGACATGGGGCTGGTTCGGGCATTCCTGCCCTTGGACCTTGCTAGGGGACTGGTTGCCCAGGCTCAGCTGGTGGTCTTCAGTAACTGTCTTGGCCAGATACCTGCAATGGCTCACCTGCCTCATGGCTGCTGCCATACTGACTGCCCCGCTGGTACGTCTGCACATGTGAGTCCACAGTGGTTCCTCCGTGCCTAGTGGGCTCAGTATTAAGGCAAGTTTTAGTGTCTGATAGCAATGACCCCTTTGCTCCATGTCACCCTGGTTTGGTGGTTGGACTGCTCCATCTGTCCCCTCTCCTGGCAGAGACGATGGATTTTATTTTATTTTTTTAATTTTATTTGAAAGTATCGGATTTGCAACCTTTGAGCCAGAGGCTCATTTACAAATGTACCTCGTCGCATGGAGGACAGAACAGAGTGGGTACAGTTACAATGGAATAGCTGTCATGTATAGATTAGACATTGTTTACAGACAATTGTATACAATTTGGATACAGAGATTTACATAAGCACAACAAAAACATTGTTACCACGTGAACCTCTGGTTCAAGCTGGGGTGCTCAGCTGGGCCCTTATGGACCCTGGGACTGGTCCTTCTTGAATACGGTTCTGCACTGCAACACTCTGCAGATGTAGGCTGTTCTGCTTGGCCTACAGGCCTTTATCACTCTCCTTCTGGAGCATTAACTGTTAATCTGTACAGACAACATTTTGGTGAAGTAGTACATCAGCCGTCGGTTTGGCACAGGGCCATGGCACACATGTTCCTGCCCTTGCACCCTCAATGCCCTTGCAGATCATCTGTCGGTCCTGGGGGGCTCTGTCATGAATAAGAGCTGTTGGACTATGTCATTAATGCCCTAAAGTGGGCTTGCCTGCAACTTCATACATTGCAAAAACTGCCATGTTTTTGCTGGCTTGTGCACTCCAGATGCATTGCCCTCTCTTGGAAAGTGAGGTTCATGTATGCCTTTCCCATGTTCCCTTTCATACAGAGGGTTCTCATTTAGCTTAGGCCAAGTCTGCCACCTTGATTCTGGTGGCCCTGTACTGGCCCAGAAAAATGTGGTGTCCTCTGCTGCAGCGGTTGGCAGTGGAATACCCTGTCCCGCCCCCTCTCTAGGTGGGACTTCTGTTACAGAAGTATGATTTTCTGGTGCATCTGGATCTTCGATCCCTGCATCTCCATGCTTGACGTCTGCAAACGTAGGGCTGTCCTGCTTTGGGGTTTCCCCAGCCTTTTCAGCTGTTGTACTGGTGGCACAGAAGCCATCTACATGGCACACCTACACACAAAAATGGAAATATTTTACAGTTTTGCTGCACATACTCTGTATCCACTTAGTGTCTGGTCAGTCTTCTGCTGGACTACCTCTTGTCGCTCATGGACTAGGCCCTAGGATACTCCTGTATCAATGGCCACTCTGCCTTAGTGTCTTCTTTTCATCTTTGCATGCCCTCACTGATGACAAGACAGTGGCCCATTGATGTTTAGGTTCCTCAGAGGTATTCTGTTTCTAACTCCCCTGGTTGCGATTCAGTGGGACTTTTAATTTTGGTCCTAGAGACCCTTACTGCACCTCCCTTAGAGCCTGCTGCAACTTGTGAGCTCTGCTTTCTTCTCTTGGAAGACTATGTTCCTAGTGGCTCTGTCATCTACTGGATCAGATCTGAGTTACAGGCTCTGGGTGCAGAGCCTCCTTTTCTTATGTTTCACAAAGATGGAGTAATATTACATACTAATCTTGTTTTCTACTGAAGGTCATGTCTGAGCAAACACTAAATAAGACCATTGACCTTTCTGTTTGTTTCTCGACTCCACCGGATGGATAGTGGGGAATGTCATGTAGTAATGCTGTTTTGGTACCTGAATTATAGAAAATCTTCCCAAGTGTTTGTGGTTTTAATCCTCCACCTTCTGAGTGGGCCCCATTTCAAGCAAGGGCTTTCCAAATGGTTGGCCTGATGTATTTCTTTCTTTAGCAGAAGTGCGGTAAGCAGCTCTGGTCCTGTCCATGCTCACCCCACCCATGGGGTTGCTACTTCAGTGGCTTGTTTTCACGCTGCATAATCTGCTGACATGTGTGTGCTGCCACTTGGAGTACTTTTCATACAGTAGATCTGCTAACCATTACAATCTGGACGTTGTCTCTCGTAGACATGCCAGCTTTGGCTTTACTGTCTTGCAAGGCCTCCTTATTCCGTGTCCTTAGATCTTGCCTTCTTCCCTTAGTGCTGTGGTACTGCATGGGAATCTTTCCATGATGTTGCTCAGTGGAGGGGAGATCTTTTGAAGAACAGTTAACTACCATAACAGCAGATCTTTGAGAGACACTCCATTGAGCCACAGCTCTTCTTCCCTTATTCGCCCTTTGTCGGGTGACTGGTGATAATACTGCCTGCTGTTGCAAGGTGCTTCTCCTGTGCTGCAAAGTATAGCATTTATACTTTGGTTTCCTTATCCTCTCCTGTGTGCCTGGTCTGGACCGGATTGCCTCGGTCCGAGCCAGTCTGATGATCCTCCAAGCTTGTCTCCAGCGGGGAACTGAGGCATGCTGTCGAAGCCCACGTTATATAGGTGACGTACTAGGCACGCTTGACGTGGTGGCCCTGGCAAGCAACAAATTTCTGGGTGATCCTGAGGCAGACTGCTAATACCTCCATGATGTAACAATGGAGGAGATGTTCTTGAAGACCTACTGTTATGGTAAGTATTCTTTGTAAAATGTAAACCTAAAAGGACAGTATTGGGTTAAAAATGTAGGACCATGGGTTTTTTTTTTTGGGGAGGTTCGCTTGCTTATTTAGTTTCTTTGTTCAAAAAAAAAAAAAGAAACAAGCATTTGTCAATGCCGAATGTTTGCTTGCTGGCATTGGCAGTGGTAGTGTAGAAGTTACAGAGCTGCGTAATAGGAATGGCAGTGAAGTATTGAACTGCAGCCAACCCCACCACCACCCGGCAGAGAGTGACAGGCATTGGGGTGTGCCTTTGGGTCGTCAGGCATAACGGCCATGTCATTTAAGTACACCCCACCCTGCAGACACTGGCAAGTGTCACGGTGTTCCTTGGGGTCTTTGGCCCTTATGCGCACCCCATTCCATTAGGAAATACAGTGAGATGGGTGCGATTTATAGGAGAATGGGGTGAACTTTGGGGCTGAAGAGTCCAAGGCATACCTCGATGCCTCTCACTGGCTGCAGGGTGTGGAATGGTATGAGCATTACAGGCAAGAATCCCAAGTCACACCTCTGATGCCTGTCATTCTCTACAGGGTTGGGCGTTATGGTTGGAAACCCTAATACCTCAGGCATTCGTTGGTATTTTCACTCCAAATGTTCAACATGTTTTTTTTTTACCCCACCTCATGAACAGGGGGAATATCAGTTTCTTAGCCGAAAGCTGCTTATGCACAGCGACTGCGGCATTTAGCACCACAGGTGCAAAAACATTCCGAACAGGATGTAAAAAATGACAGCTGTACTGTTCAGGAAGGTGTAAAATGGCAATGTTGCAAATCTGCAGTAAAATATTTAAAAAAAAAAAAAAAAAATGAAGTCACGAGCGTACATAGAAACTGCAACGCACACCCGTAATATAATTTAGGTTGGGGATTTTTTTACAGCAGATGGTCAACTCTGGCATTTTGGTGCCTCCGATCATGAACAGTGTCACTGTGATTTTCTTTGTGTCCCGAACAATGATTTCCCACAGCGACCACGCATCTCTGCGCTGAAAGTGTGAAAACACACTTCGGCCATGTTGTGAAAAGTGACAGCTGTACTGTAAATAAGGCAGTGTGGAAAAATGCCACTGGTGAAAATCTGGACTTAAAATATTACAAAGTCATGAACTTACGAGGTGCGTGGAAACTGCACAATGCTCACTCGTAACAGTTATTTTGGACTTTTGTCAAAATTTTCAACATAGCCATTTTAAGACATCTGCTCATGAACATTGTAAGTGATTTTCTTTAATCTGTCCTAAACATTGCTTTCAGCACCAACAGCACCATTGTGTGCTACATGTGAAAACACATTTTGCATGTGCATATGAAAAATGGCAGCTGTACTGTTCATAAGGAAGTGTAATAAAATGGCAATGTTGAAAATCTGGAGTGAAAATATTAAATTTGCAAACTTATGAGCATGCATAGGAACTGCGCAACGCACGCTTGTAAAACAGTCATTTTTAGGAATTTTTTCACCAAATTTTCAACATAACCATTTTAAGACCTCTGCTCATGAACAGTGTCACTGTGATTTTCTTAATTTGTCCCGTACATTGATTTCGCACACCGACTGCACCATTGTGCGCTACATGGGCAGAAACACGTTTTGGGTGAGATGTGAAAAATGACAGCTGTACTACTCATAAGAAGTGTGGTAAAACGGCATTGTTGAAAATCTGGAGTGAAAATATTGAAAATTCAACTTACAAGCGCATGTAGGAATCTGCATAATGCACGTCAGAAACAGTCGTTTTGGAATTTTCCACCAAATTTTCAAAACATAGGCTTCTTGAGAGCCCACCTTGCGAACACTGGCAGTGTCGCTTCGCTAATCGGTCTCGTAAGGTGATTTCGCCGCAGTGACATCGTTCATGAGAAGTGGTCCCAAAAACCCCATGTTGAAAATTTGTGCAAAAAATTCCAAAAATGCCTGAGATATGCAATAAAGTTGAAAAACCCATCTAGCCCATTATACAGTTTACCGTCATTTCCTCAGTTCCCGGTCGGCTTTGAAGAGTGCAGATGTGTTCCCGGTCCATCAAGATCGCCACGCTTGAGGTCCGGGAGGCATCGGGTGGGGTGGGGAGGCAGGGTACAGTGGGTGGCAGTGGCTGGGTGGGGGCAGGAGACTATGGGGACCATTTTTCTTTTTACAGGTTTTTTTTTTTTTTTTTTCTTTTCCCAATGACGACGGGACGCTTGCCACGCTGGGGTGGGCTCCCAGCGCGCACAAGGGACGGTTGGGGGCGCTCAACTGACGGATTGGGCACCCGCCGGCCATAGCATCACTTGCCACGCTGGGGTGGGCTCCTCAGCATGGCACCTTGTACTCGGGGTGGAGCCGGGATTGGGCACCCCGTCCGGCGATAGCATGGGGAGACAGTGCGGTCACGGGATTGGGCACCTCACGGGCTATACCATCGAGTTGCCACACTGGGGTGGGCACCCAGCGTGGCATTTGGGGGATTGGGCACCCCTGCCGGCTATAGTGTGTGCGTGGGGGGCACGCGCGTAGTGTGTGTGTGTGTGTGTGTGTGTGTGTGTGTGTGTGTGTGGAGGAGCATGAGCAGGTGATATCTTATTGCTGCTCACTGAAGCGTAGCTCCCCTTTCAATGTATGCCACTGCATTTTGGAGCTTGTCATAGACAGCTCCAGCATGCATTGGCTTACAGGGCCGCGCCTGCCAACACACTGACTGAATTGGAAGAGGGGGTGACACACCTCCGAAATCTCGGATGATGGCACTATGTTTCTTGCACATGCGTGCAAGCAAACATAAAAAAGCTTTTGGACAAATACCTCCTATTTTCAAAGATGTTTGTAGCCAGAAATACAAACAAAAAACAATAAATGTAAGATTACAGTATACACTTATACAAAATTACAATGATTCAGGAGAATGCACATATTTTTTAAATGCAAATGGGCCGGCCGGCCCTGTGGCATGGAGGGTTTGAGGCATCCATGCCTCCCTGCTACTACACTAGTGACCCCAGTTCGGAATGAACTTGAGTTGTTCAGGGTTTCGGTCGGGGAGGGAAGATTGAGTGTCCTTAGGACAGCTCTCTTCCCTCAGGAGGGGATTTCATGACTCGCTGTTAGACTGCCACTCATGGAGACCAAGTGGTGGTGCAAGAAAGTCCCACAGACTAGGAGGGCTGACACAAGGATGCAGTAGCACCTCCTCAGAGGTAGTGCGCTGCACACTCCTGTGCATGTCCGCCAGTCTTGGGGAGAAAATCTGATAGAAAATTAATGGAGGATGGGATCTAATGAAGCCCTCGCAGCAGGGCACCGCGGCCCTGCCTGAGCTTTGAGGGGATATGGACGAAGACTTGGGATGGCCATAGTGCTATGGGATGGGCTGATGCAGCTGTCCAGCCTACCAAGGCACAGAAAACCTATATGGGGAAGGGGGGAGAATACAAATGGGCCAGACTTGTCAGTTCCCTTCGATTTGATGCTGGTTCCAAGATTGTTGAGGTTATTGCTAAAAATGTTGAAGTAAACACAGTTAAAGTGGAGCAAGATGTGGACATAATTAGCAACTCCGAGGTTTCACTCACAGCCACCTAGGACATATTGGTGAGGGTACAGGTTGTGATATGCCGGAAAATGGAGAAATTGGGTACCTGCTGCAAGAGTGCATTTTTCGTATCCTAGGATTGGCTGCTGATTATGGAGCTGGAAGCATGGTCACTGAAACAAAATCCTGCTTGGAGATTTATCTGCTAAGGAATTTACTGTGGTTAAAGCTTTGAGTCCCCTTTAGGTAGGAGCCAAATACTGCCGACCAAGTTGGAAAAGTTCATTCAAATGGCAACATTCTGGCGGGACCTACTTTAATTGCTGCTGTGCGCTCAATAGCTGACAAGGAGTATATTTTTATTTTAGCAAAACAAAAAGGTTAATTTCAACATGTATGTTATAAGATTTTTTCTTACCAAGACTTTCTGAAGGAAACTCTGAGGAGATGCAGTCGACTTTGTAATTTTTGTCCTGCTCTAATAGAACTTGTTGCTCAGGTGTCACTTCTAAGACCTGCCAAGCTGAGAATTTTTGAATGGCAGAGTTTGTTCTTGCGCAGATGAGCAGGTGGTACATGACTTTTTAAAAAACAAGCGGGGCAACTTGATGGTTCAGAGGTGCAAGACCCAAGAGGGAGAATAATCTATGCAGTCAGAAAAAGATGACCTACTCCAGCAAGTAATATACAGAACTGGCATAAAGTAGTGCACACATGATGAAAATAGTTGAAGAACATGTTTTAAAAATGATCCTACTTTTCTTTTAACACTGTGTAACGTTACTGTTAAGGTAAAAGTTGTATTATCATAATATTGTCTTTACTTGTAATGAAATAGTCTCTGACAGTAAGACCAGTGATTCTTATAGATAATTTATTCCTGAACTAAAGTTACATGCCATTAATCTGTTAACAGCATACCTTTTTTATTTAATGCAAAAGTTTTTTTCCCCCTCCCATCTTCAACCTTAAATTGATTTTTGTACCTTTTGTCTCCTAAGGTGGTACTTTCATAGTGTGATACCTTAGGTCGGTGATGGTCCTTTAGTGTTATTTTATAATATTTTATTCTCAGCCCTTATTTAGTGTGAAGGGATTGTAGTTTGACCCGACAAGGTGATCAGCCAATCCCTCCAGTTCCTGATTCCTCTGTACCCCTGCACTCAGGCACGTTATGACGTGAGCGGGCACTTCACTGAAATGAATGGGACTCCATTTTCATTACTGTTTAATACATTATTGTGGCCAGTTGGAGACTAATGAAAGCCATTGCTAGACAAACAAGGCCCTTGTCAGACAAGTGTTGGCCTTCACAGGGTGGGAGGTGGGGGATGAAGTCATGTCAGATGATTCTGATAGTGTTCTTTGGCTGGCTGATCAAGGAGTTAGATCTGGATGGAGCAGTGGATATAGCCTACCTGGATTTCAGTAAAAGCGTTCAACTGTTATACATAGGAGACTAGTAAGCAAGCTGGGAGGCTTAGCAATGGGTCAGAGGTGGTAAACTGGGTAGGAAATTGGTTAAGTGATAGGTGGCAGAGGCTGGTGGTAAACTGGAGTTCACTCAGATGAAGGAAATGTGACCAGCAGGGTCCTTCAGAGATCAGGTGCTAGGACTGGTCCTCGTTTTAATGTCTTTATAAGTGACATTGCAGAGGAGCTGGATGGTAAGGTCTACCTCTTAGTGGATGACACCAAACTCTGCAGGTAGGGGTGGACACGGGGGTAAGCAGCAGCCTGAGAACTCAAACTGGTCAAGGGTGAGGCAGCTGGGTTTCAGTGTGAAAAAGTTCAGAATTATGCACTTGGGGCACAGAAACCCAGGGGCAGAGTACAAAACGGGATAGGGTGGTACTGATGTCCACCAAGTAGGAAAGAAACTGGGGGTGATCATATTGGATGACCTGAAGGTGACCAGGCAGTGCAACAGGGCAGCTGAGAGGGCGGTGGGATATTGGGGTGCATAGGGAGGGTTTCACTAGCAGAAGAGGAGGTAGTGTTGCCTCTGTATAGATTGCTGGTAAGACCCACCACAGTACTGTCTCTAGTTCTGGAGACGCATCTTGGAAAAGACAGAGTTGAGGCGATCCAGAGGAGGGCAACTAAAATGGTGAAGTGTCTGCATCAGAATTCCTACAGGGAGAGATTTAAAGGACCTAACTGTGTACACCCTGGATGAGAAGAGACTGATGCAATATGATAGACCTTTAAATACCTCTTGCATGGGTAAACCGGCACAAGAAGGAAGTATTTTCAGAAAAAAAAGGCACAGGAAAAGGTGGCATGATAAGAAGCTAGAGGGGTAGATTCAGTAGTGACTTAAGGAGTACTTACAGAAAGTGGATCCCTGGAACAGTCTTCCAGTGAAGGTGGTAGGGTCCAACCGTTACGGAGTTAAAAAAAATGCATGAGATAGGCATAAGGAAATTTTTTTTTTTTTTTTTTGGGGGGTGGGTGGGGGTGAAGTGACTGGAGATCGGGTAGGATCTGTGTTGATACTATAGGCAGGGAAAATTGGCAGACTAGGTGGCCAAGGGATCCTTATCATCCAGCAAATTTTGTGTTTCTTCATTGATCTCCAACTTGCCATAATGCATTAAACAGTAATGAAAATTGAGTCCCGTTCATTTCAATGCAGCATGCCCCTGCGCTGTTCCTTGCCACACGTCATAACATACCTGAGCTCTGGGCCATGTAGAAAAATTGGGAAGTGGAAGGGCTTGGCTGGCCATCTTGTCTGGGTCAAACTACGATCCCTTCGCACTAAATAAGAGCTGAGAATAAAATATTAAAAATAACATGGATGATCGCTGAGCTAAGGTACCATATCCTGAAAGTGGTACCTTAGGATCATAAAATCACTGTAATATTGATGTTTCTATGTTGGGTTAGATTGATTTCACCTCTGACCCAGTGACAGCACTGGGGGGTTTAAAACATGGGTCGAATTGGACCCACTGGTGTAAGAAATGTGGCTCTAAAGAGGAATCTACAGGGTCAAAACATAATCAGTGGCAGACTTTGAACAGTTCACATTCCCTTCCTTTAGATATTGTCATGGAGTAGGCGCATCAATTTGGACCCTCTGGCAAAGGAAAGAGGAGTCAGTTTTGGAAGGGATGCAACTTTTGCCCTTTTGGTGCATGTTAGCTGTCACTGCTCTGACCCTCAGTCAGGGGCACAGTATTTAAGATTTTTACATAGATGGGTTATTTTGCCTAATATAATTTTCTGACCTTGTACAGTATAGTACAAGTCTCTGTGCTTAATTGTATTACTCATTAAAATCAATAAAATGTATAAGTAAAAAAAAAAAAAAAAAAAATATAGGTGTATTGCCCTAAAACTGAATATTTTTTCTTCTTAAGATTATTAGAGCAGACTCCAACTCAAATGGAGGAAGATGCAGCTAGGTGGTCAACACTTATCATTCCACTTGTGATCAACTCTGCACCCAAGGTCCGGTTGCGGGCAGCAACTGCTCTTGAGATGGGAATGCCGCTGCTACTGCAGAAACAACAGGAAGTAGCGGCCCTCACAGAACAGCTAATGAATGCGGTAAGTGGCAGCTGTCCTCAAATCCTGGTCTGCTACAGGAGGCACTTACGATTTCAGCTTTTGTCTTTTTCACTGCCTTTGTTGGTGAACTTTTCACTAAAGAAGATGATACGGTTCTGGAAGAGTACTTAAAATGTAAGAAACAAAGTTTTATGAATGAGCACAGCAACACACTTCTGTATCTGAGCACCAAGAATCCAGTTCATACTGTGAGCCTCACCACTTGTTACTGTCTGTTTTTACCAGCAAGCGTCAACACAGTTACCACTGTTTGAATGTACCTAGACCTAACATGGTTACTTTCTGTACTTCATGTTAGTAGGGCTATACAAAAATGGTCTGTTTCTTCTCTGCAAATGTTTGCATGAAACTAAACCTTTCTAAAGAATAGAAAAACTGGTCAGTAAGAACTTTGACTCGTGTGTTTTTTATTAAAATTGTCATCTAATTCAGGAGGCTGAAAGGAGGAGGGTGGCCATATGGTGTCGGAGGCTACTATTAGTTGTGTATCTGGAGAATGTGAATCTGGAAAACTCCCAGGGTCCCAAAGTTCTCCATCCACTGTAACGGGAGATGTTACTTCGAGTGGGAGCTCTTACAGTAGGCTGTAACAGTTGGGACTATGCCGCAGGCACTAGGACCCTCCGTTGAAAACTTCAGCCAGCAGTACACAGCAGGGACCACTCACGCCCCGCCATGACGTCGGTCCGGTACAAAAAGGAGGCGGACCCAGCTCCGCCTTAGTTCTTTTCCAGCCGTGTCCCGCACGTGAACAAGAGAATATCTTCAGCTTGCCAGTTCAGCAAGAATCTTCAGTCAACCCTTTTGAACCGTTTTTTCGACGGTTTTTCGCAAGTTACTGACGTCAGGCCATTGTCCGTTTTTTGTGCAGTCCCGACAGATGTCTTCTCGGGCGTCTGCCTCGCCGGAACATCTCAACAAGTACGAGTGTGGGAGGCAGATCCTGGCCAAGGACGGCCATCGCCGCTGTGTCTTCTGTCTAGGATCGGAACACGACACAGCAAACTGCTTTGCTTGCCAGGCCTTCACTAGCAGGACCCGCATCCGCCACCTTAAGGCCCTGAAAGCCTTTCTCTTGGAGCAGAAGATGGATCTGCACTCCTCCAAGGGGAAACGCAAGGAGAAGAAACGGCACAGCAAAGACCGTAGTCGGTCCCGCTACCGGTCCCGCTCTCACTCGCGACCCTTTCCAAAGAAGGCCCATACCTTGGGATCAGGAGAGCACCCAAATCGAAACTCAGGCCAGGCCGGCCCGCCGAGGGCTACCAGCTAAGCCTAAAGGTAACCCGCTAAGGGTCACCCACGGAAGCCCTTGGAGGTGCATGCTTGGCACCACCTCCCAAAAGCACAGCGCGCATGCTAAAGGCACGCCTCCGGAGCCCAAGGACTCTCCGGCGGCACCCGGTCATCAGTACCAACATCTACGCCAGATTAAGGGGCAAAGGGCGAGGGATTGGCTGTGGAAGAACCGATGTCCCCGTAGCCCAAGTCCTCCTTCCCCCCAGGAGGGCTCTCCTTCATCGGCCGACGTCCCGGTTACTTCCCCTCTGGGCCAGGTGGCAGATATTTTCGCGAAAGACGAGTTACAGGAGCTGTTTTCCTTTTGGTGGGGGCCGGTCCACAAGCGGCACAGCCCCCCCTCACTGGTACCAGATCCAGCGGGTAAACCACAGCTGGGAGGTGAGTCTTCCCCACGGAAGTCTCCGGAACACCAGCCTACACCTCTCTCCGGGGACCACCGAAGACTCTCCAGGGACTCTGGTGACTGTCGGTCCAGGTCATGTTTTAGGAGCCTTTCTAGGTCCTCTAGGGAGAGTATGCTTCCGACATCGGTCCTTTGACCGACATCGAGTGTGCTCCGTCGCCGGTCCAGGGACCAGAGTCTGTTTTCAGACCGACATCTGTCCCCCAGCTACCGACGCGACAGTGGGAGTCTGGTCATAGGGTGAGGTCAGACTATTTGAAATCCTATAGTCTGTCTCCCTCATCCTCATCTTCCTCTCTGTTTGCAGTGCTCCCGGGAGAAGGACCAGCCTCTCGCCTCCAGACAATCCTACCTTTATGGACGTCATGAGGTATATCCAGGCCTCCAGTGGGAGACTGAGGACCTGGACCGGAGCGCGGAGACTAGCAAAATACCTGAGGCAAAAGGAGCCTAAACCTTTGGTGGATACTTTCCAGGACCTCACCCAAACTACCTGGAAACATACAGCTTCAGACCCGGCTGTCCCGAAGAAGTCTGATAGGCTGTACAAGGCCCTGAGGGCAGAAGCTTTCCTTGCTGAACACCCTCAGGCGGACTCTTCGGTGATCACAGCTGCCCATGATAAGTCCAGACAACCAAAACACCTCAGCTCAAAGCCTCTCGACCCAGATTCTCGCTGTTTGAATTGGGTGGGAAGAAGGTCTACTCTACCTCCACCTGTTCCTTATGTTCCCTCAACTTCTTAGCGGATATGGTCCAGTACCAGAATGCGCTATGGGAAAGGGACAAGAGCTGTTGAAAGGTCCTTCAGACTCTGACCAGAAGAAAGAGCTCCTGGGCGTTCTGAAATCGGGCTCAGGCGTAGGCTTGCATGTTTGAGAGCCTCCTATGATACTGCAGATCGGCAGCCAGGGCAGCCACTACCGGGTGTTCCTCCGATGCCATGCTTGACTGAGGAATCTCTGGCTTTCACCAGGATCTGCAGGCCGGTATCGGGGATTTACTCTTCCAGGGTACCGTGCTCTTTGGGCAGGAGACCGAAGCCTTGATTTCTTGTCTCCAAGAGTTGGGTAAGTCCATCTGGTCGGTTCGCCAGATGTACCGTGGCGACCAGCGTAGACAACAAAAACAGCCTTTTCATAAGCCCTCAGGTGGCCAAGATCATGCCCGTGGAAACCAGCATGGGCAGAGAGGCGCCTTTCGTAGGAGGTCCAGTAACCAGCAGTCTGGTGGAGCTCATACCCGTGGGCCCAAGTCCTCCCAGGCCTCTCTGCCCACACCCGGCTCGGCCCAATGACTCCCTTCCGCTTCTGCAGGAAGACCCAGGGAGCAGGTTGAGGCCGCTTCTCCCTTCCCCTCGAAGAATGGAAGTCAATTACTGCGGACCAATGGGTCTTAGACATTATCAGGAGGGGACACACGCTGGAGTTCTGAGTTTTCCCCGAATACTCCACCAAAGCTCTCCCGTTATCCTCCTTCTTACATCCTATTAATAGGAGAGATTCAGACCCTCTTGCAAAAAAGGGCAATAGAGTTAGTCCCGTTGCATCAGCGAGGAAAAGGGTTTTATTCACATTTCTTCTTGGTTCCAAAAAACACACGGGACCTTTGTCCCATTCTGGACCTCAGCCCTCTAAATCTCTTTATCGAGTACAAAAGGCTCAGGATGGTGACACTCCAAGGCCTTCTTCTTCTACTGCACCAAGGAGACTGGACTGGCTCTGTTCCCTAGACATGCAAGATGCATACATGCACATCGGGGTCTTCCTCCCCACGGAAGTTTCTGAGGTTCTGCTTCAAGGGAGCACTATCAATTAAGTGCTTCTGTTCGGCCTCTCTTCTGCTCTGCGAGTTTTCACCAAATGCTTGGCAGTGGTGGCTGGGGCTCTAAGGGCTTGGGACACAATGTGTGCCCCTTACCTCGACGATTGGCTGCTTACAGCCCTGCTTCGTGTCCTCTGAGACACTTGTATTCTATTCGAAGGCTGGGATCACCTGAACCTATGAAAATCTTCCCTGGAGCCCAGTCAGAGCTCGTCTTCATTGGAGGCGGTCTTGGATTCCATCAAGGCATGGCTTTCCTCCCCCAGGACAGGGGAGATCGTCTGTGGGAGATTGCAGAATGGTTCAATAACTCCTCAAGTTCCAGCTCGGAACTTCCTCAGGTTACTAGGGCACATGCCGGCCATTCCTGTCAATCCCTTGGCCCGCCTCCACATGAGGGTCGCGGTGGATGCTCAGGGTGCAGTGGGACCAAGGCTGCGATGATCTGGACTCCATGGTCAAGATCTCTGGGCCAATCCGAGAACTTTGCTTTGGTGGTTGGACCCCAGAACTTGGAGAAAGGGGTCAGCTTCTGTCCAGAGCCACCAGGTCAGACTCTGACAACTGATGCATTGGACCTGGGATGGGGTGCACCTGGGTGCTCCACCGAACACAAGGGGTTTGGTCACCCGAGGAGCAGTCCCTCCACATCAGTGTACTGGAGATCGAGCAGTTCTCCATGCCTTACAGGCCTTTCAGGAGGACCTGGTACCGGGCTCTCTTCTGGTTCAAACGGACAACATGGCGTCGTCTTTTACATCAACAAGCAAGGGGGTACTCGCTCGTACCCCCTTTGCAGGGAGGCGATGAGAGTCTGGTACTGGGCGCTGTAGCGAGGCATTCTGCTGTCTGCAGTGCACGTTCCAGGCGTCCTCAATGACCTGGCCGACAGCCTAAGCAGGTCGCGGTCCAGAGCTCACGAGTGGGAGCTGCTACAGTCCGTAGCAGATCAGCTGTTCCACAGGTGGGGTCTTCCAGAGCTGGACCTTTTTGCGTCACCACGCAATGCCAAACTGCCAGTGTTTTGCTCACGAGAGCACGTGCCTGGAGCTTTCTGGCTAGATGTGTTATCCATTTGCTGGGCAGGGAGGTTTCTCTATGCCTTCCCGCCCTTCCCTCTCATTCAGAGTCCTACTAAAGTTGTAGGCAGAGGGGCCTGCATGATTCTGCATGTTTCAGATGGCCTCTGCAGATTTGGTTCCCACTCCTGCAGCGGTTATCCATGGAGCCTCCAGATCTTACTTCGGTGGGAGCTCTTGCGGCGAGCTATTACAATCAGTACTATGCCACAGGCACTAGAACCGTCAAGTGAAACTTCTGCCACCAATACACAGCAGGGACCGCCCCGATGCCGGCCCGGCGTCGGTCAGGGTACTGAGGCGGACCCAACTCTCAATTCTTCCGCTTGCGTCACCATGTGAAGCGAAAAACGAAACTACTTGCGATTACAGCAAGATTTACTCTTCAATCAAGATTTTCCTCCTTTTCGACCGGGTTTACCGTTTTCAAGTACCCGCGTCAGTCCGCTACCGTCGATTGCTTCATTTTCCAGTTCCGGCGTTGTTTCCCTCGCTCTTGCCGCTACCAATACCGATGTCAGCCGTTATTTTACCGGCGGATTGATGTCTTCTCGGTGTCTGCATCTCCAGAACACTAAACATGACTGCGGGAGCAGATCCCAGCTAAGGGCTGACCATCGGCAGTCGTTTTCTGCCTGGCCCAGACCATGACACGCCAACTCGCGATTGGCAGGCCTTTACCAGCGGACCGCATCCGCCGCCTGAAGGCCCTTAAGGCCTACCTGCTGGAGCAGAAGATGGATCTGCACTCCTCGGAGGAAGAGGAAGGAGAAGATGCACCACAGCAAGGACTGTAGTCGGTCCGTCACGGTCAGTCGGGCTCGCGTTGCGACCTTCTCCCAAAAGGCCCGTCCCTCGGGTTCTGGAGATCCTCCGAAGACTCCTAGGCTAAAACCCGGCCTGTCGGGGAAGCGGCCAAGCCAAAGGCTGACTCAGCTGAGGTCATCACTAAGTCCTTAGAGGTACCTGCTAAAGCACCGCCGCCCCGCCTGCTAAAGCGCGCCTCGCGGAGATCAAGGACTCTCCGGCGCCCCAAGCGTCACTCTGTCGTCGGTCCCTACACCGGCGCGGTCAAAGAAGGCAGGGGTCGGTTGTGGAGTACCCGATGTCCCGTTGCCAAGTCCTCCTCCCCTCTGGGCCCTCAGGAGGCTCGTCTTGGCCCGGCGTTCCGGGAGCTTCCTTCCAGAAACAGCTGGCTGGAATTTTCACTAAGGATGAGCTCAGGATCATTTCTCCTTTTAGTAGGGCAGGTCCTGGCGGTCCTCCTGTTGCCTGCCTAGACACCAGTACCGGACCCTGCAGGAGAACCACAGCTGGGGGTGAGTCTTCCACTGTGAAGTCACGGGACTCCAGCCTTCACCTCCCTCCAGGGCTCGTTCCGCACCAGGTCCGAGACCACCGGCGTCTCTCAGGGACTCTGGTGACCGGCGTCGGTCTTGATCTCTCCAGGAGCCTTCTCGCTCAGGCGGGGTTGCTCAGGCATTCGATCCTTGCTCCACGCCCAGTCCAGGGACGGGGTCTGACCTCGGACCGACGTCGGTCCCCTAGTTACAGACGCCAGCGAAGGCATGGTCATAGGACGGGGTCAGACTATTCCAAGTCGGATAGTCGATCCTCCTCTTCATCGTCGACCTCTTCATCCCCTCTCAGCCTCAAGCGCTCCCCGGGAGAGAAGGACCAGCCTCGCTTGCCTCCGGGCGATCCTACTTTTATGGACATCATGAGGCATATCCAGGCCTCCAACGAGTGGGACACGGAGGACCTGGATCCGGAACGCCGGCCGTTGGCCAAGTACCTGAGGCAAAAGGAGCCAAAGCCTCTGGTTATTCCTCCTTTTGATAGATACATTCCAGGACCTTACCAGAACCACCTGGATGCATCCGGCCTCAATCCCGGCAGTTCCTAAGAAGTCGGACAGGCTGTATAAGACCCCAAGGGCAGAACCCTTTCTAGCAGAACACCCTCAAGCTGATTCTTCGGTGATCATGGCTGCCCATGACAAGTCTTGGCAACCGAAGCACCTCAGCTCCCAGCCTCCCGACCCGGAGACCCGCTACCTGGACCAGGTGGGCAAGAAAGTATATGCAGCCTCCACCTGTTCCATCCGCTCCCTCAATTTCCTAACTCATATGGTACAGTACCAGAACGCATTGTGGGAAAGGGGACTGGAGCTGGCAAAGACCATGCCAGACTCTGACCAAAAGACAGAGCTCCTGGCCCTCCTCTAGTCAGACTCAGACGTAGGCTTCCATGTACTGAGGGCCTCATATGACACTGCAGACATGGCAGCCAGGGCAGCCGCTTCCGGGGTGTGCCTCCGGCGCCATGCCTGGTTGAGAGTCTCGGGCTTTCACCAGGCTCTGCAGGCGAGTATCAGGATCCCCTTCCAGGGTACCGTGCTGTTTAGGCAGGAGACTGAGGCTTTGCTCTCCCACCTCCCAAAGAGTCGGGCAAGTCTATCTGGTGGGTCCGCCCAGATGTCGCGTGACGACCAACGGCGACAGCACCGTAAACTGCCCTTTCGTAAGTCCTCAGACAGTCAAGGTCCAGTCCGTGGCAACCAACAGGGGCAGAGAGGAGGCTTTCGCAAGAGATCCGGGAACCAGCATTCTGGTGGACCTCCTGCCCGTGGGCCCAAGTCCTCCCAGGCCTCTCTCTCCCCACTCCCGGCTCTGCCCAGTGACTCCCTTCCACCCCCCTTCCGCGGGAAGACCCAGGGGAGCCGGTTGGGGGCCGCTTCTCTCTTCATTTCGAAGGGTGGAAGTCTATTACTGCAGACCAGTGGGTCTTGGATATTATACGGAGAGGACACACGCTAGAGTTCAGAGTTTCCTCTGCATACTCTGCCAAAGCTCTCCCGTTATCCTCCTTCTCACATCCCACTAATAGAAGGAGAGATACAGACCCTCCTCCAGAAGAGAACAATAGAGAGGGTCCCCTTGGTAGCAGCAAGGACAGGGGTTCTATTCCCACTTCTTTCTGGTCCCAAAAAAGACTCTGGACCTTCGTCCCATTCTGGATCTCAGTCCTCTAAACCTCTTTATCGAATACAAAAGGTTCAGGATGGTGACTCAAGGACTCCTTCCCTTGCTGCACCAAGGGGACTGGCTGTGTTCTCTCGACATGCAGGATGCATATATGCATATCTGGGTCTATCCTCCCCACAGGAAGTTTCTGAGGTTCCACTTCCAAGGGGAGCATTTTCAGTTTCGAGTGCTTCCGTTCAGCCTCTCTTCCGCTCTGCGAGTCTTCACCAAATGCCTAGCAGTAGTGGCTGCGGCTCTAAGGTGGATGGGAAACTATGTGTTCCCCTACCTCAACGATTGGCTGCTTACAGCCCGTCGAAGTAGGGCCTCTTACCAGCTCTCAAAGACACTTATACTCTGTTCCGAGAGCTGGGGACCACCCTGAACTTACGAAAATCATCCCCGGAGCCCAGCCAAAAGCTCGCCTTCATAGGAGCAATCCTGGATTCCGTCCAGGGCATGGCTTTCCTCCCACAGGACAGGGAAGTTCGCTTGCGAGAGATGGCAGAACGGATCTCCATAACTCCTCAAGTTCCGGCTCGGAACTTCCTCAGTTTACTGGGGCACATGGCGGCGGCCATTCCTCACTCCTTTGGCCTGCCTCCACATGAGTCCCGCAGTGGATGCTCAGGGTGCAGTGGGACCAAAACTACGACGATCTAGACTCCCTGGTCAAGATTTCGGAGCCAGTCAGGAGAACTCTGCTTTGGTGGATGGACCCCAACATCTGGAGAAAGGGTCAGATTTCGTCCGGAGCCACCAGGTCAGACTCTGACAACAGACGCATCGGACCTGAGGTGGGGGGCACACCTGAGTGCACATCGAACGTAGGGGGTTTGGTCACCCGAGGAGCAATCCCTCCACATCGATGTACTGGAAATGCGAGCGGTCCTCTATGCCCTCCAGGCTTTTCGAGAGGATCTGGTGCCAGGCTCTCTTCTAGTTCAGACAGACAACATGGCGGTCGTCTTTTACATCAACAAACAAGGAGGCACTCATTCGTATCCTCTTTGCAGGGAGGCAATGAGAGTCTGGTACTGGGCACTGGAGCGGGGCATCCTGCTGTCTGCGATGCACGTTCCAGGTGTCCTAAATGATCTGGCTGACAGCCTCAGCAGGTCACGTTCCAGAGTGCATGAGTGGGAGCTGCTACAGTCCGTAGCGGACCAGCTCTTCGACAGGTGGGTCTTCCGGAGCTGGACCTCTTTGCGTCAACATGCAACGTCAAACTGCCAACGTTCTGCTCCCGAGAGCACGTGCCTGGAGTTTTTTGGCCAGATGCGTTAGCCCTTTGGGCAGGGAGGTTTCTCTATGCCTTTCCGCCCTTCCCTCTCATTCAGAGGGTACTGCTCAAGTTGCGGGCAGAAGGGGCCCGGATGATCCTAGTGGCCCCCAAATGGCCTCGGCAGATTTGGTTCTCATTACTGCAGCGGTTATCCACGGAACCTCCAGTTCTGCTGCCCATATGCTCGCAGTTACTGTCCCAGGACCAAGGGTCGCTGGTCTATCCGGATCTTCGATCCTTACACCTACATGCTTGGCTCCTTCAGACGTAGCTCAACATAGATACAGGGTTTCCCTGGAAGTGGCGGCGGTCTTAGTGTCAGCAAGAAAGCCCTCTACTCGCTCCACCTACGCTATGAAGTGGAAGCGTTTCTGTCTTTGGGCATTGCTGCAGCGTTTGGATCCTGTTACCTGCCCTGTGAACTCAGCTTTACAGTATCTCCTCTCCTTGTACGATAAGGGTCTGAGTTACTCCTCTATCTAGGTGCACATGTGGGCAATCTCCGCCTATCATGCTCTCATGGGGGAGAGAGCATTAGCACAATTGGATGTGGCCCGCACCTTTCTTAGGGGAATTCTACATATCAGACCTCCCATTCGGGACCCTGTCCCACCCTGGGACCTCCTTTTTGTACTGAAGAAACTCACCCTCCCTCCTTTTGAGCCAGCAGCGGATTGTGAGCTCGTTACCTCTCTTGGAAGGTTTGCTTTTTGGTTGCTGTTACTTCAGCTCGAAGGGTTCCGAGCTTCAGGCTCTGATGTGTAAGAGCCTATTTGGTTTTCCACAGGAAAGGGTTTCCCTCAGAACAAATCCCAAGTTTCTTCAAAAGTGGTCTCAAATTGACCCTCAACCAGTCGGTTGATCTTCCTGTTTATTTTCCTTCCCTTCCAATGAGGGAGGCTCTCCTCCACACATTGGATGTCCACAGGACTCTGAGGTATTGCCTCAAAGAGCAGTTCAGCACCGTGAAATTGAGCAGCTATTTGTGGCTTTGCCCCACATTGCTTAGGTCAACCGGTGTCCAAGCAAACCGTCTCTAAATGGATAGTTCGCTGTGTCTCGTTTTGCTCTGAGCATCACAATAAACCCTGCCAGGCCGGTTGAGTCACTCCACCAGAGGGTGTCAGCTTCTTTAGCCGCCCTGCGAATATAGCCATACAGGACATTTTTGCGGCTGCAACCTGGAACTCTGTGCATACCTTTATCAAGCATTACAGCTTGGATATAGTCTCCAGATGCCGAGCTGGCTTTGGCCTAGCCGTTTACAAGGGCTTTTGTCCTAAGGCCTCTGGAGTCGGCATATTCCACCTCCGGGGTCATCTGCCTCCTTGTGGGACTGCTTGGGACTAAATCCTGATTGTAATAGCGCTGCAAGAGCTCCCTCGGTAAGATCGTGCAATTCGTAAGAACTTACGTAACAGTAGATAGAGTGGAGCTCTTGAAGCAGCGCTTCTTCGCGTGCCTACCCCTCGAGGTGTGCAGATCCATTTTGTTTTTTCTTCTCCAACTCTTTTCATGGTAGGCTTCATCTCCTTCTCTTGTCAGGCCTTCTGCTGGGTCTTGGCGGGAGAACTGAGGTGGAGTTGGGCCCTTTTGTACCCTGACCGGCGTTGGGGCAGGGCTGGCGTCGGCGGTCCTGCTGTGTATTGCTGGCAGAAGTTTCACCGGAGGGTCCTAGTACCTCTTGGCATAGTCCTGATTGTAATAGCCTGCTGCAAGAGCTCCTCTTTAAGATCTACTGTTACAGTAAGTTCTTGCATAACTGTACTCTCGCTGCCTATATGCTCGCAGTTACTGTCCCAAAATCAGGGTTCGCTGGTCCATCCGGACCTGGTCCTTGCACCCTCAGCGCCCTGGCTCCTTCAGGCGTAGCTCAAAACAGATCCGGGGTCTCCCCGGAAGTGGTGGCCGTCCTAGTTTTGGCGAAAAGCCCTCCACCCGCTCCGCTTACGCTATGGAGTGGAAGCGTTTTTGTCTATGGGCCTCGTCACAACATTTGGACCCCATCAAGTGCCCAGTGAACTCAGCGTTGCAGTATCTCCTCTCCTTGTATAAAACGGGCCTGAGTTACTCCTCTATCAAGGTGCATATATGGGCTATCTCTGCCTATCATGCCGTCTTGGGAGATGAGGCATTGGCTCAATTGGATGTCGCCCGCACCTTCCTTAGAGGAATTCTGCAAATGAGACCTCCCATTCGAGACCCTATCCCACACTGGGACCTCCTTTTTGTGTTGGAGAAACTCACCCTTCCTCCTTTTGAACCGGCAGCGGATTGTGAGCTGCGTTACCTTTCTTGGAAGGTTTGTTTTTTTTAGTTGCAGTTACCTCAACTCGAAGGGTTTCTGAGCTTCAGGCTCTGATGTGTAAAGAGCCTTATTTAGTTTTCCACAGGGAAGGGTTTCCTCAGAACAAATCCTAAGTTTCTTTCGAGCGTGGTCTCAGAGTTGACCCTCAACCAGTCAGTTGACCTTCCTGTTTATTTTCCTTCCCCTTCTAATAGAGGGGAGGCTCTCCTTCACACACTGGATGTCCACAGGACTTTGAGGTATTACCTAGAGAGGACGGCTACACACAGTCAGTCGGAGCAACTTTTTGTGGCCTTTGCGCCACAATGCTAGGTAGACTGGTGACCAAACAGACTATCTCGAAGTGGATAGTTCACTGCATCTCCTTCTGCTATGAAAGCATAATAGCCCCTACGGGCCGGTCGGGAGTCACTCCACCAGAGGAGTGTCTATGCTTCATTACGCCACTTGAGAATGTCTCTGTAGAGGGCGTATGTGCGGCCGCCACCTGGAACTCTGTGCATACCTTTGTCAGGCATTACAGCTGGATATCGTCTCCAGGCGCTGAGCTGGTTTCGGCCTAGCTGTTTTGCAAGGGCTTCTGTCCTGAGGCCTCTGGAGTCAGTATATTCCACCTCCCGGGGTCGTCTACCTCTTTGGCGTGGGACTGCTTGGTATTCAGTCCTAACTGTAATAGCCCGCTGCAAGAGCTCCCACTCGAAGTAAGATAGTACAGTTACGTAAGAACTTACCGTAACAGTAGATCGTGGAGAGAAGTTCTTGTAGCAGCCGTTACTTCCCACCCGCCTTCCCCCTCGAGATGTGCAGATCCATCTTCATTTCCATCTCCATTTTCATTTTCTACAGTCGCTTCGTCTCCTTCTCTTGCCATGGCTTCTTGTGGGCCTTGGCGGGAGAACTGAGGTGGAGCTGGGTCCGCCCCCTCTTGTACCCGGATCGACGTTGGCACGGGGCCGGTGTCGGGGGCGGTCCCTGCTGTGTACTGCTGGCTAAAGTTTTCACCGGAGGGTCCTAGTGCCTGCGGCATAGTCCTAACTGTTATAGCCTGCTGCAAGAGCTCCTCTTGATCTACTGTTACGGTAAGTTCTTGCGTAACTGTACTTTAAAGCAGCAGTATTTTGTTTGACAGGAAAAAAAACGGCATTGTACAATTTTTTTTTCACAAATGTATTTCTGACATCCTTGCATTCTCCTCTGTATTTTTTTTCTCTTGTATGTAAAACAGCTTTTATAGCTAATTATTTATATTAATGACTCTCGTCATTAAAGATGACTACTACTACTTAATTTAAAAAAAAAAAAAGTCTTGTTAAGGTTAGCTGTTAGATTCATAATGTTGGGTGTATTAGGATGGTGTTGCAACATGTTTCTGATAGTAAACAACATATCATTGTACTAAGATATTTAATTTTCTTTTATGGTAGGCGTGGGGCCGGAACATTTATAAACTTCCATATCTTGGTCCAGGAATGAAAGAAAGTGAAAAGAAAAATAAACGTGTATCTTGATATTTTTGCCAGAAATCATTATTGCTGAAAAAAGTTATCTGGTGACTAAGAAATAATGCTGTCTTAAAGTGGGTTTCTAGCTGGGCTTCTTGCTGATATCTTTCAGGACTTCTTACAGACACAGAGATAGTGCCTGAACTGGAAAACAACATATGCCATCCCCTATTCAAGAAGGGCTAGGTCAGATGGGTAACTGCAGGCCTGTGAGCCTTACTTCTGTTCTTGACAGTGCGTGAGTCGGTGTGGTAGATCAGCACATAGATGAAAAGGGCTGTTCACTAACACAGCATGGTTACACAAAGGTAGATCCTGACAAGCCAATCCAATTTATTTTTTGAGTTTGCAGCTAGATAGGTGGCTAGGGGCTGAGCGGTACATATAGTCTTATCTGGAGTTACATACTAAAATGCCAGCAGAATAGGCCTAACGGTCTTTCGAGTCTGCTCGATTGGTCAGCCCCCACCCTGGGTGCTGACCTTGCTGCCTCCCTCACGTTCTCTGGCTTCTCCCTTCCCAGTTCCGGATATTCTTGCTGCATTGGATTTTGTTTCCAGAACCCTTCCCCTGCACCTGTCCCGCCCCTCTTGAACCCCTCCACAGTCTCTGCCTCCACCAGCCCCTAGGCAGTGCATTCCATAGCTGCACCACCCTCTCAGTGAAGTAGCACCTCCTCCTTTCTCCCCTGAATCTTCCCCCTCCAGCTTCCACCCATGCCCTCTAGTGGCCCCCTCCTCCTTCCTTTGAAACTCCCTGACTGTTCCTCCCCTATTTACCCTCTTCATGTACTTGAAGACCTCTATCATGTTCCCCAGGTCCCTTCTCTGTTCCAATGTGTACATATTTAACAAGGCCTTTGACACTGCGTCACATGGAAAATCTACGAAGTGGCCCAGTATATAGTCTACAAAGTATGTAGAAAGTGGATAACAAATTGCCTGAAAGGTAGAAAGCGGAGAATGGTGGTGGATGGTCAACATTCAAAGTGGAAGGATAATGTTGAGCAGAACACCTTGGGTTGGTGCTGGGTCTGTTGCTCTATAATGTTAATGACCTTTAGGATGGGTCAGCAGCTGGCTGACAATGTGCCGATTTGTACAGAATTGGCAAGAAGAGTGACCACAGTAGAGGAAAGGGATGCACTATGGGGGGGTGAGCACATTATGGGCAAGGGCTGAGAAATAGCGTAGATTTAATATGGGAAAGTGCAGGGTACTACACCTGGGGTGAGGAATTGGTGTTGTACATATACACCATAGGACAGCACAACTGAGGGGGCGGGATCTAGTTGTTAATAAGGAACATTACCTGAAACTAGGTAGGCAGTGTACTGCCACAGTTAAAGCAAATACAATCTTGTGATGTGTTAGTGGGTGAAGAAACCGGTCAGGGGAGACGACCCTCCATCTGTACAAGGCCGAAGTTCAACCACATCTGGAGTATTAAGTTCTGGTCACTGCAGTACAGAATGGGCATTAAAGAGAAAGGACTACAAAGCTGATTAGTTGCTAAGGAAGCAAGAGCTATGAGTGAGGAGAAGACTGTTATGGGAACACAAGGCTGAGAATGGACATGATCACATTTTTCCAGTTGCTAAAAGGGACAGGCCTCAGCTAATTGGGTTTATTATATGCAGCGGCGTCATTCATTCAGTCATTCCATCCTTAGCAGTGGACAGAGCAGTGGTCTCTTCAACAGGGGACAGTTTTCTTTATTAACTTCCTTGCTTTTGCAAGTGAAGGATCAGTCGGTACAGCTGGGAGGGGGATGGAATGTTTGCCATGCAATTTTAAGGCATAAGATAAATGTATGGGTATTACACTTCTGTAGACATTAATTTAAATTATGGGGACCAACACTAAAATTTAGAAAAGTGCCAACAGTTATTTTTCTAATTTTGTTTAAGCGTCATGAAATTTTCCATGTCTATATTTAAAAAAAAAAAAAAAAAAAAGTACTGGTGGCACTGAGGGTTGGAGGCATCCGCCTTGCCTCGTGCCACACAGGTGACCCGGGTTGAGGAATGGGCTGGGGAGGAGAGGATTGAGCATCCGATGGACTGGACTGCTCTCCTCTCGAGGGAGAGGTGTTCCTGTCCCACGATGCTAGTGATGCCCAGTGGAGACCGGGCGCACTGCAGTCAAGGGACCGCCACGTGGGGGGGATGTCTGGTGGCTGTCCTGTGGGCATGTGTAGATGCGCTCCTGTCATGCGCTGGACAGCATTGCATGTCCCCATTGGGGGTGGGACCAGAAACCAGAAAAGCCCTGACTCCTGGAGGCGAAGGAGGTCCAGTGGTCCAGTTCCCACATCCAGTATTTGGCCTTCAGCCTGCTCCAATACTCCTCCCTGCCCTGGCCGCTCCACTAGATTCTAGACAGGCGCCAGGTAGGAGTCTGGTGAGGGCTTCAGGCGGATGGGAGAAAGGCGGACAGAGTGACCACTCTGGAAGAGAGAGAGAGGTCCAAGAAGCCAGAGTGAATAAGCGGGCATAAATAAAGTTTGAAGGAAAAAAAAGGTATTGAAGTATATCACTATACTTTGTTCTGGAAAAAGTATATTGATCACCGTTTATTGATAAAATCTCTCATGATGTATACATACAGCTAGAGAGAACTGCCTGTTCTATATTAATAACATAATTGCTACTGTTGTGTGATGATATAATGACCATGTATTTTATTTATTTTAACTTTTGTTTATCGGGTAAACATATGGGCCTGAGGCTCTTTTTCATATACGACCGAGACTGTTTCCTTACAGTCAAGATAGTAAATATGCACAATTCAGTTCAAACATGTTACAAAATGTTATAAAAATTTTAGAACAGAGTAACTGACATGTTACAATACAAATAAAACACAACATAGCAATGTACAAACATATATCGGTTAATACAACAAGAACATTGTAATTGATTAAAAGATGGCATTTCAGATCGGATTAGTTTTGAGCAGATCATGACATACCAGTTTCTAAGTCAGAAGGAAGGGCATTCCAATGTTTTGGGGGCCTGGATGGAAAATGCTGAGTCACCATCTTAGTTTTTGTTTTATTATTAAGCCATTAGTTGATCTTAAGTCTCAGTTTATTGTTCTAATTTTAGCAGTGGAAAAAAATCGTTTTCATTTTGCCATAAAATATGATCAGTTGGACTACATAGAAAGTAAATACTACTTGGATTTGGAGAGCCATCGGGTTATTTGATAGTTTACAGTGCTGAGTGCTGTAGGATAATTTATAAGTAAATCTGCAGATGCTGTGAATAGTTGTTGGGTATAACATTGCTTGTTTTGATATCGCTGTAAACAAGAAGGAATAATAGTTCACTTGAGACAGTAGTATACTTTGAGCAATTGCTTTTCTGGCTTGTAAGGTGTCAGAATTCTGTAATTTGAATAACACCCCAGTTTATTTTTCTAGTTAATGTTCCTGTGTGATATGAACATGTCAGTTGAGTGTCAGATATGCTCCCAAATATTTGATTTGTTCTACTTGTTCCAAGTTTGTTCCTTATTGTCTCTCACTGTTTCCTAGACTTTTCTCATCTTTGTTTTGAACCACATAACATGCATTTTGTTAGTACCATTTAGTGATAATTTGGAGTTAACCAGTTTTTTAATTTTATAAAGTCACTACTTAACATTGCTCAAAAAGTATCAACTAAACTAGAACTTGTGTATAAGATGATACCGTCTGCATAAAATGGTTT
>CM028132.1:929730000-929735000 GCA_016271365.2 Neoceratodus forsteri | reverse complement strand
AAGAGGCGGCGGCGGGCGTATCTTCCTCGGCAGCGGCATTTATCCCGCTCTCTGGGTTCTTCCTACACGGCTTCTTTTAAGGAGCTTTGTCACCCCTCTCCACTAAGGGAGAAAGGGCCTGCGTCTGCTGGACCTTATTCTCGGTCCAAAAGAGGGGCGGGGTAGAATCCCTCCGTCGGCTCTTGGGAGCCGGGAAGGTCCCTCTCCCGGGCAGTCGGCAGTGACAGCCGATCGAACGCTCGTCCGGCCACTGGCCTCACGGTGTCCCGTCAGGTCAGTTGACCGAGACTCCCACCGATGAAGTGAGATTTTTCTCGACCCATGGGCCAGGCTGTCGCCTTTAGCAGCGAGATTCCCCTCTCCCGGTTCCCGGAGGAGTTGAGGATCCGTGGGCTCGCCTGTGCCTCCGGTTCCGGAGCCCTCGGATGGACCATCGAGCGAAGGAGTGCCGGTTCGGCCGACACCTCCCGCACAGACCTCGAAATTCCGGACTCGGTCTCGGTCTCGGACCTCTTGGCGGTCCAGCCGATCCCACCGTCATAGGCGGTCTGGTCTCGGCACCGCTGGTAAGCGGCGGCCGCTCGTCCTCGATCCTCCCGGATGAGGGGAGGCTCCGCGTAAGTGCATTCGGCGATGCGAGGACCTTATGTTGCAACAGCTCCTCTGGCCGGGAGTAAGCCGACCCTGTCGCCTTCCCGGCCATTAAGTGCTGTCACGGGCCGGACACACCCCTCGACATATCCGAGCCTATACCCAGGCGGTTGTTGGCCAAACCAGCTGCTCCACGATTCCGGTGGGCGTCCGTCTCACAGCCACCAAGTTGGGGCTCCGACCAAGGATTCTCTGTCGACTGAGGTCTACCCCATCGGCTGTCAGTTACTCTACTCCCGACCGACCTCGGCAGGTGAAGGGTGGCTCAGGCCAGAGCAGCTCTTGAGGACTCTTCCGAGTCCGAAGATGATTCCCTCCTTTTCTCCAAGCGACTGGACTTGGAGTCTTCAGGAAGGTCAGTCAATGGGACGATAGCCCGTCGTCCTTCCTAGGACTGCTCGGCTCATCTCGGAGTCCACCGGGATGGAGCTCGAACCCGTTCCAAGCAGACCAGGTATCCCCTCAGGAGTTCTGGACCGAGGGATTCTCCGGCGGAGGCCTTTCGGTGGCGAGGCCATAGTGGGTCGGCACTGGAGCTTTGCAGCGCCCTGCTTCCTGCCCTGCGCCCTGCCAGGATGGCCAGGAAGTATGCGGTCCTACCGGTTCCTTGTCGGATTTTGAACACACCTGCTGAGGGTTGGTTACCGACAGCGTTTTCGGTAGCGCCCGGCAGCGCCAGGGATGTGGACAACACTCCTGACAAGAGAGTCCAAGAAATTGGACTATGTCGGGCGAAAAGTCTCACTGCGTCCTCTCTGACTCGTCAGGCCAGTTCGGCCGTCCTCATGCCTTTATTTTCTCATGCCCTGTTGGGCTCCTGGATTAGTCATCCCTCATCTTCCCCGATCTGCAGACTACGGTTAAGCAGGTGCGGGACCAGAACAAGAGCAGTGGCCAAACAACAGCTCAGACTGCTTTGGATATAGGGACTCATGTGCCAGATCGGTGGCGGCCGCAGTGGCTATCGTTCGGCGGGCTTGGCTGAGGATATCCACCTTCACTGGATACCACACTGGGATTGGCGGATGTTCCCCTTTTGGGGACTGACCTCTTGACCCTGGGGTGGAAGGTCACCTGCAGAGGATCGAGAAGTCCAATGCTACCTTGGACTCGGTCTCTTCCGCTCAGAAGGACAAGGCCGCAAACCACAGCCTAAGCCCTTTAGTCCTTCTGCTGCCCCGGTAGCCCGACCCAACAACGTCCAGGGCCAGCAGGCTCGACCTTGGCATCCCAAACCAAGCCGCCGGCTTCCTCTAACAGGAGGCAGGGAGGAAAAGGCCCAGGAGGTCCCTCGGCCGGTCCCTCCTCCAAGCCTGCCAGTAGCGGGCTGAGGGGTATCGCTCCATTCCCGTCACCTTACCCTGGGTCCCCATTAGAGGGCAGCTCCAGCACTTCCGTTCCGCCTGGTCCGCTGTTTCCACGGACAGGTGGGTCTTGCAGAGGTGGTGGGAAGAGGCCTGCCTCTGGAATTCGACAGGCACCACCCAGCCAGCCGTGTCGCCCCTCGGGGAGACCCGGGATCCCAGCCTCACTGGCGGCTCGAGCCGACGTCGCCTCCTCCTCCAGAAGGAGGTGATAGAGAGGTGGTGGACCCTCCTTCAGACCCAGGGTTTGTGTCCAGGTACTTCCTGGTTCAGAGCGGACAGGGGGCTGGCGCCCATTCTCGACCTACGACCTAAACAAGTTCCTAAGGTCTCGAACCTTCAGGATGGTCACTCTGGCTCAGATAATACCATCCTTGGAGCAGCGTGATGGTTCTGCTCTCTCTGGACTTGCAGGGCCGCGTTTTTCACGTCCCTATCCGTCCGTCTCACCAGAGATTCCTTAAGCTTCGGCGGAAGGATCCCTCTTGAGTTCAAGCCATGCCCTTGACTTGTCTCCAGCTCCCAGGGTCTTCACCAAATGCATGGCAGTGGTGACAGCATTCTCTTGGCGCCGAGGGGTCGGGTGTACCCTCACCTGGACGACTGGCTGATAGCAGCTCCCTCCAGGAAGGAGGCGGGTGGTCAGAGATCTGGCCCTCCAGGTCTGCTCTCAACTGGGCCTCCTTATCAGCGAGCCAAGTCGAGACTCGAGCGAAGCAGGTGATTCTATTCATCGGGCGCCTTCGACTCTCCGAGCCAAGCCTTGTCAGCGGACAGGGCCGAGGTTCTTTCCTCCTTTGCCCGATCATTTCTGGTTGGAATTGCGCCCTGCCGGGACTTCTCGCCTCCTGGGTCTCATGGCGGCCTGCACCAGCGTGGTCCGTTGGGCCGCTGGAACATCGTCCCCTTCAGTGGGGACTGGCCAGCCAGTGGTCCTGCGCTGCGATCCTTTGGACCAGCTTGTGTCGGTGACACAGGGGGATGTGGAAGCAGCTCTCCAGTGGTGGACCGTTCAGATCATTTGCAGGAGGGGCATCCGTTAGTCCGCCCGAGCACGGCGGTCTCTCATCGACCGATGCCTCTCTGATGGGTTGGGGTGCCCATCTGGGGAACACGGGCTCATGGCCTCTGGTCCCCGCGGGAGTCCCGATGCCACATCAACCTGCTGGAGCTCCGAGCGGTCCGCCTAGCTCTCACGCCTTTGCTCCGTTCCTCCGGGGTCAAGTGGTCGAGTCAGGCGGACAATACCCGCGACCATGTACTATCTAAACCGCCAGGCGGGGCAGCGCTCCATGCTTCTGCAAGAAGCTCTCCGCATTGGTCACTCGTCGCAGCCTGGAGGCGGATCTCCTAGCCATTCACGTGGCGGGAGCCTCCAGCACCCTGGCCGATGCCCTGAGGCGGATAGGGCTGCATCCCGAGTGGTCTCTCCTGCTGGAGGTAGTACAGCATCTGTTCTCCCATTGGGGCACACCTCAGGTGGACCTGTTTGCCTCCAGGAGAGCAGCAGGAGTCTGTTCCATGCCCCCCCCCTCAGCAGGGCTCGCTGCAGGGGATGCCTTCTCGAGCAGTGGACCCCGGGCCTCTTTCGCCTTTCCCCATTTCCCTTGATCCACAAGGTGCTTCTCAAAGCGAGGAGGGACAGGCGCAGGTGATTCTGATAGCCCCAGACTGGCCTCGCCAGTTCTGGTACCAGATCTCCTCAGTCTCAGCTCCAGGACTCCATGGCAGCTTCCAGCTCGCCCGGACCTGCTCTCAGTCAATCAGGGAAGGTGTTCCATCCGGACCTTCAATCCCTGCACCTGGCGGCCTGGTTCCTGGCGGCTAGAGTTCCAGGCGTTGGGTCCTTTCCGCGAGGTCCTCAATGTAGTTGAGGCGTCCCGTAAGAGTCGACCAGAAAATGCTATGCCTTCAAATGGAAAAGGTTTTCCATTTGGTGTCGAAACAGAGGCTTGGACCCTTCCTCCTGTTCCTTGGCAAGCATCTTGGACTATTTATGGTCCCTTTCTAGTCAAGGGCTTAGGTCGGCGACCCTAAGGGTGCACCTGGTAGCCATCTCTGCTTGCAGGCGCGGGCAGGAAGCAGTCGGTGTAGCGCAGAGAGGAAGGTGGTCTGGCGCTTTTCAAGGCCTTGATCACATTTCCCCTCCAGTCTTGAGAACCCCACCTCCGTGGGATCTACTGCTGGTACTGGCAAAGCTCATGGGCAAGCCATTGAACCTATGCACAGGTGTGCTCTCTCTCACCTGTCGTGGAAGACCGCCTTCTTGGTGGCTATCCGTCAGCCAGAAGGATGGGAGGCTCAGGCTTTCCATCGAGTCTCCTTACCTGGTCTTCCACAGGGACAAGGTTGTCCTCGCCCCACCGAAATTCCTTCCGAAGGTGGTGTGGAGTTTCACCTTAACCAGGTGTTGACTCTGCGGTGTTCTACCCCAATCACACCTGGGAGGCGAATATAGGCTCCATACTCTGGACCCTAGAAGAGTGGCTCGCTTATTATAAGGCGCGGCTGAAATCGGAGAGAGGTTAGCCAGCTTGTTTGTCACCCTCGCTGAAGCCGCATCTGGCAGACCTGCAGCCAAGCGGACGATAAGCAGGTAGGTAACCTCCTGCATAGATCTCTGCTATAAGTTGGCGGGCATGGAGCCTCCCAGAGGGATAAGAGCTCATTCTACCGCCATACTGCTGCCTTGGTGGCTGCTTCCAGGGACGTCCTATCCAGAAATCTCCAGGGCTGCTACCTGGAAGTCGGCAAACACCTTCATTACCCATTACCACATCGACCTTGAGTCACGCCCGGGATGCTGGTTTGGGGCCTCGGTTCTCCAGTCTCTTTCCCAAGTAAGTATTGGAGGTGTGCGTCTTGCCTCCCTCCTCCCGGAGAACTGCTGGAGTCTGCCAATGAGTGTGGATGAACAACATATCCATGTCCTAGAAATACAGGTTACTCACCTGTAACAGGAGTTCTAGGAATGGTATATGTTGT
>CM028132.1:929320000-929720000 GCA_016271365.2 Neoceratodus forsteri | reverse complement strand
TCCGTGCAGGTAAAGGTCATAACCTAACTGTGGGTCTGGGAAAAAGAGTCTAATGGACTCTGAGTGTTGGAGTGGACTTGAACCTATAGGAAAAGGTCTATGTTGCAGCTATAAGCTGGGTAAGGATAATGTATATTTATGTGGGGTTCTGAGGACCCCAAGTTTAAGGATATGTGGAGAGATGTATCAAGGAAAAGTCTCTCAAACAAGTAAGGGCAACTGCCCTTGTAATTTGTGCTTGCTAGAAGTATATACTGTTAGAGCTGATGATGGCTTTCACAGTTCAGGCTGCTTTTAGAAGAAAAGCGGTGTCTAATCAAGTAATGTTAGATAAGCAACATTTAGAGAAAGAAAAATAAACTACTGTGGATGCATAAACAGTAGGTGTGACTACAGACGGGTTGATATGAAAATCCTTTTCTCCGCCCCCCAATGTTCTCTATCTGTGTAGTTTCAAGTTTTTTTTTGTATCAATTTCAAGTTCCCTTGCCTCCTATAGAGGCTGAAACATTTGATCCCAAACCCAGGTACTGGGGATCTCCACCAGTTGGATCTCAACCTAGTACCTAGTACTGCTACAGATTTTTAAACTGCAAACCAGAGCTCTGGGAAAAGACTTGGTTTGGCAGGTTACTGAAATGGCCAAAAGAAAACCTTTGAAAGGGTTAATAGCTGCAGCATTTGGAGATTATCATGAAGGTCCTGCAGTCGTTTTTCTGAATCAGACCAGTGTATCAGAAAAGAAGAAGGAAAATACCTTGGCACAGGGTAAGTCTGAATTTTTTTTTATTTAAAGTTTTTATGTCTGTCTGTTTTATTTCTGTGATACATATACTAAACAAGGTAATGCTCTCTCTCTCTCTCGCATATTTTCCTGCGTATATCTGTGTTCTGTAATTATGTTCTGTTGTCAAGGTTGCAAGATAGCATTGACTGCCTTTGGCGCATAACATGTTACAATAAAAAAGAAGAAGCTTCTTTGCCTTATATCTGACTGTTTTAATTAGTTTTATTTTTAATAAAACAGTTGTGCTGCCTAGATAGGGTCAGTGAAGAACTTTTGTATGTAGTTGTTGGTTGGAGCAGGTAGTGTTGAAGGTGAAGAGAAATGATGTCATAGATTGCAATGTGCAGAAAGATTTGCAGTTTGCAGGCAATGTGCCAAGCCACTGCTAGGTGAAAATGTAATGGGCTGGATATTCAAAAGGGTTGCACAATGCGCAATAGGGTTGCACCAGCGCAAGTCAGAAAATGCGCCATTCTGCGATATTCAGCAGGAGGCAGTTACGCCACTGAAAACATGCTGAGCAACAGCGCAATGATAATGAAGGCATGCGCAACCGAAGGGGGTGGAACCATGCATAAAGTGCGCAGTGCAATGTTCAAAGACTTGCGCAATGCGCAACAGTGGAGCAGGCGGAAGTTGCACCATAGCGGAAATGAGCCAAAATAAAAAGGAGCAAGAAAGAGGTGCAAGAACGCTACAGGGTAGCCACATGAGGCAGGGAGAGAGACAGAGTAAGAGGGAGAAAGAGGGCAGGCCAGGGAAACAAGACAACAGAATAGGGGCAAGGGAAGGTGTGTGGGGCCACAGAGAGCAGAGGCCAGTAGGTGTATCCGGTGCAGTGGAGGTAGCAGTCAGGACAGCGGGGTGAACAAAGCAACAACAGCTGGGGGGGGAACACAAGCCAGGGACATGGACAGTGTCACCTTCCACATGGAAGCTGTAATGAGGGGGGTGAGAAGGCATGCTGCAGGGGGACATGTCCGTGGAAGGGCCCGTTGGCAGTACGCCCCCAACAGGCAGTACCGAGCCTGCACCAGCTTTGAGCTGTACACAGATGTCAAGATTGTGGGCCGGTACCGCCTGAACAGGGCAATACTGAGGCGGCTCTGTGAGCTGTGCAGTGATGTGATGCAGGCACCCACATGACGGAGTCATGCTCTGTCAGTGGAGACAAAGGTAACAGTCTGCATGTGCTTGCTCACCACGGGTACCTTCCAGAGACCAACAGGGGACACCACAGGCATAACACAGTCGGCCACGTCACGCATCCTCACCCAATTCCTCAGCACACTGCTGCCACATGCTGAGGAGTACATCCATTTCCCCAGCACCGTGGCGGAGCGCACAACAAACATACAGGAGTTCCACAGGGTAGCACATATGTCTGGCATGCTTGGGGTGATAGACTGCACCCATGTGGCCATTCGCACACCACCTGGCCCCGATGGGGCCGCCTACATGAATCGAAGGATATGCCAGTGTCAACTGCCAGGTGGTGTGTGATGCCAGTGGGCGCATCATCAATGTCTGTGCCATGCACCCTGGGGGAGCACATGATTCCTTCATCTGGTACCAGTAGGCACTGTGCCATCGATTCGAGAGTGAGGACATCCCCACAGGTCATCTAGTGGGTGAGTATGCATGTAGAACTGACAAATCGTGGGCAAGGGGGGGTAAGCCAGAGGTGCCATGGGTGTGGCACACAGGGTTTGGGGCAGTCTGAGCCTGAACAAGACACTAACCTCCACTATCTCTCCACAGGTGACAGTGGATACCCACTCCATCCCTGGCTGCTCACACCCTACCGGCGGCCCACGACCCCATCGCAGCAACGCTTCAATGAGGCACATGCCACCACACGCAACATCATTGAGCGGTGTTTGGGATGCTGAAGGCGCGTTTCCATTGCCTGGACACCTTGGCAGTGCCCTACAGTATAGCCCCTCAAAGGCCTGTGGGATATTCCTGGCCTGTTGTATCCTGCACAACATGGCCAAAGACTGTGGGATAGCCTGACAGGTCGAAGAGGGGACAGTGATGGGGACGACGGTGACACCAGTGATGATGGGGATGGCAGCCCCCTTGACGACGGACCCCTGACTGATCGGCTGGCCCAGCTGCACCGGGACACCATCACAGAGGAGCACTTCAGCCAACACAGGTAAGTCATGGGGCCATGTGCAACCACCATGTGGCACAACCCGACACACACATGGAAACACATCATGGGTGCATGATGGCAAGGGAAGTGGCAGGGCACAGAAGCACACACATACAACCAGGGAGGGTGAACAGTAACACACCACATGGACGGACACACACACACACACACACAATAGGCACAAAGTGCACAGGGTCAGGTGCAAAACAGAGCCGAACACAGACACTAGCAACACACATGTCCACAGGCCACCACGTCCACTGACTGTCTATTGCGTGTGTCAGATGCTGGGCACCATCGCACTTTGGTGTACAGCGCAATGCAGGCATCATCATGCACACGCACCTGTGGACAGCAGTCGGGAGGGTGTGCAGGTGGACCGTGTGTCTGCGTGTAGGGCTGGGCACCCACCGGTGCACTGCCCACCAAAACACACAATGCACACAGGGCAGCACCAGACAGTGCCCGCACTGGGAGACAGGTCAGTCTTGCGGCACAGTGCCACGGCCACCTCGGATGCGTGGGCGGCCCCGCCGAGACCCAGCAGCACTGGCAGGCTGAGCACGGGCCTCATGGGGTGGCACCGATGGTCCACCAGGGGTTCCACTGCGCGAACGCGACCTTGCCCGCACAGGGGTCTGCAGCACACCGAACATACCTGCACCAGGAGTGCTCGGGATGCCCACAGCTGAACCCGGCATCGACAGGGTGGGTGTCACACGACGCCGGGAACGGGAGTGGATAGCTGAACTGCATGGTGTGAGTGACACATGGGCACCTGACTGTGTGCCCATTGTGGCCATGACAGCGACCAATGCCTGTGTTTGCCTGTCAATGGCAGCGGTCACATCCTCCTGCAAATGGTCAATCTGTGACAGGATCCTCTCGGTGTCCCTGCGTGTGCTCCTCGACCACCCAGCCACACAGTGCCTCCACGGACGTTGCAAGCCGCATCTGCTGTTGCACCTGATGCCTGCAGCAGGCGGGTGTGCTCGTCAAAGAGGTCGTCTGCCACATCGGCAACCTGTCCCTCAGGGTATGGAAGGGCCTGATGTTCAGCACCCCTTGAGGGTGGGCGCTGCTCACCAGGACCAGGTATGGGCAAGTCCACAGGCGGTGCACAGACGCCACCGCTGAACCCTGTACCCCCAGTCCCGGTGGGTGACTGCTGCTGCTGCCCCTCCACCTGCTGTGCCCAAGGGATCAGTTGTTCCACTGCTGTGGCTGCAACAGTGCCACTGACCTGACCAGCCACCGGTGCTGCCCCACCGGTGCTGACAGGCACAGCCTGGGACTGTGCTGACATGCTGGCACACACGTCGGAACCAGCCAGGTCCATGGGCGTGAGCTGGCCTGCTGTGTGTCCATTCCGTGACACACACATGTCACTGCCCATAATGGTCATTGCATCATCAATGGTGCAGGTCTGTGCCACAGCCACAGCCACAGCATGCTGGCATGCTTGGATGCCAGACCACTGAGACACAGGAAGGGCCTCCCCACACCTGTCTCAATGACATCAGTGTTGACAGCCAGGCGGACCCACTGTTGCAATGCACGCCGGCTACCTGCGGAGGTGGATGGTCCCTCCTCCAACTCCAGATGGCTGTCTCGCAGTGGACAGGCCCTCCACCACTGACCCCTGCAGATGCACAGGATCTGTAACAGAAAGTAAGGACACGTTAGTGCATGTGATCTACCTCCCCGACAGACCATGACGTACCATGCAGTGATGGGCTACCACCTGTCTGGAAGCCACCTCCTGGAACGCCCTCAATGGCACTGCACTGCATGCTTGCAGCGAGCCTGTCCTCTGCCGGAGTCAGCTGCACCACCTCCGGCTGGCCCCCGCCTGTTGCAGCACATGTGCCGCCCTGATGGCAGCCACCTTCTCCTTCACCCTCCTCCTGTCGGTACCCATCTTCTTCTTACACTCCTGCACAGAGCGCTGGTGGCTGCTGCAGGTTGACGGCATGTGCCACCTCCCATGCAGCAGCATGGGCCTGAGGGTGCCCGCCATCCACTGAGCAGTGGCTCCTGATCGAGGTAGGCCTCAAGAGTGCCTCCATCTCAGCCTTAGTAAAGTAGCTCCTCTTCCACCCACCATCGTCCTCCTCACCCAGTCCTCGCTCGGTCATTTTTCAGCCTGTATGGGTGACAGTGGTTACCTGTGACTGTGCAGTACAAAGCAAGTCCCTGAGACCACAGTCCAGAACACCACACAGCATGCAACTCACCTATAAACTGCAGTAACCGAATATGGCCACTGCAGAACAGTGTCGCATTTTATAGCGCAATCCATGCAAATTAGGTGTGGAGCAACTTTAATGAGATGCAAATCACTCTGCTGCGCCATTGAATGGCTGATCGGATGATTTGCATATGACGGCTGAATATCGCGCTTTGGCGCTTTGCGCAATTGTGTTGAGCGTGCTGAGCCAATGGCGCAGTTCTGTGGCTCGTGAGTACACATCGCACTGTGCATGCCCAGGTAGCTTACGCAGGCATCTGCCACGCTGATGACGTGCTGTGCACGGTAGGCATCCAGGCATGGCCACCATTGTGCCAGTGGCGCTGACGAGGGTCACTACGGTGCTGTGGCACAACTGCGCATCAGTTCGCTGTGGCAATGGCACACAGGCAACCAATCGCGCTAGATGCATAGACGTCCGATGGCGCTGCGTGGCCTTGTGCCAGAGACCCATGACCCTGTGCCCGACCTTGCCCCTTGGCGCTATATGTCTGGCATGGCTGCAGGCTCTATCATGCTGTTCGGTGACAGCGCAATAGGGAATGGCAGCGCTGTACTGACAGCATGATAGGGAATGGCGGCGATGTACTGCACAGCACTTCCACGTGGGGTTGCCGCGCTGCGGAGCGCCATATTGCCTACTATAGCATTAGAGATGGCACGCAGGAGAGCCCCTCAGTGGGATGCCCTTGAGCTGGCCAACCTTGTGGCCACTGTGGAGCCACACTATGGCCCACTGTTTGGTGAGGTGCCACTGGACAGGGCCAGGACCCAGGTCTGGCAAGAGGTGCCACTGACTCTGGAGGCAGCCACTGGCCGCAGGAGGATGGCCGAGCAGTGCAGGCACTGCATGGGGACCTGAGACGGAGGGAGCTGGAGCTACTGGCACATCTGCGGTCACGTGCCAGGAGGGGCGTGGTGCCTCTCCAGGTGGGTGATACGCTCACGCACTTGTATGGTCCATATGGGTAACACTGTCTGTGTCCAGCACATAGGGGAGGGATGGTCTAGGGTTGGCTGTGGTGGTGTTTACAGGGTATGGGATGGATGGGTCTGGCTGGGTGGGTGGGCACACACATTGGGGCAGGGGGAATATGCTTTGGGTTTGTACTGATGTGTTTCTCTCCTTTTGTCTCCCACAGGTGTGGGCGAGCTGAGGAGGATTACGGAGCAGCAGCAGAGGGTGGGGATGCTGCACGGGGCATGTCGGGACCAACCCAATGCCAGCAACAACCCGATGAGGGTGAGTGCCATGACACCATGATTGCTATTGCATGCTGTGTGACAGGGTGGGAAGCAGGGCATGGCCACCATCCATGGACACCACTGCCATGCCATGACATGTGACAGTCAGCACTGTCCAGTGGCACTGCATGTCTGGAGTGCGTCAATGGTGGTCCATGCATGCACTGGGCACATGGCTGTGGCACTGCCTGCCCACCGCATAGCCACGCTTACTGTACGGCCTTGGCTGTGCTGTGCTGGACATGGACAGGTGTGTGTGTGTGTGCAGTGGTACACATGGCTGTTGCTGCCTGGTTGGGCATGTCTTGTGGACACGGTCACTGTGGGTGGGTGCACACCATCACAGGAGGTGGCACATGGCTGTATGCCATGCATAATGGTGGGCTGCAGGGGATGGACAGTCACACCATTGACTCTGATCCTTGTCCTAGGTGTGCGGATACCCCGAATTGAGTGGTCCATCCAGGATCTTGTGCAGGTGGCGCAAGAGTCCCTTGCCATCCTGAGGATCTTCATGGCATGGGGTGAGGAGGAGGAGGCGACCCAGGGACAGCCCCAGGCAGCAGAGGACCAGGCTGGCACAGTGACCACGAACAACCTCCCCTTTGACTACCCTCACACCTCACCTTCCCTCTCCCATTTGTTCACCCTGCCCTTACCCACCCCACCTTGTTCCTGTCCCTCCACCCCATGTTTGTACATATTTGTAAATAGTTGTTGTTGTTGTTATATATTTTCAATACAGTTATTTTGATATGAATACTGTGGTGGTCTCTGATTTGCAGCTGGCTATAGGTGCTCAGTTGCAGTGGTGTGCATGGCATCTGGGGTGGTTCAGTCATGGTGTGTGTGTGTGCGTGGGGAAGTGTCTCTGGTGTGGGAGTGGCTATCAGTCGGTATCTGTGGTGTGTGTGTTCTCTGTGCATTGCATTACTGTGTGCAGTGGTCCATGGTGCCTGCTCTGTGTCCATTGTGCCCCTGTCAACCTGTCCTTGGCCTGTGCAGCTGACACCCTTGCATGTCTGTGGCCTGCGAGGTCTGCTGCCTTGTCAGTGGTGGCTGTCCCTGCAGGTCATCCACTGTGACCGTCACAATGCTGGGTTGCCTCCTGTCACTGGTGTGGTGCATGTTTGCCTCAGGTGACACTGTGGCCTCCTGCAGTTGCTGTCCCACCTCCATGCTGTGGCTTGTGTGTGTTGCAGGAGCTGTGCACCACTGTCTGTGACTTGTGATCCAGGCATATGCTGGTGGCGTACAGGGCCACAGTTCATGCACAGGTGGGTCACCCTGTGCCATGGAGGACTGCAGGCTGTGTGTGCAGTTTACATGGGCCCACACTGGGGCTTGGTTGCCACACTACTGCGTCCCTGTGTTAGTGTCCCGTGGGTATGGGTGTGTGTTTGTCCCTGCACTGTGTTGCATCCGTGTGCTGCATGCTTCCATGCACCACTGTGGGTGTCTGTGCTGGCTGCTGTGGCTCATGGTGGGTCACGCTGTGACACTTGTCTACTGTGCAGGGTGCTGTATCAATGGCGGTGGTGTCAGGGCACGCCCTTTCCCATGTGGGGTACCTCTTGTGGCGACACATGTTCAGTCTCTCAGCTGTGCCTCAGGGGGATTGTGCGTGTTGGCACTGTGTCTGCCATTGTTGCATTGCTGTGTGCTGCCACCCACTGCTGGGTGCTCATGGTGGGTCTGGCTTGTATGGTTCTGTGGTACACGAGGTTGCAGTGTGACAGTGGAGGTGGTGGTATGCATGGGGATTCCTGCAGTGGTGGTCACTGCTCATGGGGGTGTCTTGGGGTCACGGTGCAGGGTGTGCTGTGCACAGGGGGGCTGCTGTGCCATGGGGTGGTCCGCCCTCCTTGTGTGGCAGTCTCAGCTTGCCGGTGTGGGTGATGGAGGCACCATGGCCTCAGCTTTATTTGCTTGTCCCCATGGGCTGGTGGATATTCCATCCCTCCACCAGTTGTGCTGTGCTTGGGGTGTGGGGTGCATTGTCAGTTCTGCAGTGTGTTCCTGTGCCCATCTGTGGCATGGGTGGTGGGCTCCTACCTACCTCCTGGTTGTGCAGTTACATTGCTCTGCTGCTGGGGGCTCCTGCTTGCACTATGGCACCTCTGGGCTGCTCAGCTGGGCAGCCCTTGTTGCGCCATAGCGCATCGTATCTGCTCAGCTTCCCCTTCCTAGTTGCGCTATCAAGTTGTGCGATATTCAGACGTTGGCTGTTGGCGCAATTTGGCTTACTCCTTTTTTGAATATCGTATCTATTGTGCATGGGCGCAATGGACTTGTGCTTGCTCCTGCTATTGCGCACTTTTTGGGTGCAGTTTGAATATCCAGTCCAATGTGTTAACAGCTATGAATGGTTTTATCATACTTCTAGTTAAAACCAGAAACTTTTTGCAAAATGGCAGAGTGCCATATTTTGGGTATGGGCCAAAAGGTGTAACCATGTTATACTAGATGTATCCACTTACAGATGGCATGTTGTGCTGTATTTTAAAGGAGTTGGAAGGTGTTTAAATTGTTTTTTGTTCTGAAAAGATTTGGCATGGAGATATGTATAAATTTGTTGGTTTAAAAGGTTGTCGGTGTTACAAGACAGGCAGGAGGCAGCACATATATCTAAAACACTTACAGTTTTGTAATGCAACTATGGGTATTACCTCAGCAAATTGGTGTTAAATAATGTCAGTCTTATTCTGTGTTAAGTATTTCTTTTTGTGTATGTGTGTGTACTGTCTTGGCCAGCAGTTTTATTTTATGCTCTTTTGTTATTAAAAGATTCTTTAATATCAGTAGAGTTCAAGGACACTACAAAAATAGCCGGGTTTGAACGACCCTTGCATGTACACTGTGTGACCTTTTGCACATTATTTGACCTTCTTGTGTTTCAACATTTTATGTTACTACCATTTCAAACTTGATGTGTATTCCCTACTTAAAGCACAACTTTTCACACAAAATGTGTGTTCTCTTGAAAGCACACCAAGAGTGAACCATACAATCTGACTTTTTATTACAGAACTGGTATTCTAAGTAAAAACAAACATTTTTGTGTTTTTTTTCGTTTGTTTGTTTGTTTTCTTTCTGGGCTTGCAGCAAACATAGGCAATGCTCAAAGCATTCCTCCACATACATTTGGTTGTGGTACAACTCCTTTGTTCCTTAACAATATCATGTGATTCCCATACTATGCAAGGCACCTGAGCTGGAAGGGAGAATTATTCATCACCTCTGTATTTTTTTATATATATATATATATATATATATATATATATATATATACAGTACACTATTAAAAAGGACTATTACAGCTGATTTTGAGAGTTTACCATCTACAGTTAAAAACAATGACTTTTGTTTTTATGTGTGACCATGGTATAATCATTTGTTTTTCTTTTTAAAATGCATTCTAAGAGATACGTACGTATGGTATTACTATCAATACGGATCTTTTGTAAACTCAGCTGACATTTTGTCATGCTTAGGATAAGAGAACTCAGGGATGCTTGGCTTCTTTTATCCTATGAAAATAATCTTGTTTTATTTTTAGGCTTGTGTATGTTTGTTTTGGTTTTTGTTGTTTGTCTGTGTGTTTCTTCTCTTTCTTCTAGAGAAAAAGAAGTTCCCCATCTTTATAGTAAGGTATGAAACTTACTAAACTAGTTAGATATAATTCTGTTATAATTTGAAGTGTGCTAGGTGGGACGGCAATGAGGCCACCCCATTACCATTTATCCAGTGCATATTTTTTTTAAGTTGTTGCATAACTGGCTACTAATATTGCCAGACCATTTGTTTCTGGTTCAATATCCATGTCACCATCCACAGCTAACATTTTATTGCTACAGTATTCAAGCTGTCTCTTCCCACCAGTAGGAGCTGAAAGGGGGCATACTATCTTTCCTTCCAGTACAATACCACAAGCGGTTTTAGTACTCACGTCACTGTCTCCCAATCTTCCAGAAATCTGGGACAAGATGAGAGAGAGAGAGGGAGACAGAGTGAAAATATTGCCAGTGGCGATGCAATCAATGGTGCTGCTAGCTTCAAGAGTCATGGCTCAAGTGAATCTTAGCCAGGGCTAGTGTTGTCGGATATGTTCTGCAATAGCCTTTGGGCCTCGGATCTAGATATAGTTTTAAAGTGGAAAGGGGAGGTAGTAGTTAGTTGGCAGTGGTCAGCAGCAGATGCAGATCTCTGGGGTGTGCAGTAAGGCTGAGATGCTGTGGGAGGTGAAGTGAAGGACGAGGTGTACTGAGACAGGTCATGTGAATAATCTGTTAAAGGCATTTGCTATAGTGTTTCCAGTCATTGCAATGCACACCATTTAGGATCATATCCCCTGGGGTCGATGACTGGGCAGCCCCAAGAAAGGTCTTGATGTGTGTCCAGAATTTTCTAGGGTCACCAGCAGAGTTTGTGAGCAGTTCCTTGCAGTAGGTGCTCTTTGCTGTTCTGATTTGTTTTTTACAGGCACTCCGAGAGGTCCTGTAGGTATTGTAATCCTCAGGTAGTCTGGACACTTTATACTTCTTCCAGAGTTTGTCCCGTGTACGCAGGTTAGCTAGCAGGTCCTTGTGTAGCCATCTTGTTTGTTTACTCCTGACCCTTCTGGTGACTTTCGGAGTATGTTTATCCTGAAGTGCTGTGAAATTATCAATGAAGTTATCAAGGGCTATTTGAACATCATGGGAGTGATAGATGTCAGACCAGTTGATACAGGATACATCATAGAGGAAAACTTCCCCGTCCAGTTTGGTAAAGCTAGTAATTGTGATGTAGCACAGAGGGGTGGGGGAGCAGTCTCCGGGCTCCATACAGAGAAAGTGGGGGAGTGGTCTGTGATAGCATCTGCCAAGATGTCTGCAGTTTGCACATGGTCAAGGCAATTCACCAGTACCCAGTCTATGAGGGTGGAGGTAGTTAGAGAAGAGGTGGTTCTAGTGGGTTCAGTTAAGATCTGGTGCAGGTTATAGCTTTGTGTTAGTGTCAGCAGTGTGCTGTTAGTTGGTCCCAGTCAGTTTAGGTTAAAGTCACCTAAGATTATGACTTCATTTTGCTTGGCGTTTGTGGCGGTTTGATTAAGTAAATCCTGAAGACCTGTGATACCTCCAGTGGGTGGGTTGTAGGTGCAGATAATGTGGAGTTTTTTTGCACCAAGGGCAATGATTGTGTGTAGGGACTCACAGACTGAGGGGGAGCCGGTAGGTGGGCAGACCGTAACATCAAGATGCTTTTTATAGAGGACAGCGACCACCCCTCCATGTTTTGGGGAAGGCCTATCTCTCCGTATCAAGGAGTAATTGGGCAAGGAACATAAGGAGTCCGGAATGTGAGGCTTGAGCCATGTTTCAGACAGGCAGAGTAGGTCAGGACTGTACACTTTCATCCATGCCTCGAGATCAGCAAAGTGCCTGGTAATGCTCCTAATATTCATATGGGCAATGAGAAGTCCTTTTCTTGAGACAGCCGATAGGTCAGTGGGAGAGCAGTGGACAGAGGGGCCAGGGTTAAGTTCTACGTCCCCTGACAATAGGATGATGAAGAGTAGGAGAAACCACAGTTTAATAGTGTGGAATGGGAGATGAAATAGTTGTGTCATTTTGTATTTTCTGAACATATGAAATGAGTTGTAGGTACAACCCTTCAGAAGGATAAGGGTGATGTAGGCATGCACATGTTGTGTTTCGGCAATTTGGTTGGAGAAAGTAAAGTCATTGTGTTGTGAGGTATTCTCTCCATGGTGGTTGTTGATTGGAACAGAGGTAGATACCCCATGTAAGCATAATAGCAGTATCAGAAGCAGGATTCATCCTCCCAATCTATGAGTTGTCAGTTTTGGCAGGAGACTGAAAATGTTTACTGTAGCAAGGGTGAGTGTTCCGAGTGACTCATGGTGAACTACTGGGGACCAGAAAACTGTTGTTACTGTAGATCAAAGACCCAGAATGTGTTAAATTCCTGAAGGTGATGAACATTGGCCTAGGGCATATGCAGGATGTAAAAATCCTTTGTTAGAATCTTCCCTTTCTTCTCCAAAACAGTTGTGAATAGGCCTCAAAGACAAGCACACAATCTTTAAGATCAAGTCAGATGGAAATGTGGATTCAATGCAGCACTCCACAACCCAGAACTTGTATAAAAGATTTACTGACTTTACTTTTGCTTTTGATGTCTTCCAAAAAAGTTGATTTATGATGAGAATGCCAATACCTGGTGGTGATGTTTTGCAGTTTCTTAGTCCAGGAAATGTTCATAGATGTTATGTTCAAGAATGGTCCAGTTCCTCCAAGCAGAAACACATGAAAAACCACAAAAACTAAACTACTGACAGAGACAAACGCAAACAGCCAGCCACATTGATCGTTGTATTCTACCGACATGTTTGGGTTACAATGGCAACTGCCATGTGACTATTTCTCCATGCGACGTCTCAACTGGGAGGACTCCATAGACTGTATCTTTTTGTCAATTTTTCTCAGTGGAGTTAACACCTAGATTCCTAAATTTCTCTATAAACCTGTTTTATGTTCCACTAGCATACCATAACTATTCAATGTTGTGATGGCTATTCTGTCTAAAAGCTTCATACAATATAACTGCTTTTCAAATTGTTGATGTGGTTTGGGGCTGGAGGGGGTCAGCTGAGTGGCAGTGTGGTCCTTTTTATATTGTCTTATGCACAGGTGCAAGCAACATCTTGTGGTAGTACCACATTCAGAGGTGTGTCAGTGTTGATGAATGCAGGGCACGCTTTAGTAGGTTCATCCCTCATCCCCCAATTAGTGAGCATGCTAGCCCTGACACTGAAATTATGGAAAGTGCCACCAAGTTAAAAGAAATCTTCCACTGCAATCAGAGACAAGCTCATCATGCAGAGGCAGATAACATGCCTCCCTAATGTGCCTTTCCTGTTGAAACTTTTCAATAAACATGGCGGCTCCTGCTGTCCGCCACTCACAATCCCAATAATGACATTGGGGTGGCCAATCTCCCGTGTTGACATGTTCCCCCCCCACACACTTTCTTTGCCAATGGGGCCCAATCCCCATCAGCATCACCCCCCACACACACACACTTTATTTGCCAACAGGGCCCAATCCCCATTGGCATCAGCCCCCCCAAACTCATGGGGCACACTGGGAGGCAACTCAGTGTACCCAACACCCCCTAAACTCATGGGCACACTGGAAGCCCACTCAGTGTGCCCAACATTTTTTAATTCACCTGTAAAAAGAAACCATCTTTCAATGTCCGTTTTTTGTTTTTCCTGTAAAAGAAAACAGTCCCTCATAGTCCCGTGGCCCCTCCCCAACCACACTCACCCTCTAGCACCCTCCTCACCCCATACTTATGTCTGGAGGTCTGGTGCTGCAGTCGTCTGTGGAGTGGGACACATCTGGACTCTTCAAAGATGAACTGCAAAATGAAGAAATGCCAGTAAGCTATATAATGGCATCAGTGATGGGGGTGGGTCAACTTAGGTGGATATCTCAGCCAGTTTTTTGAATTTTGGCTCCAGATTTTCTACATGGGGTTCTTGGGACCCCACCTCATGAACACGTGCTCTTTTCTCATTATTCAGTCCTGAAAGGTGATTTTGTGGTCACTGCATAGAATCACCTTTTGGTACTGAGTAATGAAACAACAGTACCACTGTTCCCGAGGTGGAGTCCCAAAAGGCCTATGTTGCAAATTTGGTGAAAAAATTCCAAACAATCACTGCATTACAAGCGTGCATTGCACAGTTTCCATGCACACTTGCAACTTCTACAATTTTTAATCTTTTCAATCCAGATTTTCAACATTGCCATTTTGTCACACCTCCTTATGAACAGTAAAGCTGACATTTTTCATATCCTGCCCAAAATGTGTTTTCTCACATCTGGCACACAATGGTGTGGTCACTGTGAGGAAATCATCTTTCTGGACAGATTAACAAAATCACCGTGTCACTGTTCATGAGCGGAGGTCCCAGAATGCCTATGTTGAAAATTTGGTTTAAAATATCCCCAAAATGATTGCATTACGGGCGTGCATTGTGCAGTTTCTACACACGCTCGTGACTTCAATTTTTCATATTTTCAATCCAGATTTTCAACACTGCAATTTTTTTACACCTTCTCATGAACAGTACAGCTGTCATTTTTCACATTCTGCCCAAAATGTGTTTTCGCACCTGTGGCATCAAATGGCACAGTCGCTGTGCAAAATCACCTTTCAGCTAACGAACTGATACTGTTCATGAGGTGGGATCACAAAAAGCCCATGTTGAAAATTTAGAGTGAAAATAACAACAAACGCTTGGGGCATTAGGGTTTCCAACTGTGACGCCCCACCCTGTAGAGATTGAACAGGCACCAGGGGTGTGACTTGGGATCATCAGCTGTAATGCACATGCCATTCCACCTCACTTTCACCCTGCAGCCAGTGACAGGCATCGAGGTGTGCCTTGGAGTCTTCCGCCCCAAGGTTCACCCCATTCTCCTATACTGCACCTATCTCAATGTATTTTCTTATGGAATGGGGTGAGCGTAAGGCCCAAAGTCCCCAAGGCACACCACAACACTTGTCGGTGTCTGCAGGGTAGGGTGAGGTGAAATGGCATGAGCGTTATGGCTGACGACCCAAAGGCACTCTCCAATGCCTGTCAGTCTCCGCAGGGTGGGGGTGGGGTTGGTGTCAGTTCAATACTTCACTGCCATTCCTATTATGTATCTCTCTAACTCCTGCACTACCAATGCCAATGTCAGCAAAACAACATTCGGCATTGACAAATGCTTGTTCGTTCTCCTTTCTACTATATTCTGTAATTGAGACCTGGTATTCCCCCCAGCAGGGAAGATATTCATATCCTATAATGTTTTACTAGTTAGGAAAGGTTCTCGTTCTTGACAGCATTTGCTCTTCAAAATTCTTAGTAACTTAAATCTGTGATGTATCAAATCCTGTCATTACATGCTGTTTTACCTATTCAATGTACAAGAAGAGATGATGCTTATATTGCATTGTATTTTAAAATCAATAAAATATAAGTTCAAAAAATATGTTTTAATACTTCAAGGTATTTATACACATGATACAGGATACTACAGAAGGCTATGAGAGCAACAGTTCTATAGAAATAAAAAGGTAATGGTTACACACAGAAAAAACTCCCTAACAAGGTAGAATAGCTTACCCCACAAGGCACTATGGTGGATCAGGGCAGACTCAAACCCTCAGATGTTAGCTGTTCATAGTCTCAAGCCTAATTGTTTCTTACAGGCTTTGCCCCCCATGACACATCATCCAGTATGTCACTCTAACATTATGAATTCAACTTTTGTGCGTCTTGTAAGTTGGATCCACTGGAAAAAAACAGGCTAATCTGGACTTGGACATTGTATAACGAAATACATCTTTTTGTCCAGGTCTTGTCTAGCCTAACAGGAATGTTTGGTTTAGCAAGCAGCTTCCTGAGATACATACCTCTCAACTGTCCCTGATTTTCAGGGGCGTCCCGATTTTGCCTTCAAATTTTACTCTGTCCCTCCTAAAAATTGTGTTTCCGTGACAAACAGTGGAAGTTGTAGGCACAAAATAATGTCAAACATTAAAGCTACAGACTTGTTTTTCCTTAGAAAATGCATTTTACACTAAACCCCTTATTCTTCCAGCTTCCTGAGTGGATATCACCAATTTTGAAGATGTATTCCTGATTTTGGTCCTTTGTCCCTGATTATTTTAAGTCTTGTCCCTGATTTATGAGACAGGAGGTTGAGAGGTGTGCTGAGATGGAAGGACGCTTTCTACATTCTCCCATAAATTGGCCAGGGTTCCTGCCATGATATAAGACAGCACAGATAGTAAACTGACCTCTGAGCCAGTTGGTCTGTCCCTGATACAAATCTTGACTTTTTCCCACGAATGTCAGCTTTGTCCCTTTAGCTGCTAGATTCTGTTACCTGTACAGAAAGAATTGAATAAATGAAAAAAAAAATACAGTGACAGGTATACTTTGCAAATTGTTACACCTAGGTATAGCAATTCAGTTTTCCTCCAGTTGATTTTGTGGCCTGACAGATTCACATATTCCTTTAGTGTATCTGCTATTGGTGGAAGTGAGGCTTCCGAGGCACCGAACGTACAGGAGGAGGTCATCTGCAAGAGAGGTGGTTTGTAATCGTGTCTCCAGCTTTCAATGTCTCTATTGCTTCATTATTTCTCAGAGCCACTGCAAGAGGTTCCAGGATATAACATATACAAGGGTGATGGGGAACCCTTGTCTAGTGCCCCATTGCAGACTGAAGGGATCAGACACCCCACCACTAACCATCACATGCACTACAGGGTCTGTATACAAGAGGTACATCCAGCTTCTGTTGGTCTCACCTACCCCAAATAGTTCCATGGAGTGGTGCAAGTACTGCCAATCCACAGAGTTGAATGCCTTTTCGGTGTCCAGAGACAATATGCCTAATTGCTCCCCCCACTGTGCTCTGCCATTTCCAGACTATGTTCAGTGTTCTCCGGATGTTGCCCTTCCCCTGCCTCCCCTTCACAAATCCTGGTTGATCTGGGTAAATAATGTCTGGAAGGGCTAATTCAAGATGTGCTGCCATTACCTTGGTGATGATCTTATAGTCAACCGTGAGGAAGGAGATTTGGTGGTAGGAGGATCACAGGAGGATGCCTTTCTCTGGTTTGGGAACATGATGGTTGCCAACCACATGGAGGGGCCAATCCCACTTCACATGGTTTCCGACAGCACACCCATAAGACAGTCCTTTATTTCTGCTCCTTAGGCTGCATAAAAACCTGTAGGCAGGCCATCCAGTCCAGTGCCTCCCACCCACCAGAGCCCATATAGCTTTTTGGACCTCCTACCAGGGCAGTGGAGCATCTAGTTCTGCCCTCTGTTGTTCTGTAATGGAGTTTATTGATGCTGTTGCAAAGAGTTCTTCCATTGTCTGTGTAGAGGGGTTGCCTGATATCTGTGAAACTCTCTCTCAATGTCTGAGGGCTTTGTTGAAATACCCTCTTCCTCTTGATGGATTCTGGAGATGAATACCACCCCCTGCTCTTGCCTCCTTCAGGTACCAGGTTAACTGGATTCCCCTCATAACAAGCCCCTGCTCTTGCCCTTAAGATTCAGGTCCTCTCCAAGCCCACCAGGGCTTCAGACTTGCTCCTCTCGGACCCGTGGACCCACCGCCGCACCCTAGGAAGCCTCAGGGGACACCGCTTGCCCAGCGGTCTCCGCCGAAGAAAAGCCACGCTCCACCAGGAAGCCTGTTGACAGGGGCCGCCTGCCGCACTCTCACCCAGGAAGGGAACCAGGAGCCCGGCCGCTCACTGGTACCTTGTGCCACTAAAGGCGTAAAGCCGAAAGGTCCTCTCCAAGCCCGCCGGGGCTTTGGACTTGCTCCTCCTCAGACCCGTGGACCTACCGCCGTACCCAAGGAAGCCTCGGGGACACTGCTTGCCCAGCGGTTTTCACCAAAGAAAAGCCGCGCTCCTCCAGTAAGCCTGTTGACAGGGGCCACCTGCCGCACTCTCACCCAGGAAGGGAACCAGGAGCCTGGCCGCTCACTGGTACCTTGTGCCGCTAAAGGCGTAAAGCCGAAAGGTACATTCTTCCCACTTTCTCCCACCGGCTCTCTCCAGTAAGGGTTGGTGGCACTAGCTGGTTCCACCCTTCACTAAAAGTGGCTGTTTTCACCTTGAAATCTGGACTTTGGACTGCTTAAATGTGCTCTGGGACTGTGAGCGCCATTTATCACGGTGAGCAGTCTTCTCTCCCTGCTAGCGGCGAGCCGTTTTCGGCTAGTGTTACAGCTCCTCCGGTGAACATTTTTGACCATTTTGCCTGGTGTGCTTTACTGTGAACCTTGAGTATGTGTTACAACTTAAGTGTAAAGTCTTAATCAAGCTGCCCAGAATCTGTAAATCTGCCAATATCTCCCTCTGTTGCAAGCTGCTCTCTCCCACCTTTTCTCTATTTAAAATCGTAACTGTTGTTAGCATTGCTGGTAATCTAAAAACCTTAGCATAAGCTGCCTAAAAACTGAAATTGCTCTCCTCTTGCTAGTCCCCACCTTTTTCTCACCTCCCACCCTTTTCTTTTGTCCTGCTTTACCTTGCTCGCCTACTTAACTGCCTCTCCCTGCTACTCTCCTCAGGTCCTCACCAAGCCTGCCGGGGCTTTGGACTTGCTCCTCCTTGGACCCGTGGACCCACCGCCGCACCCAAGGAAGCCTCAGGGGACACCGCTTGCCCAGCAGTCTCCGTCGAAGAAAAGCTGTGCTCCTCCAGGAAGCCTGTTGACAGGGGCCGCCCACCGCACTCTCGCCCAGGAAGGGAACCAGGAGCCCGGCCACTCACTGGTACCTTGTGCGCTAAAGGCAGAAAAGCCGAAAATGCATTCTTCCACTTTCTCCACGGCTCTCTCCAGTAAGGGTTGGTGGCACTAGCTGGTTCCACCCTTCACTGAAAGTTGCTTTTCACTGTGAAATCTGGACTTTGGACTGCCTAAGCGTGCTCTGGGACTGTGAGCACCGTTTACCTGCGGTGAGCAGTCTACTCTCCCCGCTAGCGCGAGCCGTTTCTGACTAGTGTTACAGCTCCTCCGGTGAACACTCATCCCACCGGTGCTCCCCGCCACTCCTCACCCGCCCCACCTCACCCACCCTGGTTGACCCTTTAGCTATATAGGCTATGTTAGTCATATGACTAAGTGTCCACTTTCCCATTGGCCTTATACTCTCTAACCACTGGGGCATTAGACCTACTCACTGCCAGACAGCGTTGCTTGCAGTTCTCTTGAAGCTGCCTCAGTCTCGGTCCCTTTCCACTAAATCATTTAATCCCACCCCACTCTCCATCTTATCGGTCTCTCTCCTTCGCTGAGTCTTTACTCTGTCAGACCGATCACACCTCAACGTAAACCTACCTTAAAACCTCTCCTTAATCCTTGCTTCACTTTCAAACCTAACTCCCTCTCCAATAAGCGCTATCATGTTCCTCCTACATGAGGGTGCGCCGCCACCGTGTGGTAGACTAAAGGTACTAACCCCCCTTATCTGCCTTCTTTTCCTGCTCTGCCTAAACAAAATCTCTCTGTCTCTAGCTCAGGACATACACCACGACACCCCCTCACTCAGTGATTTTAGTTTTTCAAACCTACTCCTTACCAAATATTACTCTAAACCCGCCTTGCAATACTTTCTACTTAAGAAAGGATGCACATATCTCGTACTCACTACCTACTATCAGCAAAGGAAGAAATTGAAATCTACCGATACTCTATACAGACTACAGCTTGAATTCCTAGCCTCTCTTTTGCTATTGCTGGCAGGCGACTTGGACCGTAATCCTGGCCCTCCCTACAACAGCACCCCGAGCAACTCACAGGGCAAGTCTAAAAAAGGTCTTCTACTAGCACATATGAATATTAGAAGTCTACTGAGCCATCTGGCTGAACTTGAGGCTTGGATCAAAGTAGTTGGATCTGACATTCTGTGTCTCACAGGAAACATGGCAAACCTCGTATCCAGGATGTCCAGTGTAACTTACCTGGATACTCTATTATCCAACAGGACAGGTGAGGGCCAAAACAGGGTGGGGGTGTTGCCATTTACCATAAACTCACCTCACCATTAAACCAGCCCTGTCAATAACCCTCAACGGACCTGTGAGTCTTTACCGCAATTTTGTCCCTAGGTGTAGAAAAATCTGCACATAATATGTCTCTACAATCCAGCCCACTGAGGGGTAGAGAGTTTTCATGAACTACTCAAGCTAACATCACAAACTATTAACATGAATGAAGCCATCATACTAGGTGATGTAAATCTAAACTGGCTGGGCCCTTCTCATAGCACTCTTGCATCTCTAGTCCAAGGTCTTAACTTCTATCAGCTTCTAACTGAGAACACCAGGATGATAAACTCTCAGTCAGGTACGCTGATAGACTGGATTCTCACAAACAGACCTGATCACATGACAAAGGCAGGTATCCTGGCTGATGCTATAACTGACCACTCACCCACGATCTGTCAATGGCGCTCTAGTCCATCACCCTCTCCTCAGCCCCGCCTGGTCACATTTACCAACTTTGCACATATGAATTTAGACGCCTTTCTCCTTGATGTATCCAACACTGACTGGTCCGAAATCTACCAAGCAACAAAAGTTGAAGACGCCCTTAACGTGTTTCTGACCAGGTTCAGAGATGCACAGAATAGGCATGCACCGAAAGTGCAGAGACGGGTCAGGGGACGACAAACGAGATGGCTCCATAAAGATCTTCTCCGGCAACTTAGAATCAGGGATAAACTATGGAAGCACTTCAAAAGCATTGGTCTACCCAGGGACCACTTAATTTACAAGCAACACAGAAACTCCTGCAAAAAGCAGATAAGGCTTTCAAAAAGCAAGTACTGCCAGAACCTGCAATCTAGCTCAGCACATGATCCCGCAAATTCTGGGGTCACATTAAGACCTTCCTTGGTACCCCACAATCTGTAACCCCTCAGAAATTATACTAGATGGTATCCACTGCAACGACTCCCTCACCATACAATGCTTTCAATAAGTTGTTCTCTGATCTGTCTCCTTACACATCCACACTACCACCTGCACCTGTTGCATCTCAGCCCTCTGCTGCTAGTGAACTAGCCGGCCCCCCAACCAATAATCCTGTGCTTCAAACAACCAAGCCCTTCTACTTCAAGGCTGTGTCCGGTGCCCATGTCTTTAACCTACTAAACACCATATCTGACAACACCAGCCCTGGATCTGACTCTCTGGAACCATGCCTTTTAAAGGCAGCTGCTCATCTCATCTCTTATCCACTAGCCAAGGTGTTCACACTGTCCCTCTCCAACGGTACCTTTCCAGATATCTGAAATCTGCAAAATTACCCCTATTTTCAAAAGGAAACAAGAATGAAATCTCAAATTATAGACCAATAGCGATTCTCTGGTCCTCAGCAAAATCTTAGAAAACTTGTAGCCACCCAGACCATTGAGTTCCTTGAAACCTCAAAATTGCTATGTGAAACACAACATTGCTTCAGAAAAAAATCATAGCACTACAATAGCACTAGCCAAACTCACCTCAGACACTCTCACAAGCATGGATGAAGGTCAGCTCACAGGTGCTGTCTTCATTGACCTTACCAAGGCTTTTGACCTCGTGGATCACCCCTTACTCCTGTCCACCCTCCAAGAACTTGGCTTCTCATCTCCCGTCACAAGCTGGTTCAGGAGCTACTTAACAGATAGGACCCAAGCTGTCAAACTAAACTCTGCAATCTCTGGCAGCACCACTATCAACATTGGAGTGCCACAAGGCTCAATACTGGGCCCTCTCCTGTTTTCATTGTTCATTAACAACCTTCCTAGCAGCATCGTATCTTCTGCCTCTCTTCTCTACACTGATGACCTGGTCATCTATGCCAGTTTGGATAATATTGACCACCTAAACGTGTCACTGACCTCTGCTTTCTACACTGTTCAACACTGGCTAAACTCCCATCGCCTTATCCTGAACTCTAGCAAAACCAAAGCAATGCTACTGGGCACAGCCCATAAGCTAAGATCCTGCTCTTCTCCCTTAAAAATCCTGGACCTGGATGTGACCCCTCTTGAGGTAGTCAACACATTCCACTATCTTGGTATCCTACTTGACCAATCCCTGGACCTGAACCTCCACATTCAAGAAACCTGCAAAACTGTGAACTGCAAACTGGGGGCTGCCTACAGAATCAGCTATATGCTTACACCTGCTGCCAAGCTGGCCATTGCCAGAGGAATCCTCTTACCCGCTCTTACCTACTGCGCTCCCATCCTGACTATGGTGCATAAAACTGCCTTGCAAAAATGGGATGTCACCTATAACAACGTATGCCGGTATGCTTCAAAGGCCCCTTGGCTCAAGCATCACTGCCAACTGTATAGTGACCTTGGCTGGCTCTTTCCCTCTGCCACCAGGCTTTACTATCTAGGCTGCCTCTGCGATTCCATCATCAGAATGGACAGACCAGCATCACTAGCTGAGCTACTACAGCCCGCTTCCTCTTCTCGTGAACTGAGATCATCTGATAAATCTCTCTGAAAGTCCCCATTGCCGCACCTCAAAGGGTCTGGTGCGTTCGGCATACTGCCCCCAAATGTGGAACATGCTGCCACTTGATCTAAGACATGCATCGTGCGCACTACCTCTTCAAGCATGAGCTACACAACCACCTAGCTACATTGGACCAATGTGCCTGCTATGACCCTACCTGAGCCTGTCCTACACACCCCCATTCTCCTGCCTCATCTCCCCCATGCTAGATCCTCTCTCCAAACACTCACTCTCCTATTATTTCTTCCTTACCTATCTATCTGCTGATAGCCTATATTTCCTTATCTAACGTCTCGGTTATAGTAGCCTATTGTACTATACAATGATGTGTTATATGTAATTAGCCCTTACTGTTATGCCTCTTCTCGTACTGTGTAAAATGTCTGCACCTTGCCTTTTGCCCTTCACACTGTTTGCCTGTAAACTGCTGTTTCAACTTGTACTGATATATATAGCTGGATGGATTTCTGTGTATTGGGTACTGGTACAACTAAGGTCTCAGCCTCTCCCTCCCTACCCTTGTAAGTACCTCACCTGGTTTGTCCAGGATTGCTAGCCTGGTTCCGCTTCCCTATTTTAGTCACCCATCCTTCCTATAATTTCCTCTTAAACCTGTCTATGCACCACTCCTATGCCCGCTATGGACCCATGACAGTGGTGACTTGTCCAGCTCCATAGCAGCTGGACTGCATGCTTCCCATACCCCGACAGAGCACAGCTCCCACCGGGTAACAGAACTGCGGAGCCCGGCACTTTCTGCACTTTCGGCCGCCAAAGCCATTCACTGCAGACTTACCCCTGACCCCGCCTTTTGACACTCTCAAGCCGGTGAGCGGATCCATGAGCCTGGTTACAGATCCCAGCCTTCTGCCGCAAAAGCCGTAAAAGTCCCTCCATGTCCCCAACTGAATACAGCTCCTACACCCGGTAACAGAACCAGGGGCCGGGCACCCTTACCTTTGGCGCCAATGTGCATGGTTGCCGTGACCACCTCCGACCCCGCCTTCTTGACACTCTCTAGCCAGAGAGACCCATGAGTCGGTTAAAAGTCCCTGCTATCTGTCCAGGAAGCCATCAGAGCTTAGTCCTAACCTGCTCTCATGGATCCTTAGCCCCCTTCTCCACCATGTCCCCCCACCTTTTTCATCCTCACACCACGTCTGCCTAGTATAATCTCTGAGGTCTGTCCAGGCACCAGTACCGCTTTCTCCTGCTATCTGTAGAACAATGTGATATTCGCTGTACCTTGGACCTGTAACCCTGCCTCATTGTCTTTGCAACTGTACAGTTTTGTTATCATCTTCACTATGTTTTGTTCCTGTACCTCCTGGGTCGTGCCTGAAAATAGTCACCTGTTGGCTAGTGCACTTACCCGATAGCGAAAACTAAATAAATAAATGTGGCCTTCTGTTATTTTGTATTGATTGTATTGTACCTTACCCCACTCTTTGTAGGTTAGTGTATGGGATCCTGGTAAGCTGCAGGCACCTTTTCAGAGTTTTAATTTGTTGTTCCAAGTACCCCATCATGGCCTTTTAGGGCTTTGTTCTCATGGATAATGAATTAAATTATTTTCCTCTGATCTCCTCTTCAGGGCCTCCCATCTCACTGACTCAGATTTATCCCTCCTTGTCAAGGTTCAAGAATTCCCATATGAATTTAACAATATGGATCCTAGAAGTCCTTGAGGAAGGTGGGGTCCGGCCTTCATTGTTTTATCAGGGTTTGCCTACCTGCTGCCCCCCAATACACATTGGTGTGTGGTCCGACACTAATATGTTCCCATGACCATCTCTACCAGACCCTGTACGATCCTTGGCTAGCCAATACCAGGTCTATTCTAACATATTATTTATGGGCATGAGATTACAAAGTGTACTATTGTGCTAGGGATTCTTGAGCCATCAGACATCAACCAGCCCGTGATCCTCCATTAAGGCTTTAAGGATGCTCATGCTCCCTGCTTCTTTGTAGGAGTTTTTGAGGAGTGTTCTAGCACTCCGTCCAGCATGCAGTTTGCATCCCCACCCAGCAACCAGTCATCCCCAGAGTGCGTCATTTCCAGGAACAATTTGAATAAAAGCCTGCTATATTGTAATTCAGCCCATAAAAGGAACCCACCACATGCATTTTCCCTTAGCCAGTTTAAGCTGTATCAGTGAGAACCTACCTCCTGGATCTCCAACAGCTTTTAACTTCTCTACCTGAATGTGCAGCCTGACTCACATTGCTGTCCCCTTGCCATTGAATTAAACATGGACCCAGCCCATTATCCCCCCCAATTTCTTTTAAGATGTTGCAGTTCTGATTCCGTGTCATGCATTTCCTGCAGGCACACTACATTGGGGTTTAGTTTTATGATGGCAGCCAGTACTCTTTTTCTCTTAACCAAGGATTTCAAGCCGTTGACATTGCATGACAACATTTTTAGAGAATCAGCCACATATGTTAGTGTAAATATTCCACAGACCTCCATTTATGCATGTTCTAGTAGGTGAACTTATCTGCCTATTTGGCATGAAAGGTGGGGGCATCATTGAGTCTTGCACTGCATATCTGCATCCTGCTTGTGTAGGGTGTGCCCCCAAACCTGGGCACCCCTTCCCCATCCTAAACCCTCATCCCTCTCCTAAGGTCTAAATTCCAACTGGGCCTCCATGATTCACCCAACTGTGATGGATATTTGTTCCAAAAGCACCATTATGTGCTCCCCCTGACAAATACATCCAACAGGCACATCCATCCTGTCCAGATCTGGCCTCATGTAGCTTGCTTGAAGCACTCCTGCCATTACTGCATAGTGTTGGGTGACCTAGCAGCCTTGACTGCCCTATCCAATTCTTGGCCTCCCCCCAAAGTGCTTGAGGGAACAGCCATGATCTAGATCCTGCTCATTCCCGGTGGCTTTCCTGTGACTGACCCCTCCAGCCCTATCACCCTGGCTCCCCCAGGACTTACCCTTACTCATACTCTCTCTTACAGGACTGTGGGTGTCTTCAAGCCACCAGGTGTAGAGCCTGCAGGGGTCCAGTCACCATGTTGCCGCTGTGGGGGTTTTCCACTGTTTTTCTCCCCGGGCCCCTGAACGTGCAATGGGCATAGTAGCCGAGTTCTGCTTCTGCAGAGATGGCATGATGCCCTGGACATGGGGCCTCCCCAACTCTGGTGGCATGCATGTCCAGGCACCCAGCTGTCGCTAGGTGTAAGGCATGCAGCATGCAATGCCATTTCCCTCCCTGAGGAAGGCAAGCAGTCTGTGGATGCTTGATGGTTCCTCTCTCCGCTGACTAACAACCCAAATCCATTCCCAACCCTAGGTCACTGGATTGGCTGCAGGAGGCATGGATGCCTCAACCTGCCATGCCACTAGGCTGGCCTCCCTGGTGCACTTTTAAAGAAATACTCACACATCACAAGTTGCTTGCTGGGCTTGTGGCTTCTGAGGCTGACCTGAGGCCCCCTTCAACGTACATATACATATAGGCCAAGTACATGGGGTGTCCCCAGAGGTCCCCATCCTGTAACCTATGTACATTTTCTTGTTACTTCTAATCTGTTTTTTGTATATAGTGTAAAGCATTTTCTTTTGTATTCCTTGTACCCACCCCCTGGTCGCACTTGGAAATGAGCCTTGGCTCAGTTTGCCTTTCACGGTTATCAACTTTAAATAAATAAATAGCACAAACTCCTCCATCACCGCCAGGGCTGAAGGCAGTCCAATACACATGTCTTCCAGAACCCAGAGTGGGAAATAGCTCTGTTTTGCCTTTGTTCCCCCCCCACACCACCACGTCAAGCCATGTATGCTTAATCTGATTCTGATAGCAATCTTTTAACCCTTTGAATTGGATTACATATGACAGGATAAACAACTCCAGAAATGAATAGCAGCTTCAAGAGATTTCTCCTGGAGTGTAAACAACTGAGTTTGTTCACAATGCAACGTGCTCTTCCTAGTGGTCTGCATGTCCTATGCACTATCAGTTAATTATGGCAGCCTCTGAACTCCCTTCTTGTTGTTCAACTTCTGTTGCCTGATGAACATAACAAGCATTTGTCAATGCCGAATCTTTGCTTGCTGGCACTGACATTGGTAGTGTAGAAGTTACAGAGCTGCATAATAAGAATGGCAGTGAAGTATTGAATTGAAGCCAACCCCACCACCACCCTGCAAAGAGTGGCAGGCATTGGGGTGTGCCTTTGGGTCCTCAGGCATAACGACCATGCCATTTCACCACACCCTACCCTGCAAACACTGACAGAGTGTCATGGGTATGCCTTAGGGCCTTTAGCCCTTACATCACACCATTCCATCAGGAAATATGGTGAGATGGGTGCGTATAGGAAAATGGGGTGTAGTTTGGGCCCAAGAGACCGAGGCACACCCTGATGCCTCTCACTGGCTGCAGGGTGTGGTGGGGTGGAATGGTATGAGCATGACAGGCAAGAATCCCAAGTCACACCCCTGATGCCTGTTATACTCTACAGGGTGGGGCGTTATGGTCGGAAACCCTAACGCCTCAGGCATTCATTGGTATTTTCACTCCAAATTTTCAACATGTTTTTTGTGACCCCACCTCATGAACAGTGGCAATATCAGTTTGTTAGCCAAAACTGCTTTTGCACAGCGACTATGGCACTTGGCACCACAGGTGCAAAACACATTCGAACAGGATGTGAAAAATGACAGCTGTACTGTTCATGGGGAGGTAAAATGGCAATGTTGAAAATCTGCTGTGAAAATCTTAAAAAAACTGGTGAAGTCACGAGCATGCATAGAAACTGTGCAATGCACACCCGTAATGTAACTAGTTTTTTTTTTTACAGTAGATTGTTAACACAGGCATTTTGGGACCTCCGATCATGAACAGTGTCAGTGTGATTTTCTTTATCTGTCCCGAACAATGATTTCCCACAGCGACCACACATCTCTGCACTGAAAGTGTGAAAACACATTTCGGCCATGTTGTGGAAAATGACAGCTGTACTGTTCATAAGGAGGTGTGGAAAAATGCCACTGGTGAAAATCTGGACTGAAAATATTACAAATTCATGAACTTACGAGGGCGTGGAAACTGCGCAATGCTCACTTGTAACACAGTCATTTTATGGAGTTTTGTCACCAAATTTTCAACATAGCCATTTTAAGACCTCTGCTCATGACCAGTGTCACTGTGATTTTCTTAATCTGTCCCAAACATTGTTTTCGCAAACCGACTGTACCATTGTGCGCTACATGTGCGGAAACACATTTTGGGCGAGATGTGAAAAATGGTAGCTGCACTGCTCATAAGGAAGTGCGGTAAAATGGCACTGTTGAAAATCTGGTGTGCAAATATTACAAATTCGCAAACTTGCCAGCGTGTGTAGGAACTGCGCAACGTGCGCTCCTAAAACAGTCATTTTTGGGAATTTTTTCACCAAATTTTCAACATAGCCATTTTAAGACCTCTGCTCATGAACAGTGTCACTGTGATTTTCTTAATATGTCCCATACATTGATTTTGCACACCGACTGCGCCATTGTGCGCTACATGGCAGAAACACGATTGTGGGCAAGATGTGAAAAATGACAGCTGTACTGCTCATAAGGAGGTGTGGTAAAATGGCAATGTTGAAAATCTGGAGTGAAAATATTGAAAATTCATGAACTTACGAGTGTACGTAGGAACTGCGCAACGCACGCTCGTAAAACAGTCATTTTTAGGAATTTTTCACCAAATTTTCAAAATAGCCATTTTAAGACCTCTGCTCATGAACAGTGTCACTGTGATTTTCTTAATGTGTCCAGTACATTGATTTTGCACACCGACTGCGCCATTGTGCACTACATGGGCAGAAACATGTTTTAGTGAGATGTGAAAATGACAGCTATACTGCTCATAAGGAGGTCTGGTAAAATGGCAATGTTGAAATCTGGAGTGAAAATATTGAAAATTCGCAAACTTATGAGTGTGCGTAGGAACTGCACAACACAAGCTCGTAAAACAGTCATTTTGGAATTTTTCACCAAATGTTCAACATAGCCATTTTAAGACCTCTGCTCATGAACAGTGTCACTGTGATTTTTAATGTGTCCCATACATTGATTTAGCACACCAACTGTGCCATTGTATCGCTACATGGGGGAAACATTTTGGGTGAGATATGAAAAATGACAGCTTACTACTCATAAGAAGGTGTGGTAAAATGGCAATGTTAATATCTGGAGTGAAAATATTGAAAATTCGTGAACTTACAGCGTGCGTAGGAACTCGCACTGCTTCGTAAAACAGTCATTTTAGGAATTTTCCACAAATTTTCAAAATAGGCTTTTTGAGAGCCCACCTTATGAACACTGCAGTGTTGTTTGTTAACCATTCCGAGAAAGGTGATTTCACACAGTGGACTGCAAATCACCCTTTGGGCCAGATAATGCCATGACAGTGCAAGAATTCATGAGGAGGGGTCCCAAAATCCCATATTGAAAATTTGGTGCAAAAATTCCAAAAATGCCTGAGATATGCAACAAAGTTGAAAAACCCTATCTATCCCATTATACAGCTTACGGCATTTCCTCAGTTTGCGGTTGGCTTTGAAGAGTGCAGACATGTTCCCAGTCCACGAAGATCATGCTGCGGACTCGGAGGTAAGTATGGGGTGGGGGAGGTGGGGAGGCAGAGTGCTAGTGGGTGGGTGCTGGTTGTGGAGGGTTGCATGGAGACTGCGAGGAACAGTTTTTTTCTTTACAGGGTTTTTTAAAAAAGACGGCGGGGACGTTTCCACACTGGGGTGGGCTCCCAGCATGGCAGAAGGATGGCTGGGGGGCATGGGCCGATGGGGATTGGGCACCCCGTCGGCCCATGGTATCTGTTGCCACGCTGGGTGGGCTCCGCAGCGTAACCCTGTACTGAGGGGGGAGACAGTGAAGCTGGCGGGATTGGGCACCCCATCGGCGACAGCATGGGGGTGGGGAGAGACAGTGGAGCCGATGGGGATTGGGCACCCCGTTGGCCATTACATCATTTTGCCATGCTGGGTGGGCTCCCCAGCATGGCACCTGGCATCTTTGGGGGGCATGGAGCCAGCGGGATTGGGCACCCTGTCGGCCATACAGTGTGGAGGGAAGGCGATGAGCATGCAGTGTGCGTGGCGCAAGCGCAAGGCAGAGTGGGGAGAGCTCTGCTCACTCAAGCGAGCTCCCCTTTCAACTGTATGCCACTGCATTTTCCTGCTGTCATAGACAGCTGGAGCAGTGATTGGTGCTCTGCTACCGTGTACTGCAAATACACTGACTGAATTGGAAGAGGCTGACACACCTCTGGAAAACTCGGATGATGGCACTATGTTTCTTGCACGTGCGTGCAAGCAAACATAAAAATGCTGAATGAAGGATCTCCAGAGACAGCTTTCTCTTGCTGGTTACTCCTGATCTCCCCATCATACCTCTCAACCTTTTTCCCCCCAAATGTGGAACATTGCCTTTCTAAATGTGGAACAAATGAGCAAAATGTGGAACACTTAATCAAATCTTTACCTAGGAGGCTCAGAACACTGTTAAAATGTTTGCATTTATGTTCAGAAAGTCTGTTATTAATTGAATAATATATTTTTGCATCATTTACTATAGATTTTTGCTTTAAAATGTTAATACTGAATGTGGAACAAGTCCTCACAATGTGGAACAGGGAGCTTTTGTGAAGTAAAAGGAGGAACGTTCCTCATAATGTGGTACAGTTGAAAGGTATGCTTCCCATTGCCTGGCTACTCCTCCTTCAGAGTCGACCGTGATGACTAGTTATCGTGGCATGCACAGTTAACACATAGTCCTAGTCTCTTGTAGCTGTTTGAACCATGATAGTAAATCTAGTTCAAAGTCAATTGTTGTCAAGGTGGCTACAGCCAGATGTGTGGTATGGCATCCAAACTGTCAACCAAGACCCTCCCAACTTTGCTACTTTCCTGCTCTCTCCCTCCCCCCTCACTTTCACCTCTATTCCTCCCCTCTTCCTCCTTCCACCCCCTTCACCACCTCTGGCAATGCTATCCTGTTATAGCCCCCTCCCAACTACTTCTGACAATGCTACTCCATAGCTGCACCTTAATCCTCCCCCCTCCCCGAGTTCCATGACAATGCTTTAGAAAAGCAGCCCTTGGCAAACCTGCCTGTTTTAGTTCTCAAAATATTAGTAAGAACTCTACCATCTCTTACTGCACATACTGTTCTAGTACCATGCTTTTTATGAACCTACTCAAACTCTGTTAATTCAATCTGTTAAAATGTTTTAATCCTCTTTGCAATTATTGTATTGAAATCTCTGCAATTTGTTTGTACATTTTTGCATTAGCTCTACTGTATCAATTAATCAATCAATCAATCAATATCTTTATTTATCAAGGTGGGCACCATTGAGCAAGCTCATTTACAAGGTGGTCCTGTGGCATACAAACAATAATACAACTGAACATATAAGTACAGCCATTGGAACAACAGGGATTGGTAACAGTCTATAATAATACATATACACAGAAAATGACAGAAGACGTAGGTCGGAAAAATGGGCATAGAAACAGTGCTTGTACAGTCTAGCGCATGAAGTTGAGCATTTCTACGAGGTTTGGTTGTAATATCTGAGGGGAAGGGCCGGAGCGGGAGATTTATGCGGCATGGACTATATGCAAGCAATAATACCCAACAGGGTGGGTGGTATTGGGCAATACCGGACTGCCCAGGGGTGTAATGAGGCCCGACGCCGCAGGCAGAGGGCCTTATAGCCCCTGGAAGGTCTGGCATTGCCCATACCACCCACCCTGGAGGGTATTATTGCGCTTAGAAAATGGGCTATCTGTAAAGTTTTTTTTTTATTTAAGGAAAAATAGTAAAAACGAGCATTTGTCAATGCCGAATGTTGCTTGCTTATAGGTGCTGTTTAGGTATTTGGAAGTCATTGGACTGCAAATATTGAAAAATTGCGAACTTACGAGTGTGCGTAGGAACTGCGCAATGCACGCCCGTAAAACAGTCATTGTTAGGAAATTTTTCACGAAATGTTCAACATATCCATTTTAAGACCTCTAGTCATGAACAGTGTCAGTGCGATTTTGTTAATGTGTCCCATACATTGAGTTTGCACACCGACTGCGCCATTGTGCGCTACTGGGCGGAAACACGTTTTGGGCAGGATGTGAAAAATGACAGCTGTACTGCTCATAAGGAAGTGTGGTAAAATGACAATGTTGAAAATCTGGAGTGGAACTATTGAAAATTAAGAACCTCACGAGTGTGCGTGGAACTGCATAACACACACTCGTAAAACAGTCATTTTTAGGAATTCTTTCACCAAATTTTCAACATTGCCATTTTAAGATCTCTGCTCATGAACAGTGACACTGTGATTTTCTTAATGTGTCCTATACACTGAGTTCGCACACCGACTGCGCCATTGTGCGATACATGGGCGGAAATATATTTTGAGCAGGAAGTTAAAAATGACAGCTGTACTGCTCATGAGGAGGTGTGGTAAAATGGCAATTTTGAAAATCTGGAGTGAAAATATTGAAAATTTGTGAACTTACGAGCCTGCGTAGGAACTGCGCAACGCACGCTCATAAAACAGTCATTTTTAGGAATTTTTTCACCAAATTTTCAACATAGCCATTCTAAGACCTCTGCTCATGAACAGTGTCACTGTGATTTTCTTAATTTGTCCTGTACATTGATTTCGCACATCAACTGCGCCATTCTGCGCTACAAGGGTGGAAACACATTTTGGGTGAGATGTGAAAAATGACAGCTGTACTGCTCATAAGAAGGTGTGGCAAAATGGCAATGTTGAAAATCTGGAGTGAAAATATTGAAATTTCGCGAACTTACGAGCCTGCGTAGGAACTGCGCAATGCACGCTCATAAAACAGTAATTTTTTGGATTTTCGGGACCAAATTTTCAACATGGGGTTTTTGGGACCCCTTCTCATGAATGGTGTCATTGTCATGGTGGCATTCAGGCCTGAAGGGTGATTTCACAGTCACTGCACAGTCACTGCGCGAAATCACCCTTCGAGCCTGAAGAACGCCATGACAGTGACATCACTCATGAGAAGGGGCCTAAACACTATGTTGAAAATTCCTGCACAAATCCCAAAATGCCTGAGATATGCAATAAAGTTGAACCCCTCCTATCTAGCCCATTATACAGCTTACCGGCATTTCCCTCAGTTTGCGGTCGGCTTTGAAGAATACAGACGTGTTCCGTCCACGAAGATCATCGCGCCAGAGTCAGAGGTAAGTTTCAGGTGAGGGGTGTGGGGAGGCTGGGTGTGCAGTGGGTGGGTGCGGGTTGTGGGGGGTCGGGAGGCGCTGCAGGACCGTTTTACAGGTTTAGAAAAGAAAAAGACTACGAGGGACCGAGGCGTTTGCCATGCTGGGGTGGGCTCCCAGCGTGGCACAGGACCAGGCGTTCAGCCGATGGGGGATTAGGCACCCTGTCAGCCAAACAACTGATTGCCAAGCTGGGGTGGGCTCCCAGCGTGGCACTAACTCCTGAGGAGGCGGCAGCAGCTCGTGGCGGGGATTGGGCACCCGTGGCTACACAGGTTTAATGTGAAGCACGCATGCGCCTGTGCGTAGGGGAGGCTCAGCTTATCTGTGCTCACTGAAGCGTAGCTCCCCTTTCAATCAGAGTGAGACCGCATTTTGGAGCATGTCATGAGACAGCTCCAAAATGCATTGGCTTACATGGGCCGCGCCTGCCAGCTCACTGACTGAATTGGAGGAGGAGGTGACACACCTCCGAAATCTCCGATGATGGCACTATGTTTCTTGCACATGCGTGCAAGCAACATAAAAAGACTAAAATGGACTTATAGTTGGCTTGTTAGTAAAGTAATCCCTCTACTGGTATCCTTACTAATACTTACCAGTAGAGGGCAGAACAGCATTTTACAAGCTGTTTTAATGGGTGCTTACTGCTGTATTATGTGCCTGTCTTTGGTATATGAGCCACCCCCCCCACGCCTGTGTCCTCATTCTGTTTTCTTTCACACAATTTTTAATTTTACATGTGGATATACTGTAAGTGACATCAATCTGAACAGGAAACTGAGTGGGTCATGAAGCGGGAGCGAGTTATGAAGGGTTCAGTTAGGCAGCAAGCGAGGCGTCAGCGTGTGGAGATTTCAGGAACGTGCCATGTTTTGAAGTAAGTGCGCCGCGGTTTGGGGAAATGCTTGCTTTTGTTTGCGCTGCTGTTTTATTCATTTTGTCACTGACTCCCTTATAGATGTGCCCAGTTTACAGTTCAATGCCGATTGGTCAGCAGAGGAGTTTCGAGCTTGTGAGAGCTGACCGACCGGCGTTAGAAGCCGCGTTGCTGAATAATGCTGTGGTGTGCTGAAGTTCAGCTCGATAGCTAACATATTTACTAACATTTTATTTCCTGAATTTCAGTTAGATAGCTATGGCGCCAGTTACTTATTTTTCATGGTGGTGGCACTAGTGGTGTGGTGTGGTGGGACGCGACATAAGCTGCTCGCTAACTGCTTGAAAAAATGGCGGCAGTTTGAATTCTGTGCCCAGTGCTTCAACCAATAAGGAAGCAGGCTGGGCACAATGATATTTGGCTGGGCATGAGGTAGGTTTGGTCTGGCACTTTTTATTTGCTGGGCGTCTATTGAAAGTTAATGCACCCCCCTGGCAGGGGTATTAGCCAATCAGAGTCCAGCAAATAAAAAGCCCATTTTCTAAAGTACTATATAGTACAGGGAGGGCAGGGAATCATAGTGTTCTTATGTTTGGTAAGCTGATGGTCACAGTTGTATAACATGGAACCTCTGTAAATGAGTTTCTAGTTCAAAGGTCTTAATCCTAGTATCAATAAATAAATAAATGTTTCCTGCTCAGTTTAACTGACATGAACTGTATCATTTTGCCCTAGTACATCCCCAGCAAGTGAAAGCTGACTGTTAAGGGCCCTAGGGGGCCAGTTTTATCAGATTTGTACAGTTACCTCATTTGTTGGTGAAATCTGTCTCCATAGATCACTTTGCTGGTGCTGCTTACAAGGAGCAGGGAGCTCGGCTACTTGGTCATCACAGACAGCAACAAAATAGTCCATGTAAAAAAGCTCATGTCTTCCTTTATTTGGACACAGTATAAAAATGGAAAGTGTACCAAAGTGCAGCAGTGTAGATAAGGATCCACCCCTCCCTCACGAACCAAACATTTTTGTGCCTCTTAACCTTGAAAAAGTGTGAGAAGCTTTTCGTTTTTATATTGTTTATTTATTTATTTTTATTTATTTACGTTTTTGGTAACCAGGTAAGTGCGCTAATCCAGTGGACCATTTTCAGACATGACCCGGGCCACAAGGTGGCAGTACATGGATACAAGCAGTAGCTATAATATACAATTTACATTTACTGCACAAGGGTCAATAGATAACAAATAGACAAAAGCTTACTTGTGGTAAACAAACAATGGTAAGTGAGGTACCATAGGGATACTGGCAGCAGTACAATGGGAGAAAAGCTACAGATTCACAAGGAGTAGTTTAACATAACAGACTTAGCAATATCTAGTCTAGGTAACATGCCTGTCCTGAGAAAGAGAGCAGGTTGACCTGAGAGCTTGTGGTGAAATTAGGGCATGGCTTCCAGACAGTGCGCTGAGTCTAGGCACTGAGGGAGCATAGTCTGAGTAAACTGGAGAGCAGGGTAATTTGTGTTATGCCCCACTAAGTCTTGGTGTAACCTTGAGCCATGGCCTGGACCAGGTACAGAGATGTGGGAGGAGGTCTCACAGGTAGGTTTGAGAGGCAGTATGAGAGTCAAGTGAGTGGGTTAGTGCTTTAGGATAGAGGTGCTGGGGGAGAGTAGGATGGGCAGAAAGTGCCTGACCGTGGTAGGTTATGGTGGCTTTCGGTCTCCTGCGATGCCCTGTGTGCATTTGCAAGTGGAGCCTATCATTAACCAGGCCTTTAGGTTAGATTTGAATGACGCATGGGATATAGATATATGAACAGGCACAGGAAAATGATTCCAGAGGGAGGGGGCAGAGACAGAGAAGACCTTACTTCCCATTACTGTAGGGACACGGGGAACTTTCAAGGATTGGATGGAGGATGCCCTAAGCGGCCTCATGGACGCTCTGTGTATGAGCAGGGGGGCATATGGGGACAGCTGGTTACTTCTGAGGGCATTGTCGACTAGGCAGCCTGCGGTATAGTCAAAGTGTGCCTGGAGGGGGAGCCAACCAAGGGACTGGTAGAGTGTACAGTGATGAGTTAAGGAGTGAGCTTTGAGAGCAGAGCGACAGATGGCATTGTATGTCATGTTGAGGTGGGAGTGCTGCTTTATGGACACTTGGGAGTAGATGGGGGAGCAGTAGTCAAGGAATGGGAGGAGGTTTCCTTGTGCAATAGCGAGACCAGCTTCAGATGATAGCAGGTGGTTTGCTCAGTATGCCGCTCCTAGCTTCAGGTTTATCCTATTGATAGTCAGGGTTATGTGATCATTATAGGTGAACAATGGGTTGAGGGTAACACTGATATATTTGAAAGAGTTGACCTGTTCCAGTGGAAGTCCGGCAGGTGTATATATGGTGAGGGAGGAGTTTAACTTAGCTGATTTGTTTAGGAAAGGCTTTGATCAAGAGCATGGCCTTCATCTTTCCCATTTACAAGGAGTTTTCTGGATGTGAACCAGTGAACAGCCGCTGCATAGCTGTCGGTGAGGTGGAGGAGATAGCTTCTAGGGACTTGTTGCTGTGGTATAGGACTAGGTCGTCTGCATAGAGGACAGTGTTGCAGTTTAGGCTATATACGGTAGTGAGTTGATAAACATGGAGAAAAGAAGAGGGCCAAGGATTGATCCCTGAGGAATTCCAGTGCTGTTGGGAAGGGAAGCTGAGGCTATTTTGCCTATAAGCATGGACTGGGACCTGTTTGTGAGGTAGCTATGAAAGCAGGCTGCAGGTCCAGGGGCACAACCAAAACATTGAAGTGTGAAGAGGAGAAGTTGATGGTCAACAAGGTCAAACACCTTTGATAAATCAACAAAGACTGCACACTTGGCCATACCCATGTCCATATTTCTGAGGACTTGGTTTGAGAAGGCTGCCAGGGCAGAGGAGGTGCTGTGGTGTTTGCAGAAGCCGTGTTGAAAAGGACACAGGAGGTTATATTTATTGAGATTTTCAGTTAGTTGGGAATGGACTACTTTCTCAAATAGTTTGCTGAGGTGTGGTAGCAGAGAGATGGGCCGATAGTTTTCTGGGCAACTGGGGTCTCCCGCCTTGAAGATGGGAATCACACTTGCATGTTTCCAGGTGTCAGGCACTGTTGATGTAGACAGGGCAAGGTTAAAAATGTGTGTTAGTGGTTTGACAAGGGCAGGGGAGATGATCCCCAGGAAAGCAGGGTACAACCTGTCACTTCCAGGGCTGCCGCTAGAAGAGAGGGTTTTCAGAAGTTTTATAATGGTCTTGGGAGTAATGGCCCTGAAATAGAAATGAGGGGTGGAAGCTTCGGTGTTTGTGGGAGTGGAGGGCTATTGTTGCTGTTTGGGTGGGAGGAGGAGCTTGCTAAGATAAGGGGTCAGGTTGGTAAACATATTATTGAGGAGGTCAGCGATGAGAGCAGGGTCATCAATGGTGCCTGCTGGGGAGGCAAGTTGTGTTATTTGCTTACTGGTCTTTGGGTTTAGGATGGACCCAATTGAGGCCCAGAAACTACGTGGATTCCCCAGGGTATTTTTTTGGAGATCAGTGAAGTATTTCTTTTTTAGTGACTTTGTCAGCTGCTTACAGGCATTTCGCAGTTGTGGGGATGGAGACTCTTTGAATGCTCTCCATTTAGAGCCACTAACCTTCATTTGCAGTAACAGTTCTTTTGTTATCCAGTGCGTGCAGCCTCCCCTAACCCTTCTTGTTTTGGTGGGAAAATACTGGTCCTGAAGTTTCTGAAGGGTGCTGGTGAGGTATTGGACAGCAGCGGAAACATTTTCAAGCTGGTATAGGGAGGACCAGTTTAAGGACATTGCTTCCCTAGTCACAGGTTCATGGTTCTGGCTACTGAAATTTCTGAAGGACAGTAATTTTGCTGGTGGGTGAACTGACTTATTGTTCACAATGATATAGTTGGGGGAGTGGTCGCTAATTGCATCTGACATGGTGCCTGTTTGGAGGAGAAGGTCAGACTGGTTAGTTAGTATCCAATTAAGGATAGAGTGGTTTGGTGTGTGTTGGTTTAATCTTGTTGTGGTCAAGATTACTTGCTCTAGGTTTTGTGGCTTTAGTAGGGCTGTGTAATCTAAGACTGAGTTTGTTGTCCAATTGAGATTGAAATCCCCCAGTAGGAAGACATCTCTAGATGGGGTGGCACCTGTTAGACCAGACAGTAAGCTAGATAGTCCCTGGGTAGAAGCTGGAGGGGGGTTGTAACAACAGCCAATGCACAGTTGTTTTGAGGCACTAATGGTTAGCTCAGTAATAATCCAGTCACTAAGTGAGATGGCAGTGGAGCAGGCAACAGTGGCAGCTGATATATGGTCCTAGACATACAGTGCAACGCCACCTCCTTTCTTCCTGCCCAGCCTATCTAGCCAGAGGAAGGCATAGCCTTGGAGTTGGTACAAGGCATTGTCATGGTATGGTTTTATTTATTTATTTATTTAAGAATCAGTTTACAACCTTTGAGCCAGAGGCTCGTTTCCAAAGGTACTTCGTCACATAAAGACATACATTGCGTTTCGGTTACATAGCAAAGATTTTGCAAAGAAATCAATAGGCATTCACCGAGGTGCCACGTCATAGTGGTCAGACAAATACAATTGGGTACAGGGTACATGTAATTGATAACAGGTATTACACAAGTCGGTATCAAGTGAGCATTCTGGTAGATAAACATTGAAAACAGCTGGCACTGGCCAGGTTAAACCTAGGCATGGTGTACAGGAAGTGGTGGAGGGATGGTAGGGTGGAGAGCTGCCGGGGCATTGTCAAGAAGAAAGAGGTGGAGGCTATGTTCAGAGACAGGAAGAAGTTACGAGTGCTGAAGATGTGGTTCAGTGCGGTTTTGAAATGTGGAGATGGTGATGGCATTGGTGATGGTGGCAGGAGAGAGTTAAACCAGGTTGGGGCTCTATAGCTGAAGGACCTCTGGCCACGGCGGTTCTCGTTCTGGGGACCTTTAGAGTGGTCTTGTAGGAAGACCATGTTGCAATGGTGGGAGGGCTCTGGTGGATGGATGCCGTTACCCCAAGGGGAGAGCCGAGTAGGGTTTTGGTGAGGAGACAGGTCTGGTATGAAGACCGTTCATCCTGATAAGCAGGTTAGCATCGACATATAGCTGACAGGTGTGTGTGAGCCTGGGGGCACCAGTAATTAATCTGCACGCTTTATTCAGGGTTAGGTGAATTTTGTTGAGTGCAGTGGTGTCGGCAGCACCGTATACTGGTAGACCATAGTCTATAAGGGACAGAACGGACGATGTAACAGCTAGCCGGAGAGCATTTGGTGGAAGGCAGGTCTCTGAGAGACCTAGCACATGGGGCTTGTATAGGGTCACCCAGGCCTCTATCTCAGTGATCTTGGAAGGAAGGCTACATACATTTAGGTGAGCGATCTTGATACCATGGCGTCCAGCCCACGTGGCATTAGTGTGGTCAATGTGTTCGTTTGTAGGTCCTGGGTTGGTTTCAATGTCACCTGCTACTACTAGCAGGGCTAGCAGAAGGAGGGACAGGAGTGGGCAGGTTGTGGGATGCCAGTGGTGTTTATTGATCGTGGTGGAATGAATCAGATAGCCTAGTTGTCTTTGTTCTTTATTTGATAGGGACGACAGAAATAATGACGCTAGTGGTGTGACCTTTTTTGGGGCCATGTTGGGCAGGCTCAGAGTAGGGGTGCAGTGATGAAGGAATTTTTGTTCAGTAGCTAGAATTGATGCAACTGAATCTGTTGTGAGCAGCAGCCCAAACAACGCGGATGTAGCCAGCAGGAAAAGACTTCCATTGATTTGGTGCATGGATAGGGAAAGGTATTTAGAGTTTGGAGGAGTTACGGGGAAGAGGACAAAACAGAAAGCCATATTCCTAGGGAGTAGTTCCTATATGAGTAGAATGTGATGTTAGGTGAGGTGGAATGATGAAGAAGTGCAGGGAATTGGAACAGTGGCCACTGGTGGTAGTTTCAGATAACCTGCAAATGGGAAAAGGCACTGATAGGTTTTTGCGCTCAGGCCACTCACGTGACACGAGGAATAAATTGTGATATCGACCAAGGGTGGTGGTGGGGGCGGTGGGGCAGTGGGGTAAAAGTTTCAGGTGGAGGAGGGACTGAGAGAAACAAAGAAAGGGGGAGGAGGGGGCTGACTGTAGCACAGTGCTTCAAAAATACATTTCAGTTGGGAGAAGATCTCCCGAAAAGCACTTGCAGTCTTACACTTAATTTCAATTTGTGGAGGTAGTCTCCCTTCACACATTAGCAGTCTTTGGCTAACTTAATTTACACTTTCAGTCTTTCTCTAAATTAATTCGAGCTGTGGAGAAAGGCTCCCTTAAAACATTTGCAGTTGTTCTTTAAATTAACTCAAGCTGCGGAGAAAGGCTCCTTTAAAACAGATGCAGTCTTTTTTTTTTTTTTTTTTAAATTAACTCAAGCTGCAGAGAAAGGCTCCTTTAAGACATTTGCAGTCTTTTTTTTTAAATTAACTCAAGCTGCGGAGAAAGGCTCCCTTAAAAACATATGCAGTCTTGGTATAATAATTTAAAGTGAGGAGAAGGCTTAAAGGAATGCAAGTCAGGTATTAAAGTAGTTGGGGAGAAGGGCTCCCGATAGTGTGCAAGACTGAAAAAAAAAACTATCAGCATTTCTGTGCTGACATAAAGGGCTGTTGTTTTTGGTGCCAAAATCCAGTATTCAAAAGTTTCACATGGAGCCGTTGAAGCTGTTGTTACTGGTGATTACCTGCGGTCTATCAGAGTACTACGCTTCTGTTTGGGGGTTTGGGAGGGCTCCTTCATGTAGAACACTCATGACCCTTGCTACCACCAGAGAGAGCTGTGGAGGAAAGAACACAGTTTCAAGTTTAAGGAGGTAGGTGGAGGAGGGACTGAGAGAAACAATAGAGGAGGAGGAGGAGGCTGACTCTAGCACAGTGCTTCAAAATACATTTCAATTGGGAGATCTCCCGAAAAGCACTTGCAGTCTTGCATAATTTCAGTTTGTGAGGTAGTCTCCTTCACACATTAGCAGTCTTTGGCTAAGCAATTTATACTTTCAGTCTTTCTCTAAATTAATTCGAGCTGTGGAGAAGGCTCCTTAAAACATTGCAGTTGTTCTTTAAATTAACTCAAGCTGGAAAGGCTCCTTTAAAACAGTTGCAGTCTTTTTTTTTAAATTAACTCAAGCTGCAGAGAAAGGCTCCTTTAAGACATTTGCAATCTTTTTTTATTAATTAACCTGACGGAAAGGCTCCCTAAAACATATGCAGTCTTGGTATAATAATTTAAAGTGAGAGAGAATAAAGGAATGCAAGTCAGGTATTACAGTAGTTGGGGAGAAGGGCTCCTGATACAGTGTGCAAGACAAAAAAAAAACTAACAGCATTTCTGCGCCGACATAAAGGGCTGTTGTTTTTGGCGCCAAAATCCAGAATTCAAAAGTTTCACATGGAGCCGTTGGAGCCGTTGTTACTGGTGATTACCTGTGGGCTAACCGAGGAGCACTGCACTTCTGTTTGGGGTGGGTTTGGGGAGGGCTCCTCTGCTGTAGAACACCCTCGCGACCCTTGCTACCACCGGAGAGCGCGGCTATCAAAGCAGCACTGCGCTTCTGTTTGAGAGGGGGTTCGGGAGGGCTCCTCTGCTGTAGAACACCCTCATAACCCTTGCTACTACTGGAGAGCTGTGTCCAAATAAAGGAAGAAATTAGCTTTTTTACATGGACTGTCTTGTTGCTGTCTGCGGTAATCGAGTAGCCAAACTCTCTGCTCCTTGTAAGTACTGTGTTTCATTTGATACCGATCTATATTGTTTAGCTGCCTTGTTTGTTTCATTGCTGGTGCTGTTGTTCTCACAGCTGATCTCCCAGTCATAACAGCATCCTCACGGTTCAAATATTTCTCCACCTTGGCAGGACTGATGAATACTCTATGTGGGTACCCTGGCTTGAGAACCTGTAGCTTCAAGGGGTAAAGGGGCTAGTGGTACCACCCCATACACCTCAGCTTTGCTTTCACTTTGTATTTTGTCTGTCCCTTTGTAGCTCCTTATTATAATTGGAGAATATTAGAACTTTTGCAGAGTCCAGTACAATAGGCCATTTTGCCCTCTCCACCTGCAGGACCACCTCCCTGCCCTGATATCGGTGGAACTTCGCAAAAAAAAGTCTTGCTTTCTATCCTGGCTACGGGTGACTGCCCAGAATCCTGTGGGCCCATTCCACCTCAAATATGTGTCTCACCAACCCAAGGTTCTCCACTAGCCAGTTTGTGATAAATTCTTCCACATTTCCCCTCCAACTCCTTAGGTAATCCAGTGATCCTAATGTTGCAACTACGAGCCCTGTTCTCTTGGTCATTGATCATATTCCTCAGTCACACTAATTTGGTTAATTGTGTTTTTTCATTTGCCCACTTGGCTAGCTTGTCTTCTGCTGTGCTGTGAACTTCACTTCCATGGGATGGATGGCATAACTTGAAGTCATCTCGCTGAGGGACTTGACAGTCCCCTGTAAGTGCACCATCTGGACATTAATATTAGTAATTTCTGTGCTCTTTTTCAAGCACATTGATGATAATAATGAGCGCAGGGAAGTAGTCTGTTCTGTCTTTTCAGCCTCCCCTAGCTGCCACTCTGCAGCTATGCTGCTGGCCCTCATACTAGTCTCCAGTGGATTTGAGTTTTTATTTTGAATGATAGAAGACAACTGTGACTGTTTCTTCTGGACTTTGACCATTCTACAGCACACAGGCTTTCCGTTGATGCAGGTATTATGCAGTTTAAACAATGGATGCTGTTGGTATCGGAAAGATTCAGAGTGTCAAGAGGAGAGCAGTACCTTTAAACAACCATCATCATCGAATGGTTGGCCACACCCCATAAATCACCATTAGGAGCACAGGTTTTGGCCTGATTTTCTGTATAGCCATGTCTGAGTGACGTGAGTGCGATGACCAGTGTGCATGGTTGCTCAAGTGAGTGTGTACCTGCCAGCTGCCTGTCGTGTGATGGCCCCCTAGTCACCAGCCACTGGTTAGCTGATCACCAGTGCACTGTTGCCACCACTTTCTGATGTTGAACGAGTACCATGACTGTCCTGTCCAATATATCAGTTGAAGATCCTTGGGTCATCCACTTGAGGTGACTGCCATGCCAGTTACACAGTCGGTTACATTCCTGCTTGAAAGGTCATGAGTACTCAGGCCTCACATATGTGCAGCAAACTATTGTCACTACAGTTTCAAGTGTGCCATCAGGCCTTTTGGAAAACTGTTTAGGTTAACATCTTCTGTTACTCCTAACTCACGTGGCAGTGGGGTTTGTTATTTCTTGTACATTGCCGCAATTTAAGATCCAGTGCAGCACAGGCATCAGGCCTACTACAGTCCAAGCCTTGGTACCTAGACAGTGCTGTGGCAGGGGAAGTACCAAGTTTAACATCTGGGAAATACTGCTTGTGGTTGTGGTGATGGAGGGTGGCCTAACAGCACAGACAAGCCCTCGTCATTGGGTGGGTGTGAGAGATATGCCCCTAGCATTGTGCATGTTGACAGTTGGTGCTGCCAACCCCATTCATTTCCCCCACATGTTCACTTTGCTGTGAATAGACACTTGTTATTTGTACTGCCTTGTCAATAGCCATCATTAGCCAGACAGGCTCTGCATGGTAGATGTTGGAGAAGTGTGTTGTGTGTGGACACAGGGAAGTGTTCTGTAGTGGAGAAGTGGGTTGGTGCTACCGGTGGGGGGGATACCTTACTCATTATCAGGCCCACTGTTCTTTCTTTGGGTGGTGGCACCACATTCTTATCATTTTAACTATTAGGATCCAATCCCCCATTACCAAAGAGTATATCAACCTGAGCACCTTACCTTTGTCTCGGATCATGCCCTAAAGGCAGGGGAAGTCACTGCCTGGCATACATGGGGACCAGGTGGCAATACTATCATTGGTCAAGATGGCTGCCACAGACGCAGCTCTCTGACTGGATGAATGAGGTAATCTTCCATGCCTACACATACGCACTAATGCATGATGCAATTTCTGTTTCAAAAGGTACATTACTAGGGCATTATGTGAGTGCAATAACACGTTACAGGATGCTGTGTTCATTGAGAGATATACGTACACCTCTGGTATATGCTTAGGTTACACTCTGTTTGCAGTCTTGTGCATCAGCATACACCAAAACAATGCCTTTCATACCTAATAAATGTACACTCTGTCATGTGTTATAGTCAGTTGTTAAACTGAAGGAAGAATCAGGATAGGCAGCTCTGAGCCTACCAATATGGCTGCAACACAATTCAGTGTATTCAGTGTTTATTTTCTAAATGAGACCCCCCAAAAAAGTAGTCTAAAAGTATGAGGTGCATGGGCTGCCCGACAGCCCTGCAATTCTGGTGAGCTTGGTTCGAGAGTGGATACATGAACCAGCAGGGTGGCCCAGGGAGTTTGCAACCACATAGCCATTAAGCTGTGTTCTGAGCCAGGAAGGGTTGATGCCAAGTTCCACTATAGTATTTAAGACACCTCTGGGCTGTGGAGCTGCTCTCCCATAGAGGCTCCCTATGTATGTGTGAGGCCACATTTGCTATAGTGGGCACTATTGGGAGGAGGAAGGGCATAATTACAGGGAAAACCTGGGTGTCATTGTGATGATGATCAATGGCACTCTGAGGTCCTGTGTGCATTGATTTAAAATGTGATATTTGTCTATCTGCAACTTGAGGTATATGAGCAGAAGAAAATAAATAGTGCAACTCAAATATGTTCCCCTTTCTTACATTAGTCAGAAATACTTTCATAGTTACTGATTTATGGTTCCCCTTGATTGCGTAAAATCTGATGGCTTTGGAAATTTGCCATTAAATTTAGTGCACAACACTGTTCTCCTGTCAAAGCTGAATTAACAGCACTGCATCAAAAGTTTTCTAGTGGACCCACCTAAGCCACTTGTAAACATTTTCCCATCTGCTTTCCATGCCTGTTCCTGACTGCAGAGGGTAAACCCTGGACTAGAGTTATCTCAAGCCATGTGCCTCAAGTCATCTTATACAAAAGGGAATGGTGGCAGTAAGAGGAGAGGGGTGAAGGAGAAGACAGAATGATGTAGTGGTTGACTAGTAGCTCCAGGGTGAGCCTAAAAGAGCACCATCTCTGACGTCATTAGGCCTCCATGTTTCAAGAATGGGACAGAGTGCGAACTTTCCTTCTGATGGAGACATGACAGGTCCATGTGGGCACTGCACATCACCAGAATCACAGTCCATTTACGGTAACCAGGTCTTGGGAGGGGTCATCTAATGTTGGACCTCTTGCCTGTTATACATATGCTGAGCTCCTTGCCCAGAAGCCCAAGTCCTGCAGCTCTAGGGGAAATCCATGAAGTCAGGCATGGTGCACTATCTGATGGGATCCCTGAAAGAGTCATGTAGACTGTGTGATGCAATTTCAGGAACATCAGGAAAGTGTCAAGGTGATGGTACTAGAAGCTGGGGTAGATCTCTTAGTCATTGGGGAAAACTGTGCCTGAGAACAACGACTAGGTCCTGACAGTCCCAGGCTACACCATAAATAGATGTGCTAGAGGGAAAGGTAAAGGAGGATGGGTAGCCCTCCATGTCAGGGAAGGAACTGAGGCAGTGGAGGATGGAGGCATTGGGGAGGGAATGAGGTAAAAGAATCACTGTGGGTTCAGCTCACCAAGGCATCTTGTAAGAAATTTGCACATGGGGGTGGTCTATGGACCACCCAGGTGGGAGATGAGATGCGACTGGGAACTAGAAGCAGAAGTAGAGAAGAGGGGAGCAAAGAGGAGGTGGTAGTAGTAGTAGGGAATCTCAACCTGCCAGATATTGACTGGGACATTCCAATAACTAGGAGTGCCAGAAGTCAGGCCCCACTAGACACATTGCAGGACTGAACGCTGGTGCAGTTGGTCAAGGAACCCACATGGCAGGCTGCTATTCTCAATGTGCTGCTCACCAACTCAGAAAAGGTAGGCGGAATGCAGGTTGGAGAACCACTGAGGTTTAGCAAATGTAACACCATATGGTTCAAGCTGGCCCTTGGCACCAGTAAGCCCTCGATAAAGGCTGAGGTTCTGGATTTCAGAGGTGCAGATTTTACCCAGATGAGGGAATTAGTCTGGGACAGGTTAATCTGAGTGGACAGTTTTAGGGAAGTGGAGGAAAGATGGGGAGAAATAAAGAGGAATCAAACAATTATAGTACCAGCGCTCACCCTTAAGATAAGCTGCCCAAAGCCTGCAAATCATTTAAAATAATTCCATGTTCTTGCTTTCTATCTTTTATTTTATTATTTTAACATTGCAAAGGTGTTCTCAGCCTCATCATTTGGCTAAATTATGATGAGCTTGACCACTGACGACAAGGAGAATCCCGCATAGATCAGGTACCTGCACTTTAAAGTTTCACATGAACAATGTGAGTTGAGGTCCCAGTACTATCTCTCTTTCTTTGTATGGTGCTCACCAACTTGGAAAGGGCAGATGGAGTGTGGATTGAGGAACCACTGGGGTCCAGCAACCCTAACACCATATGGTTCAAGCTGGTCTTTGGTCTCAGTAAGCCCTCATCAAAGGCTGAAGTTCTGGGTTTTAGAATGACAGACTATAACCAGATAATGGAATTAGTCTGGGAGGGGTTAATTTGACTAGACAGTATCATGGGAGTGGAGGAAAGATGGGGAGAAATAAAAGGGACCATTCTCAAGGTGACAAAGACATGTATGAGAATGGTTACCAAGAGAAACAACATGAGACCAATATGGTTCTCTGAAACAGTGTGTGAGGCTCAGAGGGCCAAAAAGAAAGGCTGCTACAGATGCTGAATCCCAAGGGGAGAAACAGGAAGAATACCTTTATTAGATATAAGAATAAGCAGGGGTGGGGTGAAGAATGGGGGAGAAGCAAGTTGGAACTAGACAGGTTAAGAGGTCAGTGAGGGATGTAAAAGCAGACACAGAACTGGGTATTGTGGAGGGGGTCAAGGATGAAGAAAAACAATATTTCAGATATATAAGGGAAAAAAGAAAGACTTGCGGGAGAATTGTTAGGCTGACAGAGGGAGACAGGGTGGTACAGGAGGATGAACTGAAAGCAGCCATTTTGAATGACTACTTCTGCTCAGTATGCACTAGGAAGGACAGCATGCCTTTGCTGGAGAGCTGCTGAAAGAAGGGTCCTGGAAATGAGATAGCAGGTATTTAATAGTGAAATGTTCATAAAAGGGCTAGCAGCCCTGAAGACAGATAAGGCACTGGGACCAGATGGGATATACCCAAGGATGCTCAGGGAACTGGCATCAGAATTAGCCAGACCCTTAGGTGAGGATATTTAATAGCTCTATTCATACAGGAGTGGTTCCGAAAGACTGGAGGGTTGCAGACATAGTTCTGCTACACAAGGGTGGGGACAAAAAGAAGTCAGGTAACTACAGACTTAGGCATAGTAATTTGTCGGTACAAAAAGTCCTCTTTTGGCCAACCCAGTCTGCCCAGATGATCACTGCCTAGTATGTACCCGCAGACCCTAAATGGTCTCCAGTGACGCTCACTTCTCCCTTCCTATTTCCTAATATTCTTCTCTATCTCACGCATGCTTGAAGCTCCCTACTATTTTCACCTCTACCACTTCTAATGGCAATCTGTTCGAGGCATCCACCACTCTTTCAGTGAAGTGGTACTTCCCCACATCCCTCTTGAACTTCCCTTCTCCAACTTCATTGCATGTCCTCTGATCCTGGTGCTCTTGCTCATTTGAAAGAGACTCCCAGCTGGCCCAGTGGTGTGGAGGGCTGAGGCGCTGAGTGCCTTACCTCCTGCCACACAGGGGACCTGGGTTTGAGAATGGCTGTGGATTGCTTGTGGGCTGGATCGGGGAGGGAGGGAGGATTGAGTGTCCATAGGACTGATCTCCTCCCTTGAGGAGGGGGATGCTGTGGCTTGCTGTTTCACTGCCACATGGAGGAATCTGGCTGGTAGTGCTGATGAGTCATGCTGTAGGTTGGAGGGATCCCACGTCCAGAGCACCTGGGGAGTTTGCTCAGAGGCCGAGCTCACAAATCATGCTCATTGCATGTTTGTGGACCAAGGGGAGAAACAGGAGGAAAAACTGGTGGACAGGCTATGTGAAGCTGTGCCTACTGTACTGCAGCCTGCTCTGCCACCCAGGGTCCAGGAGGAACTGGATATGTGTCCTGAGGGGGGAGGATGGCCCTCCCTACCTGGCCCCACCACAGGAGGAAATCCACAGGGGGTGAAGTGCCCTGGTGCAGAAGGAGGTAAGGGATGGCTGTAGTGAGTGGGGACAGGGCTGAGAAAGCCACTCATGCTACCAAGAAGGATAAAAACCTTTATGGGCAAAAAAAGGAAAGAGAGTCCCCTCCTACTCTCAGTTCAACTCTTGTGAGCTACTTGTAAGTCTCGATCGTGTCCCCTCTCACTCTCCTGTTTTCCAGGGTGTGTTGAGATCCCTTTGTCTCAGTGTCTCCTCATAGGGTTTTGATGCAACCCCTGCAGCATTTTAGTTGCCCTCCTATGGACTGGCTTCACCTTGCCTGTGTCCTTTCTAAGATGCGGCTTCCAGAACTGGATACAATACTCCAGGTGAAGTCTCACAAGCAAGCGATACCATGGTAACACCACCTCCCTCCTCCTCCTCCTCCTCCTCCTGCTGGAGATATTTGTTTATTTATTTTTTTAACCAGGAGAGACACACTAAGCTGAAGCTTGTTTACAGGCATGGCCTCGGTGCACAAGGAAGTTAAGTGACTTGCTCAGAGTCACACAGTATGCAAGTGGGGACTTTGGGATTCAAACCCAGGTCTCCAGGTTTGCAGTTCAGAGCCGCTCATAGCCTTAAACCACTGCGCTATACTGCCTCCTTATTTTTTCCTGTGCATCCTAGCATTCCACTGGTCCTACCAACTGCTTTGTCACACTGCCCTACCACTTTGAGGTCATCAGATATGATAACCCCAAGGTCCCTTTCCTGTTTAGTGCTATCAGTACCTCCTCCTAGCCTAAACTCAGCTACTGGGTTCTTATACCCTAGGTGAGTGATTTTGCACTTTTTGGCATTGAGCTCCAACTGCCATGCTCTTGACCATCCCATGAGTTTTCCCCAGGTCTCTACGCATTCTCTTCACCTCCTCCTGAGTTTCCACCCTAGTACAGATTTTGGTGTCATCTTCAAAAAGGCATACCTTCCCTTCCAGTTCTTTTGTAATGTCACTAATGAAGGCATTGAAGAGGAGTGTTGTTAACCACTACCCTCTGCTGTGTACCCATTAATCAGTTTCTTACCCAATTCACCACTTTGGATCCGACCTCTAGGCTGCTCAGTTTCTTTATCAGTCTCCTGTGTAGAACAGTGTTGAAGACCTTGCTGATGTCCAGATAGGCCATTACCACTGTCCTCCCCTGATCTATTTTACTGGTCACCCAGTTGAAGAATGCAATCAGATTCATCTGGCATTACCCCCCCCCAAGAATCCATGCTGCTTTTGGTCTCATAGCTCACTAGATTCAAGATACTCTACCAGCCTTTCCTTTAACAGTGTTCTCATTAATTTTCCCACCACTAATGTGAGACAGACTAGTCCATACTTGCTAGCCTCTCCCTGCTGCAACTCTTTGGAGAGGGACCACATCTACTCTCCTCCAGTACTCCAGAACCATGCCTGTTTCCAGTGAGCTGTTGATAAAAGGTCATCAGTGAGGCAGCTAGAACCTCCCTGAGTTCCTTTACTACCCATGGGTGTATCCCATCTGGTCTCATAGCCTTATCCTCTTTCAGAGCTGCAAGTCCCATCAGGACTCTTTCTTCTGAAAATGGACATATGTCCATTTGTCTATCCTTTCCTCTGTGCCTTTGCTCCCCTCACTGCCTTTTCTGCTTCTCTCTGTTTTACTCAATATACCTCCTTGTCCTCCTCCCTCTGGGTTTCCTTACACCTTCTAAATGTCACCCGTATTTCCCTCACCACCTTGACCACTTCCCTAGAGATCCATAATGGTTTCTTTTTCATCTTCTTTTATTCACTTCCTTCATGCAGAGGTTGGTTGCCATAATTATGCCCTCTATTATTTTCCCTCACTGTGCCTCTACCCTCTATGGCAATTCCCTCCCCCACTAGACAGTTTCCCAGGAAGTCTCCATTTCTTTACAATCCTCCCTCTAACTTCAAGACCCTCATCTGTATGTGGTTTGCCTCTGTTCCCATCATAATGTTAAACCACACTGTACGGTGATAACTGGTACCTAGAAACTGCCCACTGTGATGTTTTCAATGCCATTTCTGTTTGTAAGCACCAGGTACAGCACTGCTCCTTCCCTAGTCTGTTCCTTGACTAGCTGCCTGAGAAACCCCCCTTGTGGGGAGTCAGGAATGGTCCTGCCCCTTGCTGAAGCTGCAATTGGAAGCCTCCAGTCTAGAACTGGCAGACTAAAGTCCCCAACTAATGGCACATCCCCCTTGCTTGCCATCCTGATAATGGCTTCCCCAAGTGCCTTATCAAACTCTTCTCCCTGAGCTGGAAGTTTGTATACCATCCCTATATGAATGGTGGTCCCAGTACCTGTCTCCAGGATGACCCACAACACCCTCCAGCCCTTCTTTTTCCCTCTGGGTGTCCCTGTACTTCTTTGGCCCTGATTCCCTCACATACAGTACAGCCCCATCTTCCTTCTCTGTCTCTCCTGAACAAAGAGTAGCTAGGAATGACCATGTCCCAGTCATATCTGTCAGCTCACCAAGACACCATAATGATCACCAAACCAGGCTAGCCTCCGCCATGGTGGCTTATAGGTATGAAATGTTATTTCCCAGACTCCTTGCATTGGTGCATATGGCTCTCCATACCTTGCTCCCTTCCTGCCTGCTTCCTGCTTTCTATCTACCTGTGCTGTTCCTAAGCTCCACATGGCCCCCTCATCCCTTGTTACCTTCTCTGTTACTTGTCTCCTTTATACCTTTCTTCTTGCTTTCCTGATTTTAACTCCTGTCAGTCTTACCTCCATTGTGGGTAAACTGATAAAGAAACTAGTCAAAGAGGACCTAGAGGACTACCTGGGGATAAATGAGCTTCAGGAGGAGAGTCTCGAGTAACTAGAACAGTGGATAAGTGCCTTGCAGTGCATTTACTCTACTTTGACTTCAGCAAGGCATTCAAATCAGTGCCACACAGACATTTGTTGAAGAAGCTAGAGGATCTGGGTACAGCAAAGGACATAGATAAGTGGGAAGTTGGTTGGAAGGGAGACAGCAGAGGGTAGTGGTAAATGGAGTCAGATCTGAGGAGTGGGAAGTCACTAGTGGAGTGACATGAGGATCAGTCCTGGGTCCAGTCCTTTTCAGTATGTTCACTAGCGACATAGGAGAAGGCATACAGGGTAAGTTGTGTCTCTTCCACATGACACTAAGCTCCGTAGTAGTGCAGATAGTGAGGGGCAGGTAATGGAGATGCAAAGGGACTGCAAAGTTGGGAGAGGTGGTCCAGGGTGTGGCAACTGAAATTCGATGCCAAAAAATGCATGGTAACAAGCACCCCAAAGTGGAGTATTGGATGGGAAGGCTATACACCACTTCTGAGGAAAGAGACCTTGGAGTCATCATAAGTGATTCTCTTAAACAATCTAGCCAGTGTAACAAGGCCTACAGTAAGGCAAACAGGATGCTGGGGTATATTGGGCTGGGGTTTGACAGCAGGAGGAAAGAGGTAATTCTTACCTCTTCATAGGTCACTAGTGAGACTACACCTATAGTACTGTGCCCAGTTCTGGAGTCCTCACCCAAGGAAAAACAAGGCCAGGCTGGAAGCCCTGAAATATAGTGTAACCAAATGATTCAGAACCAGCAGGGCAGATCCTACAAGAATCAGCTTAGGGCACTGAACATGTACTCACTCAAGGCCAGGCATGAGAGGGGTGATATGACAGAGACCTTCAGGTTCCTGAAATGAATGAACAAGGTGAACTGCAAGGAGCTATTCAACAAGAGTAGTGAATGTAGAACATGAGGTCACAAGTGGAAGCTGGTGTGTGCTTGTGGGGGGGGGAGGTTCAAGAGGGCCATAAGAAAGTTCACTTAACAGAGAGAGTGGTTGGGTCATGGAACCTGCCAGCAGAGGTGATAGGCACCAAAACATTTAATGGTTTCAGACAGAGTTCAGACAGAGTTAAGGGTTTAGTAGTTACTTGGGGGAGAATAGGAAAACAGGGAGAAAGGGTGGATAATGTAGACAAAAGATCCCTTATTGACAAAGGTCTCGGGATATAATAGGGTGTTATGGGCTATCAGCATCCAAGTATATTGGGTGACCCCAAGAGGACTGTTTACACTTGTTTTAGGATTTAAGCAGTTTAGTATCATGGTTGGTGAATAACATTTACCTGTACCATTTTACATTGATTGCATGCATGCACAAAGCCAATGTATTATGGCAATAGGGGATTTCAGGTGTGTGTGTCACTGCAGAGCCCGTTGCAATGCACAAAACTAGGGGCTCAGAATGGGCTCAGCAGTGTACACCAATAACCACTCAGTGTGGTCCTGACGCAACTCTCTGCTGGGTGGGCTGAATGGTCATGCACATCAAAGGACGAAGCTGCTCCAGTCAGAGGGGACTTTGGTCCTTTGATTTGTATTTTCAGTCCCAGCCCCCCCCCAAACCCAGAGAGAGAGAGAGACATGGAATGCTGCAACATCACACAGCTACTCCTCCACAGAACTGCAAGCCTCCTCAAGCTACCCACCCTCCCTTTCTCTCCCTCAGGCAATCTCTCTTTCCTCGGGGACTGTTGCCACCACACAGCTGCTCCTCCGCCCAACCACAAAACCTCTCAAGCTACTCACCCTCCTATCTCTCCCCTCAGGCAGTCTCTTTACTTTAGGGGCCGATGCCACCCACACAGCTCCTCCATGTGACTGCAAGCCTCCTCAAGCTACCCATCCTCCCTGTCTGTCCCCTCAGGCGATCTCTTTACCTTGGGGGCCATTGCCACCCACACAGCTGCTCCTTCACCCAACCGCAAGTTCAAGAGAAGTCTCCCCAGTTCTGCGAAGAGGTAATCCTCTATGTTTATGTTTACCTTATTGTACAGTGCCTTGGCATTTGAAAGGCACTTGCAAAATAAATTTTACTTTACTTTACTTTATGTGATGACTACAGAACTGACTAGCCAAGATTTCTCTGCCCAGTTCAGTCTCCCAGCACCGCTGAATCTGTGATGTTAAGTTCTGCCAACAGGCATAAAATGATTTATAAATCAGGGAAAGTATATCTTCAGGAAGGGGATCAGTAAGGATCTAGCAAAGTAAGACTATAAGGGTGATTCCAAATCCCAGTCTTAAGGGGAGCCTGCATGGGTCTGAATGTTTTAGCAAGCTTAGTTATAATAGAAAAAAATCCAGTTGACAGATACAAAATTGTTGGGGAAAGATCTGCAAATGGACACATAACCATTTGGCAAGAGAAACTGAGGACAAAAGAAAGACCCATCGCTCCCAGTCCCAGAATGCAGCATCTACAGTATTGAGGGAGAAAAGGCGGAACTGGTCACCAACGTGTGGGTAAAGAACAGAACTTCTCTAATGCAAGGGAATTTAAAGAGCAGTTTCCTATTTAGTAGCAGCTGTCCTTTGTTATATAGAGTATTAGTTCAGTAATATAACTGTGCTGTTGTTTTTCAATTTGGTTGGTTTGAATAGTACTATTTATTTCATTTTAAAATTTGCACTCTCAGCCCACTGAAAACTCAGACTGCCTGCTCCGTGAAACCAGAAGTATGTCTGATGTCAGCAAATGAATAACAAAGTCAGGACGCACTGAAGCATTTGTTGCCAGTGAGCCCATGGCAGTGGAGGAGGAAAGAAAAATTCATAGAGTGATGTTACTGTCTGAGTGTGTGGCTCTATTTTACCTGCAGGCCTGTGCTGTTCAGCATTAAATTGGTATAGTACAATTTTTTTTGTTTTCTTTCAGGACTATTGCTATTGCCTGTCACTGTGTGTAACAAAAATAAATAAAAATACTCCATCAAGCTGCACCTTGCTAAAAATGAGAAATTATTATCTGTTTTAGGTTCTCTTGATTAAATAGTTTAAAATAAAAGCGCATTATTATTAAATGAGCAGTTCATTCTAAAATATTATATATACTTATATTATGCACTCCTTTTGCAACCCCCAATGTTGATTCTCGCTGTTAATTTTTTGCTGCTAATCTGTTGACAGAGTAGCACATTTTAGTTTATGTTTACCATGTTAAGGATTATGTTGTGGGGCCTAGAGTTGGCCTTGCTGACCCAGTGTCCCATACGCTCAGGCAACAGTGTCTGTTGCATGCTAGTGCATCTTAGTCAAAAGCAAACTGAAATTAGCTATAGTAAGTGCTCAAATACAGCTGAGAATGTTGATGAAAATCTTGGTAGCCATATTTTGCTGCTCAGCATTAATTATTTCAAATCTACAAAATGACAAATTAGACTTAAAATACCAAGCTGTACCTCATAGTCCAGGTTATCACAAGAACATACATAAATATAGAATATAATCTCCGCTTGTCCCTCACAGTCTGCCTTTTCGTTGGTTGTGCTGTATGCACAAGCCAAATATATTGTGACAATAGGGGATTGTGGGGGCACTAGGGGCTTGTAATGGGCTCGGCAGTGTACACCAATGACCACCCAATGTGGTCCTGATGCAACTCTCCACTGGGTGGGCTAAATGGTCATGCACTTCAAAGGACAAAAGCTGCTCCAATCAGAGAGGGCTTGGGTTCTTTGATGTGCAACACTCTGGTAAAAGTTGTTTTTTATAATAGTGTAGGATTTATTCAACTTTTTTCTATTATTCTGTAAGATAAATGTTTCAGCACAGTGATGTGCTTCTTTATCCCTTTTCCATTCAGAAACTGAGAACATAATGTAATAGACAAGTGTTATCACTACGTCCTCTGGGGGATTAACCCACTTCAGAGCATGGGTTTACTGAGTATTAATCCACGCTGGGTGGTTGAAGTCACTCGACCTGCAGCCTCTGCCTCCCCCACCCCAGGCATTGATTAATGCTCAGTAAACCCATGCACTGTCATGAGTTAATCCACTTATAAAATAGGTAACTTTATTTTAGAGGTTTACCTACATAAATATTAAAAAAGACACTGTTTACATGCCTTTGTAATAAAATAGTTCTTTCACCTAATGAGTTTGTTCTTCTGAGGATGCAATAGTTGTAGTTCTCCACTACATAGATTTGTCCCAACAAGGATGCCATAGTTGTAGTTTGTTGCATGTTTCTGTGGTGGAGTGATCTGAAAAGGTCACTTTACATTGCTGTAACTCAGGATTTCATGGTGCGGCAAGGCAGCTGTGGGTTTACAGGGGATTAATCCATGGTCAGGTGCCTTTTCCGACAAATCAGAATATAGGATTTTCAGCACCATTTTATAATATGTAATATATTACATCTACTGCCCATGTGTTTAAATCAAGGAATAATGGTGTGTAATCATGGTGTTTTGCCTGATGTGAAAACAATACACAAGACAGTAAAAGTAAACAGAAAAACAATTAACTGGTACTGCATTTGAACTAAAGTCCTCTTCAGAGAACAAAGCTACCCAGACAGATCTTGAGAATATATAGGCAGTGGAAGGGCTACTCAAAATGGAAAAAAAGACACATGAAAAATATGTTGGTGTGGGTGTGTGTGTGTGTGTGTGTGTGTGTGTTGTGTAGAGAGAGGAAATGCAGGCCAAAAGAAATTTAATGCATATAAAACTTCTGAGAGTCTCTGAGGTACAATATTATTCTAATACAGTGTTTTCTCTTTTATCCACCAACCTCCACGCATCCTAACTGTTGGCAGATAAAAGAGGGTGACAGATAATAGAGGGTGGTGGTTAAAGGGGGAGATAACATTGCTGGAAAATGGGACAGGAGCTCCCAGTTGCAGTAAGTGAGGGAGGTGGACTGGGGGATAAAGGAGGAGCACCGTATATTCATTCCCTTAGGATGAAATGTGTGAAGTTGATGTATCCAATATTTTCTGCTTAACAAAGTTAATTTGTGTATTTGATAATCTATGGCTGTGAAAATGACATAATCAAGTTTATGGTGGCCAGGTTGACTAAAGGCCTATTTACACTACATGATCTGCACCATTGGGACAGATGCAGATGAGTTGCACTGCGCACATCAGGCAGTGAAATGTGCTTGAGAAATGTTGCAGATGGCTCCATTACAGTGCAGGACAATCGCTGTTTTGGTGGGATCATGTACCAGTGCAGGTGTTTTTTGCTGGCGTGTAAACATGCTATTCTGCCTTCACCAGTACAGCCTCATGACACACCATGCCACATTGCACAGTCACCCTGATACAACTTAAAGCTTTACTACTTTACCTGCATCACAACTACTGTGCTGGTTGGCACTACCGGTCCTGGTAACCTGACTGGGATTCACTGCTGCCTGTGTGTCACCAGCTACATGGAGCCCAAACTCACAGCCCCATCTTTCTGGCTCAATATTGCTGAGTCCAGGATTTTGAGCAGCATTTTTCAGCATCTCAAGATCCAGACTGATCAAACAGCATCACCAGGATTGGGGGGGTCACAGAACTGCAGCGTTACCAATCCTGGGCTCTGTGCTGCTTCACTGGGAATCACCTAGATCAAGACTCCCTCCTGCACCACCAGGACTGTGGGATCTGGGATTGCAATGCAAAGCCAGGTGAACCACCCCTCTCCATCCTACCCCAATCTCTGCCTCAGCTTAGTAATCCTTTTCTGTTGATCCCTGTCAAACATCACAACTGTTACAAAATGGGGAGCATATGACACAAATTAATGAATCAGTACGGGGTGGTAAGAGTGCCAGCAGGTGTAACTGGCATCAAAATTTGCTGGTACTGGGACTGTACCTGTATCTGCACTTACGGTCTCCTTTGCTGCACTACTTACCTGGAATATCCCCTGACCCTGTAGACCTCTGCCTGTTATCTTCACTGTTGCTGGTCTTTTGGCTGTTCACCAATCCAGGCTAATGTTTATAAGGATTGAGCTGTCAGCTCAGTGGATGACTTTAAGAGGACCCTAATTTCCATCTTTTTCAACAACCTTACTGTCTGAGCTAATTCTGCATTTGAATATGTCATTAGTTAAGTTATAATTTACATTCAGGAGTGTTTTTATTGTTATTTATATATATATATATATATATTTTTATTTATTTGGGTATTTTGTACAAAGTCCTGAGCCTCTTGGAAAGGATGCTTTAGAATAAACTTGACTTTCCTGGCCTAGATTCCTTTATTTACTTCCTGGCCTAGATTCCTTTATTTACTTGTAAATGACATCTCCTGAAACTGCATTTGAAAGATCCTGGGCTTGCTGTTTGGATTGGATTTTGCAGATGTGGCAAAATGGCTTTCACAAATCAAACAAAAGACCAGATTTAAGGTAATAAATAGGGATGTACTTTTGTAACGGCAAATTTTAGAACCAGTTATGGTATTGTCATGGTCAAAATGACAGAGGTCATAAAATAATAATAAAAGTCATAAAGTCATGTCTCTCTAGTGTGTTAACCAAATTATGTGTATTTTGACATATTTTTGATACAAGCACATCAGCAAAGATTTAAAGGTTTCAAGAATTCCATTTTTAGGTTGGTCTTTTGGCCGGAGGTTGCACATTGTACTGTAATCTGGAAGAACAGGTCCTATGTGCAAACTCATTATCCCATACTGGGGTCATCGGGTTACCATTCATATTGTGGAGGTGAGGCACACAAGTACATATATGTCTGCCATTTGCAAACACCAAAAACTAAGATGGTTTAATAGAAAATGCTAAATCATTGTGTTGCATAGGCAATACAAACATTCATGGTGGTTTCTATGGAAAATGCTGAAAAATCATGGAAACTTCATAAAAATGAGGAAAGTAACAGGGTATCCATGGCTTCTGTGATACAGGTATAGTCCTAAACATCTGGAAGAACTGACAGCTCAAATTGAAGCAACATGCATTTTTATTTTAATCCATTTCATTGTTACTCGATTAGGAAATGCACTCTCCCGAAGGCATTATTACTATTATGTGCAGAAAAATGTTTATTAATTATTTCCCCCACACCCAGTCTGTCTGTCTCACTGAGAAAAGTCAGACTGGTGTACTTTATGTATATATATTCTTGTATAAAACCACAAAGACCAAGCATGAAAATTATTTTACACAAAAGGTGCTTCAAGGACTACTGTTTTATGCCTTCACTGTGGTTTATTGTGATATTACTGATACTTTAACATGATGTACCTTGGGTGTGTAAAGTTACAGAGTTGCTTTTCACACACTCTTATAAGTGTACAGAGGACAGGTGCCATGATCTTCACAAGTTCTCACTAGTGGTATTTATAAAATGTTCTTTATGAACCCTACTGAATTTCAAATTACACTGTAGTAAATACTGTAATTTTATTATCATTCATTTATCTGTCTGGAAACATTATGGTCTAGTAAGTGTAAAAATGTCAGGAGGCATGGAGATATAGCACATATCTGAAACAAATTATGGTCCTACAGAAAGCTGACCCAGACACTTAGTAGCAGCATTTTGTGCTGAAGTACAGGAGTCAGTGATTCAGGAGTAATCTTATGTTTGTGACTCCCCAGAATGGCACAAAGGGGACACATCCATGACATGACAGATTCAAATATATCAGAGGCAACTGTCTCACAGTTTGCACTTTCACCACAGAAATAGATTATTTATGACTTTGCTACTAAAGAATGAAAATTCTTAGTACAGTGCTCTCTTGATTATATGTCACCCTAATATTTGCCACCCCTGATTATTGGCCACATGTTGTTTGTACAACATGTTTGCTATTCTAGTGCCCCTTATTATCCACTACTCTCAATTATTCACCACCCTTTGATCCTATGCCCAGTTTTGCTTGTACAGACGTGGTGGTTAATCAAAGGTATACTTTAATTTGCACACATTCAAATCTCTTTATTGATCAGGTAAAATACAATTACAAATATTATACAGAAAATTAAAAACAGGTCCTTAATACATAACTCACCCTTTTCATTTACAAGTCATGAATCTAGCATAAACTTGTTTACAATACTCAATAAGAATTGTTTATCAAAGATTTGGAAGCACAATGCAAGCTGTTCATAAATGACATATGACTTGTATCCAACTAGGGAGTGAAGGGTTCAGGTCTGGGTACCTATATTCCCTGCTGAAACACCATGGCTAGAATCTCAAAATGTAAAACATGCCTTAATAAAGCTAAAAACAGATAGCATTATGCTTCCAAATATATATTGCAAAGAGACAGAACATAGTTGTCACAATAACAATCACTATTATCTAACTTGGTTTCCCTTTTTTCATTTTCCCTGGGTCTGAACCTCATTTTATTCAAGAACCTACAGATTCTCATCAAATGTTCTTGGTCAGAGAATGTGAATAACCGGGGGACCAAATGTTCAGGTGGTAAATAAATATTGGCTAATAAAGGTTCCAAGATATTACCCGTGGGACTTCAAATAGTGGACAGAAGTGTACAGCGTGAATTACATCAGGTTTCTTTGCACCACATGCACAATCCAGTGGAGAAACATTTGTTTGCTTGCTTGAAGAATAATGAATTACTTTCACAGAGTTTCTCTCTGAACCTTGTAAACAACTGAATATCTCTTCAGGGTTGGATATATTTTCTAGATGTTTTTTTCTGTCATGAGCAACTGTGATGTATACCAGCCACTTTTCTCATTTAGATTTCTTAAGAATTTTCATATCTTGAGATTTAGTAGTACAGTATATTTGAAGCTTAGTTTAAGCTGAAACATAATATTTTGCCATAGTCTCCAAAATAGCTCTGAAAACAAATGTGAGAATCTAATTGGTTGTACTAAATAGTAGTTTAACACATAGCAGACACTAAACAGCAAACAGTGCTGAGAAACATTGGTTGTGTGGATCCAGGTGTTTGTTTCACTTGCCATTCCCCAGGCCATGTGTTCACTTTGGAGGAAAGATGCTGTGTGTGAATGAACATTTTATACTGAGGACTTGGGAATCCTTACTTGAGGTGGGAGAGCCTGAAGATGTCAAAAAGATTCTGAAACTCCTTACAGCTCACTCCAGCTACTGTATGTGGTGCAGAACTGATACCCCCATACTGTTTTGTTTGTATATTCAGCCAACCATCTTATTTAAAGTGCTTGAGAAAACAACAGTTGTCTTTCCTAATTTGTGCTGATAGTATATGGGCCTGCCCTAGTCAGGCTCCCTCCCCCAACATGTCACAAAACCAGTACTATGCCATTTTTAACCCCCTAAATGCCTTCTTTAATAATATGTATTCATGCTGTTTCAGCTTCCCTTTCTTCTCAGTTGGTCACACCTCCTGTGGAAGAAGAGCTGGCCTTTTCATGTTCCATCCATATTTCTTTCTGAGCCAGTCTGTAACAGATCAACTTCCTACCAGGGTAATAAAACATTTGTTGGTGTCCCTGGAAATCAACAATTTTAATAAATATAGTGGAACACTGCAGACAGCTGGCAGGCTAGGTAAAACTAATTTTGGTTTAAGGCATACATTGTTTGAATATCTAGTCAGTTCTTTTTCTTTATTTTGGAAATGTAAAGAAGATCCATGCTTGTAACATAGACATAACAGCAATTTAAAGTTGGAAGGGACTTGAAGTCCATCATGTCTCGGTTCCCATTCTTCATAAACTGATGAAATAAGCATAACATCATGTCTACATTCCCATGCTTCATAAACAATGATGAAATAAGCATTTGTGCAAATGTACCTATTATAAATACATAAATATATAAAAATAGATGTAGAGGTTTTAACATACTTATTACACAAGCAGTTGATTTGTGCATTAGTTGGTTTTAAATGATTGACAATTTGGTTTTAGGAAATATCTTTTGTCTGATGTAAAGTACCTAGACTATCACATGCTTTTCTTTCTTTTTTTAATGATCCTTTTCATAGAAAGCAAATGAGAAAGTCATTTTTTTGAGTTGTTGTACCATATTTGCTATTTAGAAAAGCACAGTAACATTATGTGCCTAGCATTTTGACCATAGAATATTTAACAGTGGGATTTAAAATGCTAAAGTCAGAAGAATACTTAGCAGCCCTCACTTAAGACAGTAGCAAAATATTCACATTTTTTGAACTGCTGCCATTAACTTGCAGTCACCTTTTGCCGCTAATGAAGCAAAGGAAAGGAATTTGCTTTTTATAGTACCTTTCGGATAAAATGTATTTCAAAGTGTCTGACAATCCAGGAGATTGAGGAGATAATGTTACTGCCCTTTAAAGTCCATAGGGGGATTCAAGAAGCACACAGATATATATGAGAATTTACAGGGAGGTTAAGTGACTTGCTCAGTCACACAGTGAGTGACAGTAGAAGGATTTAAACCTGCAGATCCAAGTTCATAGTTCTGTGCTGTGTTCACTAGTTTAAAGAGCTCAGAAGTGCTATCAAAGACCTCATGTATATGCCATATTTTTAGAAAGCTCAGATATTAATATTGAATAAAATAACTAATTCCTGGAGCAGTAGGGAAGTAAATATTCTCCTGGCCTCAAAGGTTTAAATCATGCTTACATTTTTGTATGTCAAAAATGTGTGGAAAATATGACAATGCCACTTTTAAAAAGTTACAGTGTGAGATGTCTGGAACAATTTATTTTATATATTAATTTAAACATATTTTACCAGGTAATCAAGTGGAGCCCAGAATACTCATTTCCAGTTATGGATCTATGACGGGTCATCAACAACAATTTTGTCGAAAGACCCAACGGTGAAACCATCAGGTTGACCGCATTTTGCAGTCAGCTGCCGGTTTCAGAGAACAACAAATGTTTTCTTTGGGGGCCTTGCCCTCCGAACTGCCCAAGTGGGGGGGCTATGTCTCCCGCACCCCCCACTTAGGATTCTCAACTCCAAGTCAGAGCTGAGTTGGGGGGGTGCAGCACCCCCAACAGACAGTGCTGGGTTCCAGTGGGTTCCCTACAGTGATGTGGTGCTGTAGTCGCTGTAGGGGACCCCGTGGTCGAAATGTCACTGTCGGGGGTGTATACCTTCACTTACAACCTAGGAATGGGGAAGTGGTAAGAAGATAATAGGTACAGGTAACAGGTTACAAAAAGATACAGGTAAACTTTCTTCCACAGGTGTTCTTATAAACAGCAGCGGTAAGTAACATAAGAATATAACACAAATACAGACAAGGTGCAATATTTAGGTAGGTGCAGTTGGAGTCTTACAAAAAGTGACTCACAGTTATCTATGGATCATGTATCACATGTCATGTGACGGGCAGTGTGCCAAGTAAGCTTGGGTCGCAGATGTATAGTTTGTGGCTCATCATACCCTTGTATAAGGTATCAGACCTGTCACTGTTGCACCCAGAGGATGCACAACTGGGGCAGACAAAGTACCTCTGTGAAATTGTAATTTTGAACAGAATCTACCCTTTAGATTTTTAAAAAATAATTTTTCTGGGGGAGGAGCTAAGCCCCACCCACATCTCATACTGATGTCCCTTAATGTTGGGGAGAAACCACTACCTACTGAGGAAAATCCTGAATCTGCCACTGAACAGAATAGTAGCATGTTGATTTGTTAGAGCTCCTATATGGTCTTTGCTGGTCTTCCTGGGTTTTTGTAAGATTGCTAAAAATCACAGAATCCATGAATTACATGATAAAGAAATAGCCATAAAGGTAAATAAACAATAAAATAAACCTACATAATTACATATCCTGCATACTGTAGTGCATGGTAAACGATACAGCTAAATAAGAACAGTGAGTGGTCCATGAAAGTAGTTTACAGACTCTGATGTGTAATGTCTGTGGCATGGAATCATGTTAATTCATATATGCACTCAAAGATGGTGCAACAGTTTGATACTATTCAGGGACTTAGTGTTGATGAAGGAGTCGCAGCAGCGTCTGTTCCATTTTTACCATTTAAAGGTAGTCCCACAGCAACATATTGGATTTCAAAGCCTCCTGCTGTCACTGAAGCATCAGTCAAAAACTTCAAGGTCATGACATTCCCTGAGGAACAGAACACACATATTATACACATAGCTGATTGCTTTGTCCTAATGTTAGATAAGAATGTTGTGTTTACCTAACAAGCAGACTGCAGAAAAAAGCAGAATGGTTATTGATGACAGTTTGATAAGAAGCTGGTTCTTATGATGGGCATTTTACCAATTATAATTCAAAACTCTTGCATGCTAGATTGATTCCCAGAGCCCTGTGCACATAGGCCATCACATTATGATGTGGATTGTGGTTTTATGCATAACTCCACAAACATGTCCTTACATACATATCACTCCCCAAACCGATTTTAGTTGGACAGTGGAAGGAAAACATTACCTTTGAAATGCTTATCTGTTCTGTTGATGGGCAGCTGCATTCAGAATATGTTGGAAACATATTCAGCATCTTAGTGGAACAAGAATAACTGATGCCCTTCAATGCACTACAGCATGTTCTCTCAACATCTCTGCAGTGAATAACTTTTATATCATTCTGATTATTACTCCTCAGGCATCAGTAGAACGAGACTATGGTATTCCATGTTTATAAAACAGTTACAGAGAGAGAGAGACAGATGAGAAGACAGCAAAAATTGGTGCAGCATGCTGTGCAAATGAAAGTCTACCTGTGCTAATGATGTCTTCTGGTAATTCATCCCCACAAAATCTAAAAGTGAAAAAACAATTTAGTAACACTAGCATTAGTTAATCACATGAAGCAGTTTAGTTACTTTATTAGTAACAGTAGATCTTCAAGATAATCTCCATAGAGCCACACAAATGAAATTGTAAGCTGCTGGTGTTAGGACCACTTGAAAACATTTGTCCAACTGGCGTTGCCTCAGTCCTCATATGTTATCACCATCTATATACCTCCTCAGTTTCTCACTGGATACACGTTTGCAGTGGTACTGTACAGATGGGAATGGGAGGACAGAACACCAACAAGGCTGACAGGTGAGGTGGCAGTTCTGGAAAGAAAAAGCACATTTGAAAAAGCACAGAAAGAGAGAAGACCTAGGGTGCAGTAACAGAAATGCCTACGTTCCAGAGTATTTCACCTGAAATACAGAAGGGGGGTTGGTTGGAGATTGTGCTGTGGCTTTGTGGAGGAAATTCTCTCAAAGATCTACTGTTACTGCTAAGTAACTAAACTACCATCTTTGAGGACATCTGCCTCCATAGAGCCACGGGTCTAGAACAATTCCCAAGCAGTACAAACTGCAGAGCAGAAGGAAGAACAGACAGTAGGAACTTAGAAGACCCTTATTATAGAAGTCCTTGAACGATGGCATGCCCAGAGACAGGACCAGGAAGCTCCTTACTAGGCTTCCAGTGATAAAAAGAAATGCTAGATGACAGCCAGTTGGAAAGGCACTGGTTAAAAATGGGTGCACCCACTGTTATGGAAGTGAATGAAATAACAAGCTGGGAGAACTTTCTGCCATCCTTCATGCAGTCAAAATAGAAGCATAAAGCTCTGTGGACATCAAGAGACTGTAGTATAACTTCTCCCAAATTCTGAGAGAAAGGTGAAAAATACAGGAGATTGGATAGTCTGGTTCAATGTGAACTTAGAAACCACCTTAGGAAGGAACAGAGGATAGGTATGTAGTGAAACCAGATCCTGGTGAAACACACTGTATGGAGGATCTGTAACCAAAATCTACAGCTCTGGATGCCTTAAAGTTGAGGTGATTGCCACCGGAAAAAAACATTTTCCAGGAAAGGAAATGCACATCACAAGTGGCAGCCAGTTGAAAAGGAGCCTGTGCAAGAAAATCCAGAACCAAATGATGGTCCTGTACCAACATTGGCCTGTAGACTTGGGGAAGGGGTGCACAGACACAGGAGCCCTTTACAGAAACTATGGGACACTTTCAAGTGGGCTACAGTCTTGCCCCCTCTTGAAGGGGCATGAAAGGCAGAAGTGGTCAAATGATGTACCTCCACTACTGAAGAGTAATGAAGGACAAAATTTGATAGGGAGAGGGGGTAATTCAAAACACTATGTCATGAACATGAAAAGGGTCCAAGGAGCAAGAGGGATACTAAATGATTGAAATGTTTCAACTTCAGGAAATAAGTATGCCATGTAGAAAGCTTACAAACCACCAGCAGAACATCTAAAACCTCTGGTAACCCCAAAGCTTGGCAGTTCTACATCTTTGGGAGTCATATTTGGGACTGTCATCCAGGCATTCCCATTTGAGTGACAGAGCAACTGACATGCTGAGAGAGGTTGTCAGGATGCTCAGAGAGATGACCACAAATACAGTGACAATGTTTATGTTATGTTCCAGGGTATGGCCACACACCCTCATGGCTTCTTTGCAGAGGTGGCAAGAGTGGACTGTGCCTTGCTGAGGCTGGGCATACAAAGACTGTACATTCACAACATTAGAGGATGGCCCTGAATGTGAGGGGCGAAGGACCATAGGTCAAAAAGAAAACAGCTCTGATCGCCAGAATGTTGCTGTGGAAAGAGCACGTTTTTAGGGAACCCATATGAGCCTCCATCTAATCCCAGAGGCATCTGTGGTCAAGAACTGCCTGAGCAGATATAGGGAGGAATGGAGACTCATGAAACAGATGGAATGATCTTGCTACTAGCACAATACTTTGTGACAGTGTTTATGATCAGCGTGGGGTGATCAACGGATTGGGTAGCATGGGTTCCTTGGGCAAGGAGCATCAACTGGGAATGTGCATGAGGAATTCAGCTATTAGAACAGTCATGATAGCTGCAGCCATGAGGAGCAGGAATCAAATCATGGACCTTAGTGGACTCAGGCATTGGAGGCAATCAATATTATCTGAGTGATCAGAGTCACCACACAGGGTTCCAGAATGAACACTTGTGCCTGAGTCATGTCCCAGACAGTACCTATAAACAGAAGGCATTGGTATGGGGAAAGGACTAAGTTAGGTTCATTGACCAGGATACCCAGTTGGTTCTACAACTGAGATGAAATCAGTATACGTCTGTTTTGGTGTGTCCGCAGTAGATGCCTTGATAAGCCAGTCTTCCTTGTATGGAAATATGTACAGAGTTTCTTAGCATAAGACCATCGCTACAACACCAAAGCATTTAATAAAGACCCACAGTGCCAAGAATAAGCCAAAGGACAAGACACAAAATTGATAGTGCAAGCCCACCAGCAGAAGTGAGGACACTGTTGATGACTGCACCAGATCTTGATATGCAGCCCTGTGTCCTGCATGTCCAGGGTGCCAGTTCCCTTGTGAGAGCAAAAGGAGGTGTGACTGAATCGAGACTGTGCAAAATGCTTTGTATGAAATGTATTCATTCAACCTCTGAGGTCCAAGACAAGGTATAGATCACATGTCTTTTCGAACAAGGAAGTACTGAGATAGAAATCCTGATTCAGGAGAAAAGGTTGAATAGCCCTTTTGTCTAAGAGAGTACACATGTTGATTTTTAGGACCGGCAGAAAATCAGAGATAAGGAAATCAGAGAGTTCAACACCTGGCTAAAAGACTGGTGTCACGAACAGGGACACACTTTTGTGGGAAAATGGCATGACTTCTTGGAAAGGGGGTTCTTTCAATTCTCCAGAACCAAGAAGAAGCACAATGCACACAATCCAAGACAACAGATGCCCTGTCAGTGCAATCAATAGCAAGCGTCAAACAAAAAGCATCACGGGCAAGAAAACTACAAATGACCAGCGGAAACTGCAGACTCTTACAAAATAAATGGAAGACAGCAGTTGGCAGACAATGTGCATTAGTGCCAATAGTCTGCCAAATAAGATACCGGACCTTACTGCCTTAATGGCAGAGTCCCATCTTGATTTGGTGGCAGTCACAGAAATATGGTTCAGCGAGAACCATACCTGGGATATTGCTTTTCCAGGACATACCCTATTTAGAAGGGACCGAAAAGGAAAACATGGTGGGGGAGTGGCTATCTACATTAAGGATGGTATTAAGACCACTGAAATGCAAGTATCACAAAATGATTCAGAGGCCCTGTGTGTAATGCTTGCAGCTGGAAACAGGACCCCTGTCTGAGTGGGGATTATCTATAGACCACCATTACAGGAAAAGAAAGGGACAAGGAACTCCTAGAAACCATTCTAAAAATGGCTGAGAAAGGAGAGTTATTGCTTGTAGGGGACTTCAGTCTGAATGACCTAGATTGGTCTGCCTACACAGCTGCCACAGAAAGGAGCAGGGCATTTCTCCTGGCTCTACAAGGGGAAGGTTTAATGCAATTGGTTGAAACACCAACTAGACAGAATGCTGTCCTGAACCTCATTCTATTGAATAGTCTAAGGGTTTCAGATGTGAGAGTGGGGATGAACCTAAGTTCCAGCAATCACAGGTCAGTCTGGTTCAAAGTCAGCAGAACCAAGAACACCAGTCATACAAAACTATGAATCCTTGACTTAAAAGGCTGATTTTCCAAAGATGAAAATCACTGTTAAAAAATGCTATTATACACTATAGGGGAAACAGTGGAAAAGAGATGGAAAGCCCTGAAAGAGGCAATCAACCATGTCATAGCTCAGTGCATTAGATTAGCAAGCAAAACAAAATGAAATAAAAATCTTCTGTAGTTCTGTAAAGAAGTAGCATCTAAAATAAAAGACAAGAAAAAAGCATTTAAAAAATATGAAGAAACAAAGCAAGATAGTGATGAGGTATACCAGGCAAAGTTGAAAATGGCTGGTAATGCAATTAGGATTGCCAAAGCACAGACTGAGGAACGAATAGCACAAGGAATAACAAGGGGATAAGACAGTTTACAGGTATATCTAAGAGAAAAGAAAAACCAAAGGAGGTATAGTCCGGCTAGCAAGTAAAGAGGGTAAGCATGCTGAAAATGATGACGACAAAGCAGAAGTCCTAAACAAATACTTTTGCTCAGTCTTCACTCAGAAAGAACGTGGAAATGGTCCCACTACACACAGAAGAGTCCAACGCACTAAGGAAACCGAAATGTCTCCATTCATGGAACAGAGGTACTAAAGGAGTTGAATAAACTGAAAATAGATAAAGCAATGGACCCAGATGGAATCCATCCTAGAATACTGAAAGAACTTAGAGAAGAACCGCCACCCCACTGGCTGCCCTCTTCAACAAGTCCCTGGAGACTAGCTCAGTACCCGATAACTGGAAGACAGCCACGGTAGTGCCCCTGCACAAAAGTGGAAGCAAAGAGGAAGTGGGGAACTACCGACCAGTGAGCCTTACCTCTATTGTGGGGAAACTAATGGAGTCAATATTGAAGGAAAGAATTGTGGAGTGCCTACAGTCCAGTGGGCAACAGGACCCAAAGCACCATGGTTTCACCTCAGGGAGGTCATGCCTAACAAAAATGTTAGAGTTCTTTGATTGGGTAACAAGAACAATTGACCAGGCTGGTGCTGTGGATGTGTATATCTTGACTTCAGTAAGGCCTTGACTCCATCCCCACAGGAGGCTAATTAATAAACTGGAGCACACAGACATGGGCCCTAAGTTTTCAACAGGGTTAAAATCAGCTTCAAGGAAGAACACAAAGGGTGGTAGTAAACTGGCACACTATCAGGGAGGAGGGATGATCAGTGTGGTGCTGCAAGGATTGGTGCTGGGCCCCATCCTCTTAACATATTCATCAGTGACATCACTGATGGTCTGGAGGGGAAGGTATGCCTGTTTACAGATGATACCAAGCTTTGCAGTAGGGTAGATACACAGGAAGGACTCTCTGGAATGATATCAGATCTCTGAAAACTGGAGAACTGATCAAAAAAATGGCAACTAAAATTTAATGTGAAGAAATGCAAAGTCATGGACCTAGGAAGGCGAAACCCAAAATATACAGAAGGTACAATTCGGATGGAGAACAGCTAACAGAAACAAAACAAAAAAGGGATCTTGGAGTAGTCATATCTGTATCACATGATTTAAAAGTTGGAAAGCAGTGTGAAAAAGCAGCACTAAAGGTCAACAATATACCGGGCTACATTGGCAGAGGTATCGCTAGCAGAAGACATGAGGTGTTAATGCATACCTCTCAAGTGTCCCTCATTATGAGGGACATCCCTCATTTTGTCCCTTAAAATTGTTCTGTCCCTCATCCGTCCCTCATGGAAAAGATGCTGCCCACACAGAGAATGTGCTGTAAATTCAGATTTTAAAGCAGAAACTCTTAATATTCTAAAATACTAAATCCAAAATAAACTTTGTACAAGTAAACACTATGGTTTTCACAATGTTCTGAGCTTATATCTGCATGTTTGAGGATGTGTCCCTCATTCTGAGGGTCTGTGTCCCTCATGTCCCTCATTTTGAGTGTCCAAAAATGTCCATGTCCCTCATTTCAGTGACAAAAGGTTGAGAGGTATGTGTTAATGCCACTGTACAGATCCCTGGTCAGGCCTCATTTGGAGTACTGCATGCAGTTTTGGAGGCCGCACCTAAGAAAGGACATAGACCATTTGGAGTCTGTGCAGAGATGGGCTACTAAGATGATACAGGGGCTCCACCATGAACCTTATGGAGCAAGGCTCCAGCAGCTTAACTTGTACTCCATAGAGCAAAGGTGCAATAGAGGTGGCATAATAGAAACTTTCAAATACTTCAAAGGAATAAACAGAGTACAGGCTCAGAGCCTCTTCCAGGAAAATACGGGTACAAGGATAAGAGGTCATAGCATGCGCCTTATGGGAGGTAGATTCAGAAGCAGCCTCAGGAAGTTCTTCACAGAGAGAGTTTTGGAAACCTGGAATAGCCTGACTGAAGAGGTTGTAGCTGCTAAAACAATAGGGGAGTTCACGCGAGCTTGGGACAGGCACAATGGAAACCCAGAATGAAGTGGGAAGGGAGGAAGGTAGGAAATCAAACAGATGAGATGGATTACACGGTCCCCTTCTGCTGACACATTCTTATGGTCTTATGTTCTGAAGTGGCCTGGGGGTAATGACGAGAGCTGAGAGGATGCACAGGAGGAGTCACAATTAGTTCTAGAGCATGACCCTCCTCAATAATATCTAGTACCTGCCTGTCTTGAAGCATCATCTTGCCCTTTTGTCAGAAACTGGAAGAGCATGACCCTACCTAAGCCCCTGAAAGTGGATCAAGAGGATGGAAGTCAGATGAGGGAGAGAGCATCACCAGAACCCAGACCCTTGGGAGCGTCAAAATGGGCACTTGGGGGCTGTTATTTGCAGATGGTCACTCCTCATGCCAATTGATTAGAACCCAAGCAGAGGAGGAGGAGTGGGAACCTCTGTAAAAAGACCACCACACCCACAAGAGGGCTGGGGATTTAGGTATGTAACCCCCTGCAATTGAGGGTTCCCAAAAGACTCCTAGGAGATTGCCTAAGTGCTCCCAGCCTGAATGGTGTGTGGCGTTTAAGCTGTTTATTTGTGAGTGCTTTTAGAGCCTCTGGTACTGTCCCTTTAAGAGCTGTCTGCTTGCAGCATGATTAGTTACACTGGGGGGGACTGTGTGTTTCCCTGCTCGAGTCCTACCCGAGCTGCTGACAAATCACTCCATTAATGCTGTCGCTAAGTGGGAAAAAGGGGGCACTCATTAGAAATGTAACTGTTTGCCATATATCAGTCAGAGTGTTAGTGGAAATGTAATTTGTCTAACCTGACTTTCTTGCAGCTGGGACTCAGTGTGCCTTGCCCCTCCATTTTGGATCTGAACTGCTGCATAGATCCAATCAGGCAGGAGGGGCATCTAAAATGGAGCTTAAGTGGTCCAACCAGGATCAGGGCTCTCTCGGGAGCGGCTGGCCATACGGGATATAGCTAGAAATTCTGGGAAGTGAAGTTCTGGACCGTGGTGCCTTTTTGCACCAATAGGGGGAGTTTTAAGTGATTGACAACTGAAGTTCACCAATTGGACTGGGTGGCGCCTGAATGGAATTCCCTGCCTTGTGTTTGGGAAGGCAGATCTGTTATGACCATGACTGGGGAAGGACTCCGAGCTCCTGTGGTGCAAGTTTTCATGCGGAAAGCACGCATGAGGCCTAAACTCGGGTGGGCGCGTTTGCCGTGGCGATTCAGACTGAATCCACAGTTGCCGAGGAAAGGAGGGCTGAACCCTTGGAAACTAGGCTCACCCTGTAGAGGACTGGAGAAACTGCTTTATCACGCTCGGTCTGTCAGGAAAGTGAAGCTGCATGTGAACTCCAGTGTTGGCAGTAATTGTGATCAGGGTCTGAGAGCAGCTGCTTGGTATAGTAATTTCCTTTACATATAAATGTGTGGAGTGTTTGGGGAGGACCGCTCAATGAGTCCCTTTTTTCCTGTGTGTATAGAAGGGAAGGCAATCGCGTGCAGGCGGACTGGATCCGTTACTGCTTGAAGCTGCGTGCCTGCTTTCAGAACCTCATCCCCCTGCTGTGCGAGGGCGTCCAGCAATCCATTACACTCTCGGTGATGGCTTTCAGCATTTAGTAGCGAGTGCAAATCAGGGTAGCTCCCTGCCATCTGTACCTTTAATTGCAAGTGTTTCATCTGATTTCCTTCCTTTCTTTCTTTCTTTCTTTCTTTCTTTCTTTCTTTCTTTCTTTCTTTCTTTCTTTCTTTCTTTCTTTCTTTCTTTCTTTCTTCCTTCATGAACTGAGCCAGCCTGCTCCAGATTACAATTGGGTATTGTGCAAATGTTTTTCCATCACAGGGCCCCAACCAGCTGCACGATCATGGCTAGCTCCCCATCCTGGGTAGGCAGTGAAAGTGACATTTAGGGACTCTGAATATACGCACAGTACTGTGATTATTAATGTGACTAATCTAATTAACCTGATTTCCCTCTGTCCTGTTACAGCCCTTAAATAAATCAGATCTGTTTGTTTCAGCAAAGTTACACTGACTGAGGTATGTGTTTATGCTAAGTATTGTACAGTGGCTATCGTATTACATCATCTTGTGTTACAGGGGTTCCCCAGAGTCAAGCTGACCGAACCAGTCCTAGGGGTAAGTGTAAATACAGAAGATACTCATGGTACATTGTGTGTGCCACTAGTAGGAAGAAAAGGGGGTCTCAGTGTCCTGGGGGGCTGTGACCAAGTTAGTAGAACTACTGTAAGTCCTGACCTCTGGGGGGAGGCACCCGCCATAGAACCTAGGCCCCTCAACATGTTAGAAGTTAGGCAGGCAGGGGTAGTAGCCCTTGGGATAGCACCACCTGTGGGTTACATCTTGGAGGCACCACTGGGATTAGCGTCCTTTAGTGGCCGAGTGAAGGAAGTACCCCGGTATGTCTAATTTAAAGGAGATGATGGAGGGGGATACAACGCCCAAGTTAAAACTCGATCCCCTTAAGATGATGGTGCACAAATTGATGGGGTGGTGCAAAGCTGAGGAGTTGGACTCCCAAAAGGCTGTATTATTGTTGGATGTCCCACTGGGGATTAAAAGTGCTGACATTGTCTCTACTGTAGAGCATGTCAAATGTCTGGGCAAGGTGGAAGTAAAAGGCGATATGGTGACTTGCTCGAACAGACCCTGCAAGTGCTGCTTTCATGCAGTATTATGATAGACCCTGAGAGGGTGTCCCAGTGATTTTTCCGAAGGTGCCCAGAAGGGATGGAGGTTATTCACACGTAGTGGTTTGACCACCCTGGGTGGGTCCTCTAAGACCAATAGTTTTAAGGACAAACTGCTTAAACTGTTAGCCACAGAAGGAGAACTGCTCAGTAACTGGTAAAGGTATTAGACATCTTGGGTGACCACACTCCCCTATTGTCCCCAGGTACATCTCCCAGGTCATCTAAGAGCTCCATACTAGCCCCACCACCTATGGTTATTCCTCCCATACAACTAGACTCCTATCGGAGATTGAGACTCTTCTCCGGTACTGTTCCCTTGCCTTCAGGACAAGATGATTTGGAGACATGGATGGATTATGCTAATCCTTTGCTGCAAGACTGGCAGTGCTCTGAAGGGAAAAGAAAACGGCTGATGGGAAGCTTGAGGGGTCCCGCACTGGAAGCCATTCGATTCCTACAGGCCACTAGTCCAGAGGCCACTGCAGCAGAATATCTTTCCACCTTAGAGGGGGTGTTTGGCAACACTGAAACTGGAGAGGATCTGTTATGGAAATTCAAGTCAGCTAAACAGTGGAGAAATGAGAAATTGTCTATATTTGTTACTAGAATGGAGAGGGCTTTGCAAAAGGCCCACCGGAAAGGGGGAGTGACTGCCCAAACACTAAACCAGGTCCGATTAGACCATATATTGAAGTCAGCCAGATTTTCAAGTGTAATACTGCTGAAACTCAAATTGCAAGACCGGAGGGCCGACCCTCCTGAATATTGTCAATTGATGAGAGAGATTCGTGAAATCGAAACCGATGAAGAGGGGTGGGAACTCTATGCTGGGGCCGTGATTCCATGCCAGACCCCTGAGCAGAGTGAGCCAGATGAGACTCAACAGCTGAGAGGGTTAATCAAGGGATTGACAGAGACTTTCCGGGAGCCGGATCTGTATCAAGCTCCTCTCCTGAGCCCAAAAGTGGAGTGGGAGTGCATGTTGTTTCCCCTGACCCCCGGATTGAAAGCAACCCGACAGCAGAAGTTAGAGACCTAAGGCAGATGGTGAGGGAGCTGCAACAGGCTGCTCTCACCCCCAATAGAATTGGAGAACCCGAGATCCAACGGGGTAAACACCCCATTCAAGAAGAACCATGAAGAGCCCCTGAGGTGCCCCGCCAGATAAGAGACCCCCTTCCCTCCAAAGACAACCAAGATACTAAGTTCTGTTACCGTTGTGGAGAAGATGGACACTTTATGACTGAGTGTCGGCTACCAGAGAACTTGAGGAGAATTACCAGCAGGTTAGTGGCCTGGCATCGCAAAACCTGTGCCTGGTCATTGGGGGGCCCACTGGAAAAGTTTTGCCACCAGGGCCAATGCCCCAGCGACGTCTCAAGTAATGCCCCCTGAATGGTCTGAAGTAGTGGGTCCCTCTATGGAGACTACTGTGAAAGTGAATGGGGTATCCAGCAGAGCTGTACTAGACAGTGGCTCCCAAGTGACAATCATATTTCAGAACTAGTATCAGAAGCATTTGCCTGATGAGCCCCTGCAACCATTAGAGGGGTTACATGTATGGGGCTTGAGTGAGAAGGCCTACCCCTACTCTGGTTATATTCAAATTTGGTTGTCTTTTCCTACTTCTGTGGCTGGAGTGGCAGAGCAAGTGGAGACCAGTGGCCTTTGCCAGCAGAAGCCTGACCCCTTCCGAGCGGAACTATCCAGTACACAAATTAGAGTTTCTAGCTTTGAAGTGGGCCATTGTTGATCAATTTCATGAGTACTTGTATGGGGCTAAGATACTGGTAAAAAGTGACAATAATCCTTTGACCTATGTGCAGATTTCAGCTAAGTTGGATGCCACGGGCCAAAGGTGGCTCACTGCCTTATCTACATATGACTATGCAGTTGAATATAGAGTAGGCCTGAACCACATAGATGCTGATGCTCTCTCTTAGAGGCCGGTTCTCCCGAATAACTGGGTCAGACTGTCAGAACCTGATATTCGAGCACTTTGCCAAAAGTTTGACAGGGAGGAAAAAATGTCCCTGGATGCAGTGAACTGTATGGTGGATTGTTTGGGACCCTCTGAGAACTACATACCTGCTGCTTATTGCCATTTTTCTGCTCTGGACACTGGCGCTTTGCCTTAATTCAATAATGACAGTATTCAACGGGCTCAATCCCGAGATCCTGTGATCAAAACAGCTCTAGATGCCCTCCGAACAGGGAAAGATGTGTCCAAATTACACTCCACTGATTTGAGAACTGAATTGCTCTATAAAGAAGGCCCTAAGTTGAGACTGATCAATGGACTGTTATATAGAGAGACAATGGACAAAGGGGGCCAACTGGACAAGCAACAGTTAGTTTTGCCTGCTGCTTTTCGAGATCTGATGCTGAGGCCCCTACACAACCACATGGGACACCTCAGCATAGACAGAACACTTGATTTAGTGAGATCTAGAGTTTATTGGCCTAAAATGGGGGCTGACGTTGAACAATACATTAGAACTTGTAGTCGTTGCTTACTGCGGAAAGCTTTGCCTCAGAGGGCTGCCCTCCCTTGTTAACATCACCACTAGTGCACCCATGGAGCTGGTCTGTATTGATTTTCTGAGTTTAGAGCCAGATCAAAGAAATATCAGTAATGTGCTAGTAGTCACTGACCATTTCACTCGATATGCTCAAGCGTTCCCCACCAAGGATCAGAAGGCATCCACTGTGGCAAAGGTGCTTATAGAAAACTTTTTTGTTCACTATGGGGCCCCACAAAGAATCCATTCTGATCAAGGGCAAGACTTTGAGAGTCACCTGTTTAAAGAGATGCTTTCATTGTGAGGGGTGCGAAAGTCAAGAACCACCCCTTATCATCCACAGGGAGACCCCCAACCTGAACGGTTCAACCACACTTTGCTCAACATGTCAGGCACTCTTCAACCAAAGGACAAGCCCAGATGGAGCCAACAGATTAGTACACTGGTACATGCCTACAACTGCACCAAAAGTGATGCCACTGGGTTTCCCCCCTATCGACTAATGTTTGGAAGAGAAGCCCAATTGCCAGTAGATATTTGCTTTGGAGTTTCTCCTGATGGGGTTCAAGCAGCTACTCATTTACAGTATGTGCAAAAATTAAGGGCCAATTAAACCATGCATACCAACTGGCTCAAACCATGGCTGCCAAAAGAAATCTAACCAGTAAAGAAAGGTATGATAAAAAAGTGAAAGCACTGGAACCCAGGGAAGGAGATTGAGTGTTGCTGAGGAATCTGGGACTGCATGACAAACATAGGATTGCTGACAGATGGCATCATCTCCTTCACATTGTAGTGGGCAAACTAGATGATCTGCCTGTGTACAAAGTAAGGCCTGAGAATAATTCAAAAGATGTTAAAACTATATATAGAAATCATTTGCTGCCCATTGGACAGATCCTGATAGAGTCTGAGCCCCCAGAAAATGCCCCCTCAGGACCAGTGACTAGAGCTGCTGCTAGAAATAAATCAAGAAAGACTGCACCTACAGAAGCTAAGTTAAAGTGTTCCTCTCCACAAGTCCCAATTGAACATGACTGTCAGTCTGTGTCAGAGGAAATTGAGTGTGGCCTTGAATATTACCCTTCTTATGAACTGAGTCAACTGTTTCGGGGCAATCCCCTAGTCAACCCAAGGAATGAAGCTGGGCCTTCTGGATTGCCTAAGCCCTCAGCCTTGTCCCTGAAGCCAATGCTCTCAGAAGGTGAAGTGCAAAGCATCAAATCAGAGGATGTGGAATCATTGTGCATGGTTGAACTGCTTGACTTTTCAGAAGAAGAGAGTGATGGACTGAAGCAAACTGGTGATACACCAGAACAAGAACAGTGTGTTGAGTGCCCTGATAGTTCCTTGCCAGTGCCAGGAGCCTCCACAGTTGAACCAAGTGTTGTGGACTCAGAAATTGCAAACCCTGGAGCTAAAAGTGCCCCGAGTTCTAGTCTCCCTGCCACAATAGAGACCCCCCTGGTGAATATAGACAGTGCTGAAAGCGAGTCTAACCATGCAGAAACTGTGACCGTTCCCCTCAGAAGGACTGGCCGAGAGGTGAGGCCTTTAGTACAGTGAAGTTACAGAGTCCCTAAGCAGACCTGTGGACATGCCCCTACATGTGGTCCATAAGGGAGTGTATGTGACCCCGAGCTCACGGCCCAAACTAAGCCTGGGAGATAAATCCAGATTACTTGTTTTGCCCTCTGAGTATGGTGCCCCTGCCCCTTCCAGCCCCAATGTAGCTGATAGGGAAGGGCCCCCTTTATCCAGGTTTCATGCGCAGGAAGTGATGACCTGAGTTAAAATGTTTGTGTGTATATAGATATATATTTATATACTGTTGTATAATCAGTAGTAGAATGTATAGCACAGTGTACGTGTATATGACAAAGGTTAATATGCTGATTGCTGTTTAAAAGTCATGCCAGTTCAAATGTTCCACCTAAAAGTGATTTTAGGGGTATCTACTTGATGCAGACGTCAAGCTTTTCAGGCTAGGAAGGGTGCAACCCCCATGCAATTGGGGGTTCCCAAAAGACTCCTAGGAGCTTGCTTAAGTGCTCCCCACATGAATGGTGTTCGACATTTAAGCCATTTATTTGTGAGTGCTTTTAGAGCCTCTGGTACTGTCCCTTTAAGAGCTGTCTGCTTGCAGGCATGATTAGTTACATGGGGGGGACTGTGTGTTTCCCTGCTCAAGTTCCAGCCGAGCTGCTGACAAATCACTCTGTTAATGCTGTCGCTAAGTGGGAAAAAGGGGGCACTTATTAGAAATGTAACTGTTTGTCCCATATCAGTTAGAGTGTTAGTGGAAATGTAATTTTTCTAACCTTCCTTTCTTGCAGCTGGGACTCTGTGTGACTTGCCCCTCCATTTTGGATCTGAACTGCTGCATAGATCCAATCAGGCAGGAGGGGCATCTAAAATGGAGCTTAAGCGGACCAACCAGGATCAAGACTCTCTTGGGAGCCGGCTGGCCATACAGAATATAGCTAGTGATTCTGGGAAGTGAAGTTCTGGACCTTGGCGCCTTTTCGCACCAATAGGGGAGTTTTGAGTGATTGGCAACTGAAGTTTACCAATTGGATCGGGTGGCGCCCAAATAGATTTCTCTGCTTTGTATCTGGGAAGGCAGATCCATTGTGACCGTGATTGGGGAAGGAGCTCCGAGCTCCTGTACTGCAGAGTTTTCATGCGGGAAGCACATGTGGAGGCCTGAACTCGGGTGGCACATTTGCTGTGGTGATTCAGACTGAATCCACAGTTGCCAAGGAAAGGAGAGGCTGAACCCTTGAGAACCAGGCTCATCCTGTAGAGGACTGGAGAAACTGCTTTATCACGCTCGGTCTGTCAGGAAAGTGACGCTGCATGTGAACCCGTGTGTCGGCAGTAATTGCAATCTGGGCCTGAAAGCAGCTGCCTGGTATAGTAATTTCCTTTACATATAAATATGTGGGGTGTTTGGGGAGGACCACTCAACGAGTCCCTTTTTTCCTGTGTGTATAGATGGGAAGGCAATCACATGCAGGCAGACTGAATCCGTTGCTGCTTGAAGCTGTGTGCCTGCTTTCAGAACCTCATCTCCCTGCTGTGTGAGGGCATCCGGCAATCCATGACACCCTCGGTGATGGCTTTCAGCATTTAGTAGTGAGTGCAAATCAGGGTAGCTCCCTGCCATCTGTACCTTTAATTGCAAGTGTTTCATCTGATTTTCTTTCTTTCTTCCTTCATAAACTGAGCCAACTGGCTCCGGATTACAATTGGGTATTGTGCGAGTGTTTTTCCATCAAAGGGCCCCAACCAGCTGCACCGATCCTGGCTAGCCCCCTATCCTGGGTACCCAGTGAAAGTGACATTTAGGGACTCTGAATATACGCACAGTGCTGTGATTATTAATGTGACTAATCTAATTAACATGATTTCCCCCTGTCCTCGTTACAGCCCCTTAAATAAATCAGATCTGTTTGTTTCAGCAAAGTCACACCGACTGAGGTATGTGTTTATGTTAAAGTATTGTACAGCGGCTATCGTATTACATCATCTTGTTTTAAAGGGGTGTCCCCAGAGTCAAGCTGACTGAACCAGTCCCGGGGTAAGTGTAAATGGAGAAGTTACTCATGGTACATTGTGTGTGCCACTAGTAGGAAGAAAAGGGGGTCTCAGTGTCCAGGTGGGCTGTGACCAAGTTAGTCGAACTACTGTAAACCCTGACCTCTGGGTGGAGGCACCTGCCATAGAACCTAGGCCCCTCAACCTGTTAGCAGTTAGGCAGGCAGGGTAATAGCCCTTGGGATAGCATCACCTGTGGGTTACAGGTACTTCAGGGAATGAAGATTTATTTTCTAAGACTGTAACACCTTCAGAGTGAGCTCCACATTGTGGCCACATAGTTTCTGTCACAGAAAGATGACTTAAGAACAGATGAACATTGGTGGCAAAATTAGCAACACACAGCCATGAATATCTGGGAAGCAAGAATCCAGATACAGCTGCATGAGCACAAGCATCAGCAGCATCTTATGCAAAACAGTAAATGCCTTCCAGTCTGCATTCTTTTTGCAACACACTGCTGAACTGCAGCTTTAGTACTGGTGTCGGGAAAGTTATCCACCATATCAGATAAAGGCTTCCAGAGGCTATTTTGATATTTAATCATGTAAGCCTGGTAACTGGCTATATGAAGACCTTGTGAAGAGGAGGCATAAGTCTATTTGTCCATAATGTCCAGTTTTCTGGATTCTTTGTCAGGAGGAAAAGATCCTATGTTACAGGGATCCCTAGACCTGTCAAGAGTGGACATAATGACCTCTGAGACAGGTTCAGACTGGGTGGTATAAAAAGTCTTGGTCAGTGGGACTGGTTGTTGTTTGTCCACCTTGCTTGAGACAGCAGATAAAGTAATGGGTCTGTACCAAGCAGCCATAGTAGCATTCTTTAAACCACAGCAAATGGGAGGAACAACCATGAAAGAAGATGATGTGGGATCTCAAGGAACTGATACAGATTTCACTTAGTGGAGTCCTCTTCCTCAACAGCAAAGCTTAGCTTGTCCTGCATGAGTCACAGCAAAACTGAAATGAAACATACGGAGGAAGAAACCTGGGAGTATATATCACAGTGTCTTCACTACAGGAGAAGGCAGTTGAACTATAGCCAAACCCATACATTGGTTGCCTCTCCTCTTTTTCACCTTCCTCTACACCCTAGAGGTCTGAATTTTATTCATACTTCTTCCTTCACAGGCTGAGAAGGGGGTGGAGGACCAACAGGAACCATGGGCTGCTGAGGCTGTGGAAGAGGCGTAACAGTGGCAGGGATCATAGTCCAAGAGGCACCCAGTGCTGACTTCGATGGAACCAATGATAAAGGCTATGCTATTGACAGAGTAATCATTGCTGGCCAGTAAGATAATAGCCTCTGAAATAATCCAGAGACAGTATCCAGAACAACAGTGCAAGCACCGATGGTACTGGCTGGTGGAGTCAATGAAGAAAGCAGTGATGGGACAATGCCCATTAGTAGCATGCTAGGAATGGGCTACATGCCACTGACCTTGGTGTCTGAACAATGGTTGAACTGGTGAAAGTGACTGAAAAAGTGGCCTGAGACTTACCTTTACAAGGATGTAGCAAAAACCTGGACTGGGATGGAGATTTGGAATGTTTACAGTGACATACCATTAAAGATGCCTTTTTTTACTTCAACTTCGATAAATGCAATTTTTCCCACACAGGCAACAGGTTGGCCACCCAGTAAGGAGATGTTTGGGGTTCACCAGTGCCAGATCTGGTAGAATGAGCCAAAGACCTTGGGGTAGATGCAGATGTTGTCTATTCAGTGGTCTCCATTTTCTGCAGGAAATTTTCTAAAGCCTTATGGTGGCAGTGTCTCCTCAAGGCTTGATTAAAGATCTAAACAATCCGAAAGTCAGACAGCGCACCACAAGAGCTGGTGCTCACAGTGTGAGGTGTAATCCTCAAATTGAATACAGAAAACAAAAGAAGTGAGCACTCAGGAACAAGGAATGTTTAAATGCAAGTGCATTTTAATCCACCTAAAACCCAGACCCTGGAATTTTCATGGATTAAAGGCACTTGCATTTAAACATTCCTTGTTCCCGAGTGCTCACTTCTTTTGTTTTTTGATTAAAGATCTGACAGCACAGGATTTCACTTCATGTGAAAGGCGCAGGCAACAAACACAAAGCTTGTCAGCATCATCTCTAATTATTTTCATGCTTCACTGACAACAATGAAAAAGTGGTGGCTTTTTCAAAGGAGCCGATGACTGCATATAGTGATATAAAGTAAGTAAAGTAAAAGAAAAGTGGTACTTCAATAATATAACTTGCATATGTATTCATTTGATTTGACAAGCAATTGACAATAGGAGAAAAAACAGGTGGTATGAGGCGATTCGCATTATATAGGAGGCACTGATGTATATCCTCATGGGCACCTCCAGCTAGACAAATGTTTCTGAGTGTCCTAACTCTGATGGCTTGCAATTCCAAAGGTGTGGCTCTATGGAAGGAGATGTCCCCTAAGAAGATCTATTATCTTCTCAATAGCATCACTTTGGGTCCAGCCTGGTGGTGCCAGCTGGTGGCGTACTGCATTGCCATGTGGGAAGCCAGGGTTTAGTTCTCAACCCAAGTTTCTCATCTGGGTAAGTGAAATAATGAGGGCACAGTGAAGGCCTTAGAGGGGGCGAGTCTTTGAGCAGTCGCTATAGCAACAGTCCCATGGGAAAGAGAGGTACCACAGATGTACACAAGAGTACATATGTTCATTTGGTCTGCCCCACTATAGGCTCACCACAGAATGATGCCACCTTAGAGTGCAGAAAGGCATGAGGGACTAAAAGGGGAGACATAGCTTCTCAGTGTCGACCCATGGTAGAGGTGGAGGTCCACCCTTCTCATATTTCATATTCCTCAGAGATCCAAGTCTCCCTGCTGCCTGAAAAGATCTCGTTTCCCCTTTGGGGGGCCCTGACATTGGTGAGGGTAAGAAATGGGGAACATGACAGCAGGAAGATAAGTCCAGGGAGAAATGAGGTGTTGGAGCAAGAGTTCAGAGGTGTCCCTGATGTAAGGTGGTGCTGGAGGGGAGAGAAGAAATAAAAAAATAGTATCACTTTGCTGCTATAATGGTGTCAGACAAAAATTGGTAATACAGTATTGTGGGTCAGTTCTGTTAACAGTTAAACCATTGGTAATCTAGAGTAAATTGTGTTAGATTTTATTTGGTTCAATTAAGTTGTATTAGATACAGGGTAAAGGTTGTTTAGGGAAGACACTGGCTTCCTAATAGCATTGGAATACGTTTCATTGTGAATGCCAGTTATACTATATTATACTGTATTTACTGGATTTGTAATCAATAATGTCTGATGATATCATTTACGCCTTTTAAATACTAAACCATTTCACTAAAGGTGTCAAACTATAATTTACTTCAAACACAGCCACTGGTGACTGCTAGTCAGATATCAATATGAGTGTAATTGAGGAGAAAAAACAAAGGACAAAAGGAAGTTGTATGCACATTGGACAGCTCAACTGAAAAGGTCTTTACCTGCCTACAAAACCATTAAAATCCCCATAACCATCATATACTTCCAAATAATCTGCAAGACAGTCATGATCATCTTCAATGTCAAAGTCCATGAATTGCAAATGGATGCGCTGGCCATATTGCAGTCGGATGTGCCAGTAACATATTAGGTCATTTTCATATTCATTGGGATATCCCGGTGATATAATTGTACGCTGCTGGTCTGTTAAGACCCCCACCACATTGCTTTCCTGAAGAGAAACAATATAGTTTAGGCAATTAATCTCTAAAGCATATTGATACAGAAACATAGGATGCTAGAACCAGAAAAAGGCCATGGTGTCAGTCTAGTCTGTCTCCCTGCCATCTCATCAGATGCAGTTATCAGGTGATTTACAGTAGCTATATTATGCGTCATGCACACAGCACTGCTGCAGTATGATCTTGGCACTGAAACATCTAGGAACCTAAGGCTGAGTGGATCTGCCTGTTTGTCCTAGGCATACTATTTTATTGTTTGCTGTTTTGCTACGACACCAGTCCCTGACTCCATGATACTGAGAAGTGGGGTGTCTGCTTAGAAGGCTGGTAACCTAAGATTTAACCCCCAAGCCCATGACAGCAGTAGAGAGGATTACAGGGAGAGCAATAGAACATTAGCAAGAGTGCTTTCCTCCTGGGGTACAGTGGGGTGGTACACCAATTGGAAAGCATCTACTGGTGGCAGAGTGCTAATAGTTCCTTCTCACATTTGAGTGTTGGTGACCATGCACCATTGGTACTGCCCATTCAAATAGTCAACTTATGATCCTGAGGGTACTGGGAGGAGTGAGGAAAGGACAGCAGAAACTGCTGACCTGGCATGACAGATGATGACCCCCTGCATTCCCCTCCAAACCAGTTGGCCCCTGATATGGTGCACTTCATTACTCCAACCTCTGACAAAGCACTGAGGAATTTCCTCCTCCTTATGAAAGCAGGAGTGGGCCCCTAGAAGGGAATAACCCAGACCTCATTGAAGGGATCACTGGGGAATGTGGAGATGGAGCAGACGTCCATGAAGAATGATTCTTGGGTAGATGTGGTGCCAGGAGTCCAGATGAGAAGCCAGGAGTCCAGATGAACAAAAATGACACCACTCTGGTTTTCATAACCTGTAATGTTCTTTAAAGAATTTATAGAAAGTATCTTTAAAAGGCTCTGTACTACATAATCCAACAGTTCTTCAAGGTAGCTGGTTGCCCATACTTAATACTCTGTTGATAAAACATTTCCTTACACCCTCCCTCCCAACTGAGTCAAGACATTTTAAGATATTGTTTTAGGCTTATTTTTAAACAGGAACCACAAAAAATAGACAAGCAGTGGCTGGTGTTGCCAACAGAGGGTCCTGCAGTGTTTTGCAGATGCGTGGAAAGTTAAAGGGGCACTGTCCACTCCCTTAGGTCTCAAAGTGTTTCTAGTTGAAAAAAATTATTTTATGAGTGTTCACATTCTATAGAGACTGCTAATGCAGGTGGTAGTTTAATTCAGAACCCTTTTTTCTTTCAAAAAGTGAAAAATGGACTGCCTACCATACTGGTGTTATCACACTAAAACATGTTTGTTTACATTTCTTGACCAGCTCCCACTGCATCTTTCCTGGACTCAGGAACACCCCCCAACACTATCAAGTCACTCATTATGCAGTGGGAGTAGAATAGACTATTGTATCCTGAGTGGTTGCACTGTTGGAGGGTGTTTCTAATGTTCAGGAAGTTTTCACTAAGAGTAGTTCAATGATTTAAAACAAAACACAGCTGAGCACAGCTATACATTACCATGCAGTATGGTTCTAATAAGCAAGGAGGCAGATAAAACAACCAGCAACATCAATGAATTTTAGACTGTAAGCAATCATAAAATGTGGGGTTTTACCTAAAAAATAATATGATGCAAAAAAAGTTGACAGTGTCCATTTAAGTGGCCATGCCTAGGTTGCTGGTAGTTGAGGGGAAGAAGTGTAACACGGTTGTTGCTTTTAGAAGTCCCAGCTAACATGGTACTGATATACAGTTCAGCTGACGTAGGGAAAATGTAATTGGGTAGGGGAACAAGAAAGTGTGCAGGCAATGGAGACTGGAAACTGGTGGCTGTGATGCTTGGTCAGCTGGTTATGATTGTTGGATGATATTTGTAATATAAAAATGTAGTGTGTGATTGTCACAGTGCTTCCATAGGTGCCCCCCACCCAGGTTTCAGTGAAATGCTAGGATATATATTAAACCAGGAGATCTCTGTAATGTAATTAACTTCCTTGAGACATTGTATTTCATTGCCTTTTTATGACCTGTTGCTTCTTTGAAGTGGAAACGAAATGGGACTTTATGAGTCTGCCAGAGGATGAAAATCATAAACATTTATGACATCTTAAGAGGAAGAACATTTAATATCAGCAGGGTTACAGCAGCTATACTTTTTTGTTATTTTACCTGTTTTAATGTTAATTTTGTTGTTCTACTTTTATGTTTTTAGTTTGTTGTTTTCCTTTTATTTTTGTGGTTATTTGTCGAGCAGAATATCTGCTGATAGTCGTCGGCAGAGACTGCAACAGTGTGCATGCTATTGCTACTGTTTTTCCCCTTCAGGATTGGAAAGTTATCTCTGGAGTAAGATTTACACAAGATTTAATCTCTGGAGCAAGATTTAAGAATTCTTCCTGGAATACTCCAATCACAATCTGGGAGGCTTCTATCAGGAGCTGGAGGTTTGTACACTGGGACTGTGAGCTGGTCGTTGGTTTTGCGCTGTCCTGTGACTATACCCGGATATTGTTGGAGCATTCATACGATTTGGTCTGGAGCCTGGAGGGAGCTGGAGACTGTGGTTTTGAAGCTGGGTTCTTTTTTGAAGACTTAGCGGCTTTTGCTCTTAGGCTCCGTAGACTGCTGCATCCTTGGTGCCGTTTTTCTGGAGTGAGTGAGCCTGTGAAACTTCTGGTCTGAACCCAGGGTGGTGCATCTTGGAAGACGACCGGGGAGGTGAGTTTCTTTAAATCCTGGCCTGAACCCAGGGTGGTTTACTGGGGTGGTTGGCTGCGATGGGAGATTGGGGTAGTACTGTCGGAGGACAGGACCCAGTGTGCCTGTGGTTTCTGGGCTTTTCGAAGGGCAGGCTGGAGAGCCTGCTCGCATGGATCCGGTCGCTGGTTGACTTCCTTAGTGGCATCTTGGGGGATGACCAGGGGGAGAATCTCTTTTTGGCTGGTGGCTTGAGCTTGCCTTTAAATGGTTGGGATCAATTTCTGAGGATTGTAGCTGCAGCAAAGGTCTGTCTTATCAACTTGGAACTTATGGATCTTGTCTGAATACTACCCAGGTCAGATTGTTCTTTTTTCTTTTCCTCCTGATATTTCAGTGAAGCAGTGAGAGTGCTTTGTTTTTGTATCCAAGATCAAACTGTGTAACTGTTTACTTTGCCTATGTGAGAGATAGGCTTGAGACTAACACCTCAGGCGTGAGAGCTCTGAGGGTTTTTTCATTACTCTCAGCTCTCAGTGGTGTACAGGTGGAAGGAAACTGAGACTTTGTGTCCAAACTGTTATTAACTCTTTTGGAGGAGGTAAATCCACCTAGACTACTTAGGATTCTCTCTGAGGAGTTTGCTTGAAGGGGAATGGACTTTTGTTTTATTTTTTGTTAGAAATGGGGAGTGGGGCTGCTGTTTAAGACATTTTAGTGGTTTCAATAGTATTACTCAAATTGGTTGATTAATAGTTGTTTTAAATATTTTGCAGCACGTGTTGGGACCGGGCTTCTGTGGGCAGGCGCTATTCCCCCCTCTAGGCTGAGGGACCTGCGCCCTTTAGAAAGCCCCCTGTTGCTACCGGAGGTATATAGGCATTGTCATGCCTTAGGGATTGCATGGAGGAGGTGAAGGGGGGGTTCCTCAGCTGTGAGGGGGGGAGCGGAGTGAGCGGATTAGGGTGGTGATGTCGGAGAGACACCCTGGGGTGAAATGGGTCCAGGATAGCGGGGTGTGATGCCTGGTTCCCATACCCAAGGGTTCCACTGAGAGTGGACAAGTGGCCCACTCCTCCAAGGACTCTCATCCAACTCAGGTGGTGTTATGTAATGCAAGGTCTATAAAAAACAAGACAGCAATTATTGATGATCTTGTTAAGTCATCTGACCTGGCTTGCATTACCAAGACCTGGCTGGATGAGAATGCTGGTCCCATATTGGAGTCAGCAGTTCCAGCCGGGTTCTTGGTAATACATCACCCGAGGTTGGATCGAAGGGTTGGGGGGGTTACTATTTGTTTTAAATCAGAATTGGGCCTTGTGGAGGTTCCAGTGGTGTCCCCTAGATCCTTTGAGTGTATCATGGGAGCAGGTGTGGGTAGCAGAATCTTACTCTTCTACCGTCCACCTGGTGATGAGAAAGTTTTTCTGCAGGAAGTTGCAGACTTCATTGTTGACCTGGTGTTGGAGCCCTCCAGGTGGTTGGTCCTGGGGGACTTCAGTGCCTGGGTCAATGATGAACTGTCGCATTTTGGTCAAAACTTCCTCCAATTGATGATTTCATTGGGCTTCACACAGGTTGTTACCACTGCTACCCATATTCAGGGTCACTCTTTGGATCTGGAGTTCACCTGGGGATGGAGATCACGGAACTGGTGGTGGAACCAGTTGGGTGGTCTGACCATCACTCCATAAGATTCAATTTCGCGACCCCCCTTGTGAGACCTACCCCTTTGGAGATGGTCTAGTACTGCCCTTTGAGGGGAGTTACCCTTGGGGGTCTGATGGCGGTGCTGGACCTATTGAGTTGGCCTATGGAGTGCATGGAACCAGATGCCTTAGTAGTGCACTATAATAATATGGTGGTGAGGGCATTGTATTCCATAGCACCTGTCCGTGTTCGCCCCCTCTCCCTTTTCTCTTGGTCCCCTTGGTATGATGGGATACTGAGGAAGTCAAGGAGAGTGGGGCAAAGATAGGAACGCTGTTGGCAGAAATCCAGCCTGGAAGGTGACAGACTTAGATTGATGGCCCATTATGTGGACTATCAATCAGAAATCTCCCGTAAGAAGGCAGAGTTCCTGGCCAGGGAGATAGCTGCATCAAGAAATCAACCAGCCCAGCTTCTTCTTACCGTGGACAGACTGTGCAATCCAGCCTGTCTGCGGGGTTGGACAGCTTTTTCACAAATACATTTTGATGAGTTTGCTCATTTTTTTGAGGATAAGGTGTCATCGATCAAGTTGGAAATCTGCAGTACACATTCAAATGAGCGTGGCAGTGATTGATGTGGGGTTACAGGCCCTCGGTCTACCCGGACAGATTTTGACCAGCCAGTGATCATGGATATCATGAAGACTGTCCAGGGTTTGCGACCGACTTACTGTAGTTTGGATCCTGGTCCTACACACCTCCTTGTGGGGTGCATGGATGTGATCGGACCAGTCCTTGCTGAGATAGTCTGGTGCTTTTTGGACCAAGGGGTGTTTCTGGAGTCCTTAAAAGAGGCTGTCGTGACACCCCTTTTGAAGAAATCTTTCCTTGACCCAGACTGTCTCGCTAACTACAGACCAGTCTCTAACCTGCCCTTTTTGGGCAAGGTTATTGAGAAAGTAGTGACGTTGCAACTCAACGACTTTCTTACCAACCATGGGGTCTATGATCCTCTCCAGTCCAGTTTCAGGAAGCGGCATAGTACTGAGACGGCGTTGGTCCAGGTACTTAATGATCTCTTAATAGTGAGAGATCAGAGGAGCCGTGCAATCTTGGTCCTCCTTGATCTCTCTGCAGCGTTTGATACCGTGGACCACGGGATGTTGCTAGATCACCTGTGGTTATTCTGTGGACTGTCAGGGACAGTCCTCAGATGGTTCCACTCTTTCCTCACAGGCAGAAGTCAGAGGGTAGTTTCAGGAATTTTTTCCTCTGCTCCCTTTGCTGTGTCCTGTGGGGTGCCGCAGGGCTCTGTGCTTCCCCCATGTTGTTCGCAGTGTATATGCTGCCGTTGGAAGACATTATAAGGTGTTATGGGCTGAGTTTTCACTGCTATGCAGATGATACTCAGCTCTATATGTCCTTTGTACCCAAACAGAATGATGCATTATCGGTCTGTAATATATGGAAAATAAAAATAATACCCCCAAAATACATACAAAAAATCCCCTGTAATACACCGCCCAAAACGCAGTAATACCATCGATGGAACTCAATAATACTATCGTTGAGATCTCGAGTACTATCGATTGAAGATCTCAGCGATAGTATTATTGCAAACTCACAACAGCGCAAAGCGCCACCCGGTAATCTTGAGTAGCTTCACTGATCATGACTGCTTTTACTGTAACTGTCGATACAGTAAAAGCCGACTACAGATTCACATCGCGGTAAGCGTCTGACTAAAAATGTCTGTGGCAAAAGAACAAAACCTGTCAGAAGAAAGGAAAACTTTTATAAAAGAGCAAGAAAACATAAACACTGCAAAAAAAAAACAGCTTTCGACCTAGGGCTGCTTCAAAGACACTACCTGATGTACTCCGACTCCGAGTAACACTCTGTACTAGGTGTCACTGGTTCCACAACAACAAAAAAAGAAAAATTACTACTGTTTTGTTTGCAGTTTCATTAACACTGCTTGCTTTTCTTTTTAAACTGTTCAAAAGTTATCCAAGTTGCAGTAATCATTGGCTGTGAATTACTTCACCACCAACTCGACCCACCATTCCTGACTATTGCAAAGGTAAGAAACTACTATTTTATTTTCCATATATTACAAAAATAACAAATGCATTCTGGTGTAACAAGGCGGTAATTCATCTAGAGGATCTGGGGGCACTTAAAACCTCTCGAGCTTCGCTCTCGGGTTTACTGTGCCCCAGATCCTCCGATAATTACTGTGTATAATACACCAGAATGCATCTATTATTCTATTTTTAATAACTGCCTCACTGAGATCCAGAACAGGATGAGTGCTAACTGGTTGAAACTGAATCCTGATAAGACTGAGGTGTTGGTTGTGGACCTGGGCCATCGTGCAGAGAAGTTGACTCCTGGGTCTTCTTCTGGCCTTGTACTAGGGGGTAACCAGTTGAGACCTTCTGAACAGGTGCAGAATCTGGGCGTAATTCTTGACAGTGAGCTGACATTGAAGGCACAGGTATCGGCCGCTGTCAAGTCTTCCTTTTACCATCTGAGGAATTTCACTCGGATAAAACACCTCATTCCACACGATTACCTTCCTGTGTTGGTCCACACCTTTGTTTCCTCGCATCTTGATTACTGCAATGCTCTATAGCTAGGGTTGCCAGGAGTGGATGTCCGTCACCTGCAGCTGGTGCAGAATGCTGCAGCCAGGTTGTTAACTGGGTTACCAAGAACTTGCCACATCGCACCTGTGCTGTGCAAACTGCACTGGTCACCGGAGTGGTGGAGAATCACTTTCAAGGTTGCGTTGCTGACCTATAAGACCCTACATGGTCAGGGACCGAGCTACTAGCAAGATCTCCTTCGACCTTACCGCCCTCTCCGCCCACTCCGCTTCGCTGACGAGGGATTGCTAGAGATTCCCAGGGTTCGTCTTCAGTCATCTGGTGCCAGAGCTTTTTCTTTTATGGCCCCAACCCTGTGGAATTCTCTACCTCATCAGATTAGAGAGTGCCTGTCCACGGAGTCATTTAAGGCGTCTCAGAAAAGTTATCTGTTTGAATTAGCGTTTGAATAGGACTACTGCTGCTTTTATTGTTTTTATGCTGTTATTTATTATGTTTGATGTTATTTTGATATGTAATTGTGCTTTGATACATAGAAAAGCACATCATAAATACATTTTGATTTGATTTGATTTGAATATCAACTGGTGTTAAAAAGCTATAAAACCCTTTGAAATCCCTTGGGGGAAGGAACTGGGAAATCAAAGACTTATAATTTGGAAAGCAAGTTTTTGCTGATGTCACCTTATTTAAAATACCTCCTGATAGGACATCATGTTCGTATTTTTTTATATTCTAAAAGGAGGAGCTAGATGACTCATAGAAGGGGTGTAGAGATACATAGTTTAAACTAATACTGTGTCTGAACTGTCTTTGAGATATATTCCATCTTGGGATGCTAGAGAGACAGAGCTCTCTGCTCTGATCTAACTTAGACACTTAGAGGTAATACATTAGGGGCAGGATATTCAGACTGCACCAGGCTGTGGTGCAAGCCTGGGTGCAGCACAACTGGGATGTGCCAGGGTGTTGACAGGGTGATATGCAATGGTGCTGTGCCATGGCTCAGCACTGTTGAATATCGCTCCATGGCCGCCCACATTGCTTATGGCGCAGTGGTACTGCATCTGCGCAAGTGGGCAGGGAGGAGCAGGGGGATGCGCCAGCACAAGTGCCATTGTGCTAGGTGCAGCAACCATGATATTCAGTGGTGGACATGCAAATGGGGTCATAATGCATGCAAGATGCATATGGGGCCATTTGCATGTCATTATTGCCCCATTTGCATGCAGGTGCACTGATCCCCGGTGACTTGTGCCTGGCGCCCTGCCAGGCAGCAGCCGTTGGGGACCGACGCCCCCTGCCCCTCACTGGCAATGCACCCCAGCCTGATCATGGGCTGTAATATGCATTTATATCCCTGGTGGTCCAGTGGACCCGATTCCACAGCCCGATCATGGGCTGTATATATATTAATATGTACCAAAGAAACTCCAGCACCACTCACTGCAGGAATTGGTACTACACATTCCTGATTTGTGAATGGATCATTCATATTGGAGACCTGTGTAGTACAATCTGATCTACGCCCATATTACTGAATGGACCAATAGAGCATACAGCTGTACTGTATACTGTCAGTAGGCTGGCAGCCAGGCAGCTTGCAGGTGGGGTGCTGTTGCCCACCGCAGACTGGGGGGGAGAGCGGGGTGACAGGACTGAGTGGATGGGTTGGGGGAGTATATTTCAATTACTGAAACCCTGCAATTGGGCAGGGGGGATTGGGTCCACTGGACTACCAGGGATATTAGAATAATGAAAGCCCATGATAGGGTCCACTGAGCCACCAGGGATATTTACATACTGGAAGCCTGCGATTGGGTATGGGGGGCAACCGTGAAGGATGGTGCCGCTGGAGCTTGGGTGGCCACCCACAGCTGGCAGCTGCCGTGTTGCACCCTGCAATATGGCAGCTCACCTGTGGGTGGCCAGCTGTTGCTCCTTTTTTTGGCACAACTGTGTGCAGCAGACGTAGGGGTTGTACCTGCCTATGCTCAGCACATCCTGGGCTGAATAACGGGATGTGTGGGGTATGCATGGGCATGCCCCCACTACCTGCACCGCATACATTACTGATGCACCACGGCACATCGGGATTTGTGACGTGCACTTTCCCGTTTTGAATATCGCTCCGGGGTGCATCAATGGGTTGCGCATGGTGCACCTCTGTTGCGCCATGCACAACCCTTTTGCATATCCCGGTCTAGATAGAAAAGATATAAATGTACTTAGGTAGGAGTTTGTCTGTAGTTTTCCTTGTTTTTCTTTATGTGATTGTATGCTCTTTAATATATTGTTCTGTGTTTACATTTAACATATTTTTATCCATTTTTAAGTAAACCTTTAATTCAAAAGACTGCCTGGGTGTCTGCAAGTTTTTTTTTTGCCTGTGACATATAGATGGTTAAGTTTGACAACTGTTCAAAAGCTTGATGGTGTTACTAAACTGGGAAAAGGTAAGAATATACCTAAGGTCTTCTACAGAGTTTGATTTTGGATACCTGATTAGATGCCCTTAGATGAAAGATATATTGCATCCCCAAAGAGAATATTATCTGAGCCTGTACATTTGGGTACACTAGCATAAGGTTCACAGTTTTAATCCCTCCAGAACTTGAGACTAAAGGTGATTTGTACCCACAAGCAGACAGTAGGGTTACCCTGTCTGTTACCTGTTCACATTACTGCGCTCAGAGGTTGGCACTGCGGGAGCAGAGGGCCTGACCTGCTGAGTGTGTATGTGACAGTGGCCACTGCACCAACACCTTAGTAAGTAACCATTGTGCCAAGGACTGATAGTTGTTTCACTTGATGGCTATGACTAAAGAGTATTTGCATGGTGGCTGTACCTTGATAATGTGGTGGTTGTGGATGGGGGGGCAAAAGGAAGCAAGCAGCAGTTCCTGTCCCTGTCCAATGCCAAACTCTCTCCAGTGTACTGTGGCACTCTCTTCCTATCCCATTCCAAGCAGTCCCTGGTGCCCAGTGGCACATCACTCCCTCCTTCTCCCTACCCTATACCGAGCTGTTCCTGGTGTGCTCAGTGGTACCCCATCCTCTCCCAATCTATGCTATGCACTCACTGGTGTCTACTGGCACCCCAACTTCCAATATGAAGTAGTGCATCAGTTGCCTACCAAGAATAGGTGACACTTTCAGTTTCCTGTGTTGCACAACATAAAACATTATATTTAAACTTGTATTTGTCTAATTTTGAAAGTATTTTATAACAGAACTCTGCATAGGGGAGAAACAGTAATTAAATCCAAGTAGAATTAAAACAGAATACTCAGCACTCCTTCCCATATGTACTTAATTGGAGACACTTATAATACACTATGTGGCAAATGAAAAAAATTAAGTAATGCTTGGAAATGCTGAATAACACTTAGAATCAATTTAAAAATACCCAACATACACAGCTCAAATACTAAACACACAGACACACACACATAACTCAAATATCAAATGCAAAACATAGATAATTAATACACACAGTTGAATATGCACGCAGATTCACAACACAGATATTACTAAGAGGCACGCACACACACACACACACACTCACACACACACACTCACACACACACACACACACACACGTCTCTTTTGCAACATTAGAACCTGAACATAATCTCAGTACTCCCTAAGCAACCAGTGCATCAAGTCCCAGTCTGATCCTCTGAACTACGTGGGAGGTTGGATTGGTGGCCTCCAGAGGGAGACAGAGAGACATTCTGCTGTGATTCAGAGTGCAAGAAATGCAGTGAGGCATCTGGGAGGTACAAAGACTACACTGCTTCGAGTCATAATGTAAGTCCTTTGCACCCCTTGCTGCACCTCTTGAAAATGTTTAGGGCCATGAATGGGCCCCTCAGCAGTTAACTGTAGCATTCCAAAACAACATGGAAGGCTGGAAATCACAGTGGTAACTGTTTCTTTAACAAATGTTTAAATCTTTGAAAAGGGGATATAGCAGTTTAATGTGGAACAGCAGTACTCTACTTGTGCAGAGTAGGAGATTAATTATGCAGCTGGACCAAGCTTTCTGTTGGAAGCCTGGTGTGTAACCCAGCACTATACACAAGGATCACCCCATCTCCATACTCAGCTCTGTGCTCACAATCAGGTTGGACAAAGGGATGAGATGGTCTTGTGATGAGGAGTGACATCAGAGTTGCATGGGCTGGTAAAGTGAGAATTGTGCATTTGACAGCTCAACTGTAGATCAGCCCCTTAGATATAATACTTCAAAATCTAAAACAGTCACATCTGAAATAGTACGCTTTATCACAAAAACACAGTCTGAGTAGCAGATGTCAGAAATAGCATCACTCGTCAGACAGCTAACCAGATAATCTAAACTTTAAATATTTTTTGTACATATACATGAGCACAACCTGCAGATTTCAGGTGTTATAGTACCCCTTCATGTCACTGCAACCCTAAGTAAATCAGATTTGGGTACTTTTTTAGGAAATAACTTAGATCTTGACTGGAAAGGAAGGAAGGCCAAAAACAAAAAGTCTTCTAGCTATTCCATGCATAAGAAGTGCACCTGTGTGGCACTGTGGGCCAGTTACAGTTCAGTCTGTTGATGGACTTAATTTGAAGCTCACATTTCCCTTTGTAGCTTTCTCTCAACTGTCCCACTGGCAACCATGCCAAAGAAGAGAGAGGAATTAAAGAGAAGGGTTACCTTTCTGACAATGGCACAGTCCAGAAATGTGGGGACCATTAAGTCCACAACCTTTGTGTAGGTTAATTGCAGTGAATTCTTTAAAGACCACCTCTATCCTGATGAGGAAGCATTTGAAAAGTAAAAATAAATAATAAAATATAAGGAATAATGTATTGGTGACCATACACAACAAGCCTGTGTTTCCATCAAGAGGTAGAGATAACAGCATATGGCCCTCGTGAGCAAAGCTCGTGAGGTTCATACTGTTATCTCAGCCCTGAGATGGAAACACAAGACGAGATGGGCACCTCTTGCTTTGGTTCGTCTCATAGGGGCATGTTATTATTTTGTAAGTGGGCAGAGATAGTGCCACATCCCCTGTTTGATTAAATGGATGGTAACCAACACCATGCAGGTCAGCAAGGAATGCCTCTAGCTCAAACCTTCTGAAGGACATGATGATTAGAAGTTGTGTAGTGGGGGTGGTGGTGGGAGGGCCTTTAGTGAGTTACCTTTCCTACCATGGTGGGTAACACAAGATCATTGAATATGTCAGAGAGTGTACCAGATGCAAATATGCATTGGTGTGAAGAGGACCAGACCCAGTCCACCAAGGGTGTGATTAGAGTAGTGTGGGTTGTGCTACATTGGTTTCACTACCAATTGGGAACGGTTTAGTACTTTGACCCTGGAGTGAAGTGATTTGGAGCTAGGGTCAAGTCAACTGGTTTTCAGGTCTTACATGATGATGTGATGATCACCTGTTAGAGGGTGAGCCCTAAGGGAGAGAATTTTAAGAACAACTATTAATGAATCAGGGCATCCACCAGGAAAACAATAGTTGCTGGTGATTATTAAAGGGCTAGAGTAATGGAAGGGGATTTTGCCTACCAGAAGCTCACAGAATTTTGGGACTGACTCTAGAGAGAGCAGAGTGAAGCTGAATGTAAAGGTAACATAGCGGGGGACCCCATCCCATCGTGTTTATGTCCCTCCAGTGAGGACAAAAACCTGGGAGTAAGAGTTCATTCTGTTTGATACTGGATGACAACCATGTTTCAATGGGGTTAATTATTTCAGGTTTGTGTTGTAGGTCCACACCCTTATGAGACCTTAGGGAGTAGGCTGCAGACACCGGCAAGACAAATTGAGACCTTGGTGTTAGGGCTTGAGGACCTGCTGATGGGGGTGGGTGGGGCTGATGTCTTAGGTTTAAGTTTTTGTTGCTTGCCGTTAGCACGTCATTGCAATCACTTAGTACCACCTGTAACTTTGCAATCCTGCCATGTCATGCTTAATGAGGTTCATGATCCCTTCCTGCACAGCTAAGGCATTGCTGGGGACACATAAAACTCATCGCTTGGCACTGCCTCCCCTTGCAACTGTGTAAGTGGCCACAAGTATTTTATTCTGTTCTGATCTTATTTTAAAGATGACAGTTCTGCAGTCTTAGTAGTGCTTTGAAATGTAAGGACAACAGCATGACATACTAATCTAAGTAGAAAATCAATGTTTCCTGACAAAAGAAACCTGCTGTAAATTATAAAAAACAAAAACAAGGCGCTGCGTCAGCATGTGGTCTAAAAGCAAAACAAAATGGTTATATTAAATGCACACTGAAAATAGAAAATAGAGTTAAAAATCTATGTTTCGACCTTAGGTCTTCTTCAGAAAATATCTAAAACAGAAAAAAAAAAACAAAGTTAGTGTAGAGGGAAGGTAAAACGAGAGAGATATATATATGTGGGGAAAGAAGAAAGGGGAGGCTCAGGGAGAAGAAGTGATAAATGATAAGATTAAGAGAGAATCTGTGAAACAAAAAGTGATGATGGGAAAGATAAAGCATAATAGGAGTAAAGAGTTAGGAAAGTCCCCAGGTGGGGACTAATTAACAGGGCCTAGTAAGAAGGCTGAAAGGTGACAAATGTGTGGGAAGGAGACAGAGATGGAGACGCCTACCAGTTTCTCCAAGTGTACAGCTATTTACATCAGAGAAACTGGTAGGCGTCTTGCTGACCGTTTCAGGGAACATTACAGAGCAGTCAGGAATGGTGACACTGCTAAACCCATTGTATCCCACTTTATCTCCAGGGACCACTGTGTCAATGACCTTTCTGTTTGTGTCCTTCAGCAGGGCTTCTGGGATCCTGACCATAGAAAAAACATGAAAGCCAAGCTGATCATCCGCCTTTGCTCCCAGCAGCCCTCTGGTTTAAATGATAGACTTATTTTCCACTAACATCTTTCAGCCATCCCTTTCTTTCCCTAAAGTCTATTTGTTTTTGTACTCATTTAATTTATTTTTCATTTTCACCATTAGTCTCCATCTCTGTCTCCTTCCCACACATTTGTCACCTTTCAGCCTTCTTCCTAGGCCTTGAGCCTCCCCTTTCTTCTTTCCCCACATATATATATTTCTCTCGTTTTACCTTCCCTCTACACTAACTTTGTTTTTTTTTTCTGTTTTAGATATTTTCTGAAGAAGACCTAAGGTTGAAATGTAGATTTTTAACTCTATTTTCTGTTTTCAGTGTGCATTTAATATAACCATTTTGTTTTGCTTTTAGACCACATGCTGACGCAGCCTTCTTACTAGGCCCTGTTAATTAGTCCCCACCTGGGAACTTCCCTAGTTCTTTCATTCCTGTTATGCTTTATCTTTCCCATCATCACCTTTTTGTTTCACAGATTCTCTCTTAATCTTACCATTTATCACTTCTTCTCCCTGAGCCTCCCTTTCTCCCCCGACACACACACACACACACACACACACACACACACACACACACACACACACATATATATATATATATATATATATATATATATACAATAGGGTGAGTGGTAAATGAGTGAGATAAAACAGTGTATCATCCACTGCAGTGTGATATTTTTACCCTCTGCTCTACTGTGATAATATGAGACATTTACACACACAGGTCACAAAAGGTCACTGATATCATCACCCTAGGCAGCTTTCCCCTCAGCATGAAAGAAACAGCTGTGCTGTTACCATAGACACAAATGCAGAATTACCTAAGAGGTCTCACTGCTGCCTACAGCTGACTCAGTGAGCATTACAAAACACACCTATCCCCCCAACTTCCAGCTCATTACTGTGATGCTCTCAACTTGATGCAGCCAGAATTCCAAACAGCACAGCTTCACAGAACAGTCTAAACTACTGCCTGCAGCTAACTCAACTACCACTGAAACACACTCTCACTTGTTCCTCAGACTCTGATTCTCACCCAATTACTGTGACAATTTCAACTTCACTGCAGCCAGAATCCTAAAGAGCACAATTTCACAGAACACTCTGCACTCTGCCTGCAGCTAACTTAATTACCACTGAAAACAGTATCAGCTGTTCTGACACTCTGCCTCTCAGTTCATTACAATTACTGTGATGTATTTAACTTCACTGCAGCTAGACTGCTAAACAATACAGCTTCACAAAAGTATGTTTCTCATTCCTATCTAAAACTAACTCATTTAGCATTGCAAAACACACTCATGTATCTCAAAGTTTATAACACTGCCAGCCCATTCAGAAAAGTTCACACACAGAATGAGCAAACACATTAACAGGAACAGAACACAAGACAGCATAACAAAACTTCTGAAACTCTTGGCCCTATTGTATATATCGAATACATGATGGGCATATCATGTGCTATGGCAAATATTGTCACTCCTGCATCGTGAGCTTGGATATCTCACTCGTGCCTTCGGCACTCATGAGATATCCAGAGCTCACTCTCTGCGGAGTGACATATTCATATCACACTCATGCCCATCACGTATCCCTATATATCATTTACCTCCCTCTACACTAACTTTTTTTTTTTCTCTTTTAGATATTTCCTGAAGAAGACCTAAGGTCGAAACGTAGATTTTTAACTCTATTTTCCATTTTCAGCGTGCATTTAATATAACCATTTTATTCTGCTGTAAATTATGTTTTACACAGTTATTTCAGTCTCTGCAGTGCATATCCCAATGTGTAAATAAGTTTGAAAACTAGTGACAAATTGTAGCAGTTCTGTACTGAAAAAAGATTATTCTCTTCTAACTTCACTGCACTACAGTACTGGAAAGCACTTCTTGACTTGTAACAAGATTCTTTGAGCCAGCTGGTTTCCTTATGGATTGTACTGAAACAGGAACAGAATGATCTGGCAATATGAAGAATACTCTATGCCAAAAATGAGTATATTGCAGCACTTCATTTCTATAGCGTCTTAGTTCAGTACAAACTTCCTTAAAATTACTGCTGACACTGCTCTTATGATAAGGCAAACTGATCTAGAAAGATCAGTATATTCTTCAATAACCTGAGACCCTCCCAGTCAAAACTGAATACCTATGTAACTGGTTTCTTAATGGGAATACTGGCCTAACTGTGAATAATTCCTACAGAATGCCAGATATAGATCTCAGTTACAAGGTGTGAACATTCTGGAGTTAACATGATTCATTTTACTGATAACCAGGGGATAAAAATATTTCTTGTTAGCTCCCTTAACTCTGCAGTATTATGTTGAAAATTATTAGTCATGGGCGGGGGGCACAAAAAACAATGTAACTAAGCCTAGTTAACTACCTAAAAGCTGACATCGAATGGAGTCTAGAAAATGAACTCTTCTGGGGAAAAACTTTTTGTTATAAAAGTATGCTAAGCAATATCTGAAAAAAGTTTTAACAAACCATTAGGATTATAACAGTAAGCATCCCATTTCTCGCTCTTGTTGAGACGGTGTCCATAGTCAATAATGCCAGTCTTTCCAAACCCACAGTTTGGCCCTGGCTTTACAATAGGATAACCAACTCTTCCTCCAGCCAGCCATCCAGCTGCGCAGACGTGGAAACCTGCAAGATAAGAAGAGACGTTAATAGCAGTATGGTTTCAGAGGGTAGCTGCTTTAATTTTATAAAGGGTCTGACCTCAGGAAGTCCTACATTTTTTCAGGGATTCCGTAAAACACTTGTAGGCCACCAGCACTTGTCTTCTACCAAGCAAATGTCTTTAGCATACGGATTTGGCCCAGTTGTCTAAAGTTTTCATTTACGGACCCCACTGTCAGTCTCAATGACTGGTGTAAAGTGGTTTGCAGCAGTGCACAAAGGGACAGGAGACACCATGCAAATGGTTCATGGAACACTTCTCAAAAAATCTCCCTGCTGGAAGGGTTTCTGTCAAAGAGTGGCTGGAGAAGGGAGTTTGCAATGCTTAACGGGCCACTGTCAACCTGTTTTTTCATCATATTATTTCTAGTTAAAAACCTACATTTTAATTTTGCTTACCTTCTCTAAAATTCATTGTTGACGCTGTTTGTTTTGTCTGTCTCCTTGTCTAGTAGAACTGAAATGCATGCTAATGTATATTTATACACAATCTTGTTTTGTTTACAGTCTTGGATCTGTTCTTACTGCATACTTTCTGAACACTGGAAACACTCCCAAACAGTGCAGTCACTCATGATTCAATAGCCTCCTAAACCCCCACTGCATCATGAAGGGCTAGACTGTGTAGTGGGTGTTCCCAAGTCCAGGAAAGATGCAGCTGGAGCTGATCAAGGAATGTAAACAAACCTGTGTTTGTCTGGTAACACCAGTTTGGTGGGCAGTCTATTTTTCACTTTTTTAAAGAAAAAAATTATCAGCATCAAACTACCAGCTACATTGACAATCTTTACAGCATGTTAGCTATTATAAAATGTGTTTGTTAAACTAGGGACATTTTGAGACCTAAGGGGTTGACAGTGTCCCTTTAAACAGGACTGAGAAGATCAGTGGGGGGCAAAGTTCGTCCCAGGAGGGATAGAAGCAAGCTAGGCAGCAGCAGGACACACTGGGATCTATCAGTGGATGACACCAGCATGATTGACTCTGGTAGACTGAGAAGTAGCACAAAGTGAGGGTGTAAGAGTAAAGCACCTGGAGGCATGGAAGGTGGCAAAACCAAATTTGCCCAGTAGTGGACCACAAGGTAAAGGGAAGAACAGTGGGGTGGGGGATACATGGTCAGCACTGCTAAACTGTATACAGTAGACTTGCAGCATGGCTTATGAAATGAGCTCCACATTTCCAGCCCTCTGGTTTGTTGTCAGCCCTGTGCTGACAGTATAGAGTGCATGGCTGAAATCAAGTACTGGCAGCTTGGACGCAACAAAAAGAAAAGTAAATAATTGAGCATTTGGAATGTTTGAAAGTTATAGAATGTTAAGAGCCACCATTTTTTTTCAAAAACCTGCTAATCTTCACCATAAAATCAATTACAAATGCCTCCACACCGTAATGTACTATTTCTCTGGGGGGAGGGGGGGAATAGCAGAATTAGTATTTTTTTTTAAGATCTTTTACTGTCAGCAGAATTAGTATTTTTTTAAGATCTTTTACTGTCATCCAGCCTGTTACGAGTTGTCCCCTGACTAACTGCTTGCCTGCCTGCTCAACGGCTGACCTGCCGGCCACTCACCAATTTCTTCAGTAAACCCCTCATTATTTTCTATTTCATTGACCACCATTTATTACTGCAAAATCTGGGCTCTTCCCAGCTGCTCCTACATTCTTGCCTTGTGGCTTCAAGCTGCTCCTTCAGTGACTAGCTTAGGCGTATGAACTAGCAGCTGTGAATAAACTGAGTATGCAGTAAACGCTAGCAGCAACCAGCAAACACAAAGCTAGGGGCAGGGTTGGGGCTCCAGGGCAATGCTACTCATGGGAGTTCATCCGTAGTCCCGTATCTCTTCCTAGAGCACTGTACACTTTGGTGGTATCTCTTCACCTGTGCTGCCGACTTTAAAAGTTTAACCAAATGTATACATAAAAAAAATAAGTTCCAAAATGGACATTACAGATGTCATCTCCAGCACCTACCTGAATGTGTGTATGTGTGTGTGTGTGTGTGTGTGGGGGATGTCGCATGGCTAGCAACCAGCCCTGACAACAACAAGCTCAGCAAAACTTTTAAAATGAATGTTCTATTAGAATGTTTATCATTCACATAGCCGCCACTGACTCTAACAACTGTATCTCGGCATCAAACAGCAACTGAGTTGAAATTTTAAAATAGAAGCACATACCGTTAATTTCGGCATCCAGTTTGATGATGAACAGATGTCCACATTGCCAGCAAATGAGGATATGGAGGAAGCCCTGCCAGTAGATGAAACCGGAGACACAGTGCCACCAGCAGAGCCGCAGCCTGACAATGATGCCTCTGAGAGCTGAGAGGAAACAGCCACACAGGAAATCCTGCCCAAAACTGCTCCTGAGCCACAGCAGCAGTCTGTACGTGACAGATGCCTATCCCTGACAGAACAGCAGTTAGATACCATAGAAGATACTCGTAATAGCGTATTATATTTCATACCCTTTATAGTACTCCGCAGTCATCACCAGTGGGTATTCCTCATCCATCCTATAGGTTGATGCACTATCCAATCAAATCAAAGAGGGGGCGAGGACATACCTCTGTACTCATCAGATTATCTCCAGTTTACTCCGTGCATCAAGACAGGTTGGTCACATCCAGACTGCTCTCAACAGTCTCTTAACAACTTTAAGCAACCTTACAGGTACATTTATTTCTTTTTTACTTCCAACTAACCTAGCCTAGTAGCCAGCATAGAGCAGCATAATTCTAACTGCATGCAGTTAACTGTTAGCAGTGTCTATTTTCTGCATCAGGTAGCCTACAGACCTAAGGCATCCAGAGAGAATCAGCTAGGTTAAACCATTTTAACAGTGCTCACGATAAGTACTAAGGCATTCAAAGAGAATCAGCTAGGCTAAAACATTTTAACAGTGCTCACGATAAGTTATACTGTGCCCTGCAGGGAACAGGTACCCTCTCCTGTAGCGGGACCTGTACCCACAACAACTGCATACAAGTGAGCAGGCAGGGTCCATGCCGTAATGACCCCTGCCCATCAGGGAAGGTAACCCCAACCCCCCAGTTGCGGGCTCCAAACCCCACAAGACTGCACAGCAAGCATTCAGACAGGCAAAGCAGAGCCCCTGATAAACACACTGTATGGGCTGGGGTCCTCTCCAGTAGTGACCTCTGACCCAAGATACAAATGCAGCACAGCCCTCATAATAAAACAAAAAGTCCCAGGATGTCTCATGGGCTACACATTTGTTGCTAATAGTAGGCCCCTCCTGAGCAACCTCCTAGGCACCCAGCCCCACATACAGACTGAGGGATCATGCCAAATGACAGTGCAGTCTGGCACAACAACCCTTCAGAAGCAGCAGCTTCTTTCCCCACATACCTGGGCATTCATCTGAGCTGCCAGATCCCCTACTCCACAGGTTGGGTGAATCCCCTAAGGCCCTCCGTAATCCATCCTGGGCCATTTTCGTGCTTCTCCACTGCAGTGGAAATCCTTTGTTTTGGGGGTCATAAATCAAGTCCCCCACCCCTCAGTGCATGGCCATGCAAACACTCCACTACTGCTGAGATGAACAAGTCCCATGATGCTGGCTCAGGGGTGATGTGAGGAAATTTTTTTTCACAGAGAGAGTGGTGGATACATGGAACAGCCTTCCTGAGGAGGTTTTTGGGTCTAAAACAGTGGGGGAATTCAAACATGCATGGGACAGACACAAGGCAATTATAGTGGGGGGTTGCAGGAAGTAGGCTGTTGGTTAACTAGAATCTGCAGCTTATCCAGTAGGTAGGGGAAATGGGCAGACTGGGTGGGCCAAGTGGTCCTTATCTGCCTTCAAAGTCTATGTTTCTATGCTCCTTGGCTCTCATGAGGGCTACTAGAGCCAATCATCTAGGCACTGCAAATCTCGTGCGAAATCCCGTGAGATTATGGTGGCCATCTTGGTTGGGGTAAGGCTTTGATACAGGGATCCCAAACCTTGTGGATTCTTGCGAGATTTCACAGCTGCCATCTTGCCTGGGACTTACACTCATTTTGCTATTATGTGAGCCTTGTTCACCACTTAAAACAATGAAACAGCAACATTATAAGTGGCAGCTGCGAATCAACTATGTGTCCTGCTGCACTAAGAGGACCCTATCTGATGCAGTCCTTTTGCTTCCCGCAGATATATGCACATCATGAGAAAGTGCAGAGAATGCGAAGTGTCATTCACAGCACTAGAATAGGATGACACAGCATACGCAGTATGCGCGCTCACACTGCACAGGGATTCAGTGGATACAGAAGAGGAAGACTTCATTTTAGAATCCCAGCCAGCACCAACCCCCCCAGTTGCATTGGATGCTAGACAAGCACAGATGTTGTTCCAGCTTCTGGAATCCCTGAAAACAGGAAGCCCTATTACAACAACAGGCACTCCAAAAGTTTCCAGTCAGGAACACACCAAGAAGCATCCGAGGCACGACATGGACAGCACAATGTCCAAGGCCACGAGTGGCCTAGAGGAGGGCACATCAGACAAGTCGACCCAAACGTGCCATGGGGACAGCATTGATGAGCTCATTACAGTGGTATGGGCACATGCAAAATATCACACCATCCCACACAGCCCTCCACATCGGAGGACCTCTGCTTTCCATGGGTGAACCAGAGAAGAAAATTTCACTTCCCCTCATGTAAGACCCTTGACACAATCCTTTCCAAGGAGTATGAGGCACCACAGCCAACCAGAATACTGGAAAAGAGCATAGTGAACAGACAGTACTCCATGCCCCAGGAAAGAAGCGACCACTAGGGAAAGGCCCCCAAGGTGGAACAATCTGTTTCTAAACTGTCCAATTGCACCACTGTTCCTATTGAGAGCACAGCAGTGCTAAAAGACCCAATGGATAAGAAGGTAGAAGAGCACCTCAGGAAAATTCATGAGGTGACTGGCATGGCGCGCTCAACAGACACTGCGGTGTGGTTCACCTGCAGGGCACTCCACAGATGGTTGGATGTACTCACCAAGAATGTCCCCGAGGATTCCCCCCAAGCCAATGCAGCAGAGTGTGCCATCTAGGCAGTAAAATACATAATGGACACCTCCTCCAACATCCTCATGTTTGGGACATGGGCAACAGTGCTAGCCAACAGAGCCAGAAGAGCACTGTGGCTGAAACTATGGCAGGTGGACAACAAGTCCAAGAACACTCTCCTAAAGCTACCCTTCAAAGAGGGCACACTATTCACTGAAGGTCTAACCCCATACCTCAAGCAAAGGGGGGAAGCAGTCGCAGGGGGACAGGGACTTCTACCTCCCCACAGACAGAACTTTTCATCCCAAAAGCAAGTTCTTCAAGCCCAAACCACAGTCCTACATCTCACAAACTCTGAAGCAGTGGCATCAAAGACCACACTTCCAAAGCAGGGCATACAACAGAGCAAAAGGAAACACAGGGGGCCAATACTCCAATGGGGGTTGAAAGCTGAACTTCAAGTCCCAGGGTAACAAGAAATGAAGGTGTGCGGGCCCATGCAAACCCATCACTGGAGGGAAGGCTGCACTGGTTCATGCAAATGGTCCTGGACAACGTCAGACAAATGGGTGCTGGAAGTGATTGCAAAGGGCTATGCAATAGAGTTCAGCAGCAAGCCTACACGGTACAGACCATTTGTATCACCTATGCTGAGTTGCCCCATCAAGAAACAGGCAATAATGGAGGAAATACAAGACTTGCTCAGCAGTGGGGCTATCATGCACATCTCTGCAGAGAAAAAAGACACAGGGGTCTACTCCTTATTCTTTGTCATTCCAAAGAAGATGGGTGGGATGTGCCCTGTACTAGATCTCAAGTACCTAAACTGGACAGTGGCTTACAAAAAAAAAAAAAAAAATGGAAACCCTCCAATCAGCCCTGTTATCCTTCCAACCAGGGGACTTGACCTCACTAGACCTCAAGGATGCCTACCTTCATATCCCCAAATGGACCTCACACAACTGTTACCTCAAATTCAACATTCAGGGTCAACACTTTCAGTACATCTGCCTACCTTTCAGAGTGGCATCTGCCCCTGAGTAGTCACCAAGACCCTCGTGGTACTCACAGCACATCTCAGGAAACAAGGGGTTCACATAATCCCATACCTGGATGGCTAGCTGATAAGGGTGAGATGGTGGAGCAGGTTCAGCGCAGCACGCTACTAGCAATCAAATGCTTGCAGCAACATGGATGTATAATCAATACAGCCAAGAGCCAGCTGACACCTTCCCAGTCCATTACACATCTAGGCACAGTAATAGAGACAAAAAGTAACAAAGTGACCCCGACACACGAGAAAGTCCAAAACATCTGGACACTGGTATCTGGCCTAATAAGCAGACCGAACAGGGAACTGACATGGTTCCTTGATGTATATCAGAGGTATCTGATAGAATCCTGGAACCAGACAACTCAAAATTTTATGGTCCCTTGGTGTAGGCTGCACAAATGGCTCTCCAGAGGTATCTGATAGAATCCTGGAACCAGACAACCCAAAATTTTATGGTCCCTTGGTGTAGGCTGCACAAATGGCTCTCCAGAGGTATCTGATAGCAACCTGGAACCAGACAACCTAAAATTTCAAATTCTGGCTCTCACCACCCCCACAGGTACCCTCTGGACTCAGATAGTGGACACTGAGAATGCATATACTATTGGCCACATCACTGACATAGACAACCACAAAAGTAATCACCACAGGTGTGAGTCTATCAGACTGGGTGGCAATGTACAACAACAATGTGACCCAGAGACTACGGACTCAGAAGGAGTCCTCATTACCAATCAACATTCTAGAAATGAGAGCCGTCCATCTAGCCCTGCTCTTCTTCGCACCCATCCTCACCAACAAAGCAGTCCTAGTCCGGTGCAACAATCAGGTAACAGTGGCATACATAAACAAGCAAGGTGGCACCAGAAGCAAGGCAATAATAAAGTAGCCTCTACAGCTACTTCACTGGGTGGAGTGGAGTGGAAGCTGCAGTCCATAACTGCAATATATCTAGCAGGAACATCCAACGCAGAGGCAGACTGGCTAAGCAGAGTCACCATTCACCCGACAGGGTGGAGACTCAACCAGAACATTTTCCAGTGTCTACAGACCAGATGCGGACTCTTCCAAGTGGATCTAATGGCATAATGATACCCAAAGTGCTCCACAACATAAGATGCACAGGGGCGTCGGTGGTCCTGGTGGCTCCCAATTAGCCAAGATGACCATGGTGCACACTTATTCAAGCCATGTCAGTGAGCCCTCCAATGCTTCTACCATAGTGGTAGACCTACTGTTGCAGGGACCACTCCTTTACCCAAACCCAGTCAGCCTGAATCTGATGGCATGGCTGTTGAAAGGAACAGACTGCTAGACCAAGGCTATCATGCCAGAGTTGTAAATCATATGTTGCAATCCAGGAGACAATCTACAAATAAGACTTGCCATAGACAATTGCAAATTTTTCACAAATGGTGCAGGGAAATGGGTACCTCACCTTCAGTGGCGGGGTTACCACAAATCTTGGACTTCCTAAATGAAGGGGCAAACAAGGGCTACCTCACTCAGGGTACAGGCATCAGCTATATCATCCATAGGGGGACCACTACTGGGAATAGGTCACATTGGCTCACACCCAGACACTATCTGACTGCTTAAGGCAGTTGCATTAGAGGCACCTAAGGTGTGGCAGATATGCCCACCATGGCAACTTAACATAGTGCTCTATGCCCTACAATCACCCACTTTGCAGCTAGACACCTTACGCTGCTGTTCTATTAAGACTGCTTTCCTTGTAGCAATTTGCTCCGCTAGAAGGATAGGGGAGATTCAGGCCCTGTCATGTAGGGAACCCTTCATAACACTTCATAGTGGTAGGGTCATTCTTAGAACAGTACCATCCTTCCTGCCCAAGGTTGCATCCCAGTTTCACAGGGATCAGGCTGTTCTATTACCCTACATAACTCTGACTTACCATCCTACCACATCAACCCATCACCCGCTAGATGTGGGCCACCAACTGAGAAAATACCTCAGTATGACAAGTGACATTCGGAGGTCAGACAGATTATTCATACTAATCAAAGCAGCTTCCAGAGACACCATCACGAGGTGGATCAAACAGACTATTTACGAGGCTTACAGGGTGATAGGACACACAGCACTAGAAGGCCTCAAGGCACACTCCATCAGGACAGTAGCAACATTCTGGGCAGAAAGGGGAAACGTGTCTATACAAGACATTTGTTCAGTGGCCACCTAGTCTTCATTTCATACCTTCACCAGACATTACCAGATAGACATAGCATCTGCCAAACAGACAGTTGTTGCCAAAACCATACTGGGGGCAGGCAACCAACTAGGGTAGAACTGTGCTAATCTGTCTTTTTTGTATTCACCTACCTGAGAGTTACAACTCTGAAAATTACACTGCTACTAAGGTCCCACTGGTGATGACTGCGGCATAATATAAAGGGTACGAAATATAATGGGATTTAATCACCTGGTAAAGGTGATTATCTGAGTAACCTTTATAGTACTCTGCAGCCCGGCCCAGGATGGCAGATTACTCCTTAGGTCAGTTTAACGATAGTCACTAGCATAACGATAGACATTATTCCAAATGAGTGTGCACTGGGATGTAGTGCTCAGGAGCCAACATGGATAGTGAGCAAAAAAGGTTCTGGCACACACCAACTCATGAGAGAAATGCATAAAGAAATAAAAATGATAATTTATTGCACCAAGAAAGACAAAACATCTTGCCTGACATGTTTCGGATTGACTACCAATCCTTTTTCAAAGGCTAAAAAGACGTGCTCCAAACACTCCTATTAAAAATACACAACAACAGGTGGTACAAATAATACTTAAAAATCAATTAATTTAACAATTATTGTTGCAATAAAAAGATTCAGAATTCACTCAAATCATCTATACTATAATAAAGTAGCTACCATTCTGGAAAGCAGAGAACACCAGAATCAGTGATAAAAAAAACAATTCATTAGGCTATTTTGTAATCATTCATAATATTACCTAATAGAATATTAAACTGCCACAGAACAGACAATCAGTTGTTTACTGAAAGGGCTCATAGTAAATATAAACTTATAAAAATGAGCAAAACAAGAATAAAAATACAGACATTTATAAAAAGACGCTAATTGACATTTACAAAACTTAAGTACGATATAATCAAAAATCAGTATTAAAGTTGTTTGAAATTTTTACATTGTTATGATACGGAGAGTTTAAAAAAAGAGAAAAATGTCTAATCATGTAGAAATATAATAGAATTGGGTCCTAAGAAACTATTACCATAGTCATTATATCATTTTTTTAAATACGGATATATGTCTATTTGGGCGTTCAATCCTGGGTTCATATTAGCCCTCAATCTTAAAATCCAATAGTTTTCCCTTCATAACACAAGATTATTATAATCTCCTCCTCTTGGGTTACAGCATATTCTATCGATAGCCATAAATTGAAATTCATGTAAAGAATTATCAGTGACTGTTAAAATATGAGCTGCCGTAGCGTAGGAACTATCCTTCCTTTTAATGGCTCTAATATGCTCACCCACTCTGATTTTAAAACTTCTAGTGGTTGTACCCACATAGAAGGCATTGCATTTACATGCAGCTAAATAAATAACACCTTCAGTGCTACATGGGATGCACTGTCGAACTTTGAGGGATGTATTGTATCACTATTAATGCTGGAAAAATATTTACCCTAAACTACATATTCACAATACATGCTTTTTCTGCACTGAAAATGTCCCTTACTTTTAGACACCCGACATTCAGATTCTTTAGGTTTAAAATGGCTATGTGTAAGTAAGTCTCTTAACGTAGGAGCCTTCTTATTACACATTCTAACTGGCTTTGTGGCCAGTTCTTTCAAACCAGGCTCAACTCCCAAAACATGCCAGTGTTTTTTTGAAATATTCTCATATTCTCTGGCTTGTGCTGAATATTCAGTCACAAAATTGAATCTATCTTCAAGATTGTTTTTATCTACACGAACATCAAGCAATATTTCTCTGTTGATATTTTTAGCTCTATCATGTGCTCTCTGTATGTACATTCTACCTTATCCCCTCCGTGTTAACCTTGCAGTAAGATTTTCTGCTCCCTTTTTAAAGTCTTCTATATCAGAACAGTTTCATTTTGTAAGTAAAAACTAACCATATGGAATATTACTGGCTATATGAGTTGGATGACAACTATTTGCCAATAAAATTGTATTACCATCCACTTCCTTAAGATAAATATTTGTTTTCAAAATACCAGAATCTGTTTGTAGAATAATCAAATCAAGAAATGTAATAGAATCCTTAGAAATAGTAGACGTGAATTTAAGGTGGGGGTTAGTACTATGCAAATATGCTACAAACGAATTAAAACTAGCAATATCTCTCTGCCAAAGAATGATGATGTCATCAATATAACATTTCCATAACAACAAATTACTTGTAAACATGTTAGTTTCACTACAATAAATATAGTCTTTTTCCCACTTGCTGACATGTAAATTAGCTATGGAAGGGGCACTTGTTGCCCCCATAGCAGTCTCCTTGATTTGAAGAAACATTTCTTGATTAAATAAAAAGGCATTGCATTATGTATCACCAATTCAATTGGTGAAGGTGTACAGAATACAGAAACATTCCCAGAGGACTTATTTAAAAAAAATGCTATTGCATCCAATGCTCCTTCATGGGTAACATTGGTATATACTGACTCAACATCTAGTGTAACTAATAGAGTCTCACTTTGTACTGTCACATTTTTAATAATATTTAAAACCTCTTTGGTATCTTCAATATAAGAAGGTAAATTCTGAACTAGAGGTTTCAGAAAGGAATCACAAAATTTGGATAATGGTTCAGTTAAAGAACCAATACCACTAACTATAGGTCACCCTGGTGGATTATCCAAAGTTTTGTGAAACTTAGGTAACGTGCAAAGTGGTTCTAGTGAGACTGGAAATCGTAAGGTACTCTCTGGTCTGTTTGTCAATAATTCCCTTCTGAAAGGCATCAGTAGTTATTTCATCAATTCCAAACTTAAAATCAATACTTGAATCTTTTCTCAATTTAATATAAAACTGTACATCATTTAACTGTCTATAAATCTCTTTCATATACATATCTCTATCCATTAATACCACAGCACTACCCTTATTGGACCGTTTAACAATTAAATCTAAATCTTGTTGTAAAGTTTGAATAGCTTCTCTTTCTTGTTTTGTTAAGTTGTTAAACACACAAGTTTGAGGGGTAGAGAAAAAGTCTCAAGTTCATTTTTGACCAATTCTTTAAAGATCGTGATGGCAGCGCATGGAGGGGTGCACCATACTGAGGGGTTCTTGAATTTTACAGCGTGAGCTTCCATGTTGTTAATTTCAGAGCTCGCTTCTCATTTGGCAAAAAAGGCTTTCAGGTTGAGTTTATGACAGTTAAGATTTAAGTCAATAACCATCTGTACTCGGTTAAGTGTATAAGTTGGTGCAAATCCAAGTCCCTTTTTAAGCAAGTTAACAAGAGGAGAGACTGACTTGCTTAAAAAGGGACCTGGATTTGCCCCCTTCCATGCGCTGCCATCACAATCTTTAAAGAATTGGTCGAAAATTAACTTGAGACATTTTTCTCTACCCCTCAAGCTTATGTGTTTAACAATTTAACAAAACAAGAAAGAGAAGCTATTTGAACTTTACAACAAGATTGAGATTTAATTGTTAAACAGGCCAATAAGGGTGGTGCTGTGGTATTAATGGATAGAGATATGTATATGAAAGAGATGTATAGACAGCTAAATGATGTACAGTTTTATATTAAATTGAGAGAAGATCTGACTATTGATTTTAAGTTTGGAATTGATGAAATAACTACTGATGCCTTTCAGAAAGGGAATTATTGACAAACAGACCAGAGAGTACCTTACGATATCCAATCCCACTAGAGGCACTTTGTACATGTTACCTAAGGTTCACAAAACTTTGGATAATCCACCAGGGTGACCTATAGTTAGTGGTATTGGTTCTTTAACTGAACCATTATCCAAATTTTGTGATTCCTTTCTGAAACCTCTAGTTCAGAATGTACCTGCTTATATTAAAGATACCAAAGAGGTTTTGAATATTATTAAAAATGTGACACTACAAAGTGAGACTCTATTAGTTACGCTAGATATTGAGTCACTATATACCAATGTTCCCCATGAAGGAGCATTGAATGCAATAGCATTTTTTTTAATAAGTCTTCTGGGAATGTTTCTGTATTCTGTACACCTCCACCGATTGAATTGGTGATAAAATTGTTAGAGTGTGTTCTAAAATGCAATGCTTTTTTATTTAATCAAGAAATATTTCTTCAAATCAAGGGGACTGCTATGGGGCAACATGTGCCCCTTTTATAGCTAATTTATATGTCGGCAAGTGGGAAAAAGACTATATTTATTGTAGTGAGACTAACATGTTTATGAGTAAGTTGTTATGGAAATGCTATATTGATGACATCATCATTCTTTGGCAGGGAGACATCACTAGTTTTAATTCATTTGTAGTATATTTGCGTAGTACTAACCCCCACCTTAAATTCATGTCCACTATTTCTAAGGATTCTATTACATTTTTTGATTTGATTATTCAAAAAACAGATTCTGGTATTTTGAAAACAAATATTTATCTTAAGGAAGTGGATGGTAATACAATTTTATTGGCAAATAGTTGTCATCCAGCTCATATAGCCAGTACTATTCCATGTGGTCAGTTTTTATGTACAAAATGAAACTGTTCTGATATAGAAGACTTTAAAAAGGGAGCAGAAAATCTTACTGCGAGGTTAACACAGAGGGGAATATGGTAGAATGTACATACAGAGAGCACATGATAGAGCTAAAAATATCGACAGAGAAATATTGCTTGATGTTCATGTAGATAAAAACAATCTTGAAGATAGATTCAATTTTGTGACTGAATATTCAGCACAAGCCAGAGAATATGAGAATATTCAAAAAAAAAAAAAACACTGGCATGTTTTGGGAGTTGAGCCTGGTTTGAAAGAACTGGCCACAAAGCCAGTTAGAATGTGTTATAAGAAGGCTGCTACATTACGAGACTTACTTACACATAGCCATTTTTAACCTAAAGAATCTGAATGTTGGTTGTCTAAAAGTAAGGGAAATTTTCAGTGCAGAAAATGCATGTATTGTGAATATGTAGTTTAGGGTAAATATTTTTCCAGCATTAATAGTGATGCATCCTTCAAAGTTAGACAGTGCATCCCATGTAGCACTGAAGGTGTTATTTACTTAGCTACATGTAAATGCAATGCATTCTATGTGGGTACAACCACTAGAAGTTTTAAAATCAGAGTGGGTGAACATATTAGAGCCATTAAAAGGAAGAATAGTTCTTACACTATGGCGGCTCATATTTTAACAGTCAAGGATAATTCTTTACATGAATTTCAATTTAACGCTATCAATAGGATATGCTGTAACCCAAGGGGAAGAGATTATAATAACCTTGTGTTACGAAGGGAAAACTATTGGATTTTAAGATTGCGGGGCTAATATGAACCCAGGATTGAATGCCCAAATAGACATCTATCCGTACTTAAAAAAATGGTATAATGGCTATGGTAATAGTTTCTTAGGACCCAATTCTAATATATTTCCACATTATTAGACATTTTTCTCTTTTTTTAAACTCTCTGTATCATAACAATGCAAAAATTTCAAACAACTTTAATACTGATTTTTGATTATATCGTACTTGTTAAGTTTTGTAAATGTCAATTAGCGTCTTTCTATAAATGTCTGTATTTTTATTCTTGTTTTGCTCATTTTTATAAGTTTATAGTTACTATGATCCCTTTCAGTAAACAACAGATTGTCTGTTCTGTGGCAGTTTAATATTCTATTAGGAAATATTATGAATGATTACAAAATAGCCTAATGATTTGTTTTTTATATCATTGATTCTGGTATTCTCTGCTTTCCAGAATGGTAGCTACTTTATTATAGTATAGATGATTTGAATGAATTCTGAATCTTTTTATTGCAACAATAATTGTTAAATTAATAGATTTTTAAGTGTTATTTGTATCACCTGTTGTTGTGTATATTTAATAGGAGTGCTTGGAGCATGTTTTTTTAGCCTTTGAAAAAGGATTGGTAGTCAATCTGAAACATGTGAGGCAAGATATTTTGTCTTTCTTGGTGTAATAAATTATAATTTTTATTTCTTTATGCGTTCCTCTCAGGAGTTGGTGTGTGCCAGAACCTTTTTGCTCACCATAATGATAGGCACTAGCATCATGCTACATACAGCGACCTGAGCAGGTGGTACCAAATTGTCAATATGGTTTACATGATTATATGATGAAACAGACTGGAGAGTTTTATGCCAATAAGAAAAGCATATGTCTGTTTTTATGCATAAGAAAAGTACCACAATAAAGATGACAGGTGCAAAACAACACCTGAGTAAGTGTTCTGTACAATAATATGGGATAAATAATTGCTACCAGACATTAGTTACATGACCCAGCACACTAAGGAAGGATATCACATTAGTGGCTGTACCTTCGGCTGGGTGTATTTCTGGCTTGTATTTTTCTCCTTTGTTCTCTCACTATATAGCTATGGAAGAATCACACTGGAGATATTCTGATGAGTACAGAGGCATGTCCTTGCCCCCTCTTTGATTTGATTGGATCGTGCATCAACCTATAGGATGGATGAGGAATACCCACTGGTGATGACTGTGGAGTACTATAAAGGGTACTCAGATAATCGCCTTTACCAGGTGAGTAAATCCCATTACTGTCAGATCAACTGACAGGGCAATGAATGTTCTTAAAGAATGGTGCAGGAATAAGAATGTGTCTTTAAACACGAAAACAGACACCAAGCAAATGACACATTTAGACACTTCTGTGCAGAAGCACATACGGCCACTGGTACAGAGTAGGCTACCACCTCATTCTGCTCCTTGAGAGCAGCCTTAAACAGACACTTAAACTTTTCAGCTGTAGGCAGGAATGTCAGCACGATGACTGACCCTGAGTTTGTGACATCTAACCATTTATTCACCTCATGCATGAAGCAGTACAGGAGGAAAAAAAGATGTTGCTAAGCACCATGAAGCCATAAGTGCAGCAGACCTGTACAAACGCAGGTCATCTCAAGCACTGTCCTCTGACATAGTCAAAGGCCTACTTAAAAAGGCCTGGCTAGACGTCCAGTTATATATGGCCAGAAGAGGCAGTGAGGGCATAAGACAACTAACAACAGACAGTTTTGAGATCAGATCTGATGAAAATGGTCATGAATATTTAACCCTGTGATTTAATGCACAGACCAAAAATCACAGCAACCCTCTTGAAACTAACAAGCAGACATTAAGACACTGCATCTATTCTATCCCAGGAGACCCTCTGTGCTTAGTTTCAAGTTTTAAAAAGTACACCTTGAAGCTTCTGCCAAATTCCAAAGCTCTCTATCTGCATCCAAAGCGTCTAACATAAGACACTCTGGACAAAATGTCTGCCTGGTATTCCCAAGAGCTCATGGGGTTGAATTACTTGAGTAGCATGATGAGCTGCCTAAGCCAAGAAGTGCATCTCAGCCAGCGTCATACTAATCATTCTGTCCATGCCACAGCAGTGCAGTTGTTGTCAAACGCTGGGTTGCAGAGCTGTGAAATCATGAATGTGACAGGTCACAGAAATGAGGCAAGTCTGAAGAGTTACTGGAGATCAAGCATGCAAGACAGGAAGAAATGGAGTAATGCCCTGGCACCACATCAAAATGACCTCTACAGTGTCTTTATAAGTGACATTGCAGGGGGGCTGGAAGAAAAAGTATGCCTCTTTGCAGACGACACAAAGATCTGCAACAGGGTTGATACACAAGGAGGGGTGGAAAGGAAAAAAAGGGACTTGGCAATTTTGGAGCACTGGTCAAGAGTATGGCAGCTTAGTTTCAATGCAAAGAAGTGCAAAGTAATGCATCTGGGGAACAAAAACCCAGGGGAAGAGTACACAATGGGAGAGAGGTACTAACAACAACAAAAATGGAAAGGGACCTAGAGGTTCTCATAACAGATGACCATAAGGTAGGCAACGAATGTGAGAAGGCAGTAAGGATGGCTGGGGGGATACTGAGATGCATAGGGAGAGGCATCACCAGTAGAAAGCAGGAAGTTGTTATCCCTCTGTACAGATAGTTGGTGAGACCCCATCTGGAGTACTGCATGCAGTTCTGGAGACCCCATCTCCGCAAGGACATAGACAGGATGGAGGTAGTCCAGAGGAGGGCAACCAAAATGGTGCAGGGTCTGCAACAGAGGCCATATGAAGAGAGACTAAAAGAGCTTAATATGTATACCCTTGAGGAAAGGAAGGAGCGGGGGGACATAATAGAAACCCTCAAGTACCTCAAAGGAATCGACAAAGTCCAAGAGGGTAGCATATTTCAGAAAAAGAGATGTGCAGAAACAAGGGGCACTATTTAAAGGTAGAGGGGGGATGGCTCAGGGGCAATGTGAGAAAGTATTTTTTCATAGAGAGGGTGGTAGATGCATTGAACAGTCTTCCTGAGGAGGTTGTGGGGTCAAAACAGTGGGGAATTCAAGAATGCATGGGACTGACATAAGGCAATTAGAGTGGGGGGTAGGAGGGGGAAGGAGGGGGTCAGAAGGAAGTAGGCTACTGGTTGACTAGGATTTTCAGCTTATACAGTGGGTAGGGAAATGGGGAGACTAGGTGGGCCAAGTGGCCCTTGTCTGCCGTCAAAGTCTATGTTTGTATATGTATGTTTCTAGGTTTCTATTCCACCGTACCACTAACAACCACCTCCAGTGCAGAAGTGCACTCTTCAACAGCACCACCAAGTGGAGAAAATTAATACTTCTCAGCAGGACACTGGAACATGCAAAGCTATACACTGAATTTCACTGGCAATTTCTACCTTGGTAAATGACGTTTTTTATTTTCTGCTGAACTACAGTATGTGTAACATGTCTTTAGTTGCGGTTGTCACAAACACACTCTGCAGGTCAGGCCCTCTGCTCCCACAGTACCAACCTCAGAGCACAATAGAGTACACTGGTAACAGACAGGGTAACCCTCCTGTCTGCTTTGGGTCTGAATCACCTATTAGCCTCAAGTTCTAGAGGGATTCAAACTGTGATGCTTATGCTAGCATACCCAATTAACAGGCTTGGATATGTACCCTCTTCAGGGGGATATGGTACAGTCCTTCGCCCAGGGGCACCCAGCCACGTTTTCCAAAATGTACCCTTAAAACTCTATAAGAGACCTGGGTATGTCTTACTTTTTAAACAAGCTCAGTAACACAATCAAGCTTTTAACAACTTTCAGACTTAAACCCAGATTCAGCATCACATGCAAAGGAAAACTGAGAAGACATACAGGCGGTATTTCAAAGAAAAGGTTGTTTACTAAAAATGTTAAAAACAGGTAAAATCAAACACAGAACAATTATATCACAAATCTCACAGTCATACACACAAAAAAGGAAAGTTACAGAATACAAACTCCTATCACAAATACTTAATGCTTTTCTAACTAAGTATTACCTTTAAGTGCTTTTTAAGTTCAGAGAACTATATTTCTCCTTTGAGTCTAGGAATAATATGTCACATATTCACCAGATGCTGGATCATTTTAGGAGGCATCTCCCCTCCCCTTTTGTGAGGTCAGTTAGACCCTCCCTTAGTGTTAATTCTTAAAATTAAATACACGGATGTATTTTAAATAATGTGAACATCAGCAAAAAGCCATTTCCCAAATATGACAATCTTTGCTCAATATTTCCTTTAAGGTTTACAACCCCACAATCTGTCACTAAGGTTTGAGAAACCAATAAGAGTCAGCCAAGACTTCTTCTTCCTGCTACATCATAAAATTCATATATGTGGAACACTTCAAAGGCAGCACAGGTTATGAGGGCAATAAACTATCCCTCTGGAAGGAAGGTATTAATTAGGTTTTTCCCTGGTCAGTTTAATGACATCCTCACTGACACCTTGAAGGTTAAAAGCCAAACTGCTAACTTGTGTGAGACAACTAAATACACAAACCATTTATTTATAATACAATATCATACCATAATAATATTACAGGATTTTTCCCATGACAGCAGTTTATTTCTTTGGCCATACACTCCCTAAAAAATTGGAAATTATTTTTCCTTGCTGAGTAATATTTATTTAAATAAATTAATATTTATTTCAAAAGCAATGATTTGTACCAATTTTTCTTCACTGTATTGATAGAAACCCATTTCATAAGCACAGTAAAATACTCCGGGGGTGTGGCTAGACAATTCTAGCACACAGTTAGGGGCAGAAGGCACTCGACCTGTGGCCTCATAACTAACTACGCCCCTGACCGTGCTCTAGAAGTACTTAGCACACACTCCATCATGTCTTAATGCTTGCACAGTGGCATGTGACTGGTGAATTCTATGCTGCAAATCTGTGTGTCACATACCAGCAGATCAGGAGGCACAATCCCTATTGGCACTCACTAACAACTGTTAAATTGAGTAACATTAATATTTAGTCATGGTGCACTCCTCCTCCTTGTGTGTAGATCAAATGGATGCCAGTGCAAAGGGGGACAGTTTGCCCACATTTTACTCCACCACTCACTGCGACTGAGAATCGGCCCATGAACCTATGTAGAAACTGAGTAAAACCTGACATAAAAATACCACTAAATGTTTATTTTACTTTGTGCAAACATCCTTCTGTGGAAAAGCTGTTAAGTAAAGTCCTATACAAATTTGCTATTTGCTGCTTGAAGATTAAATAAAAAAGGGACATATGATGAGTTTGTACTGAAAAGCTTATAATAGGTTGATCAGTTCATATGAAATATTATTAGAGCTACAACTTGCAGTAAGTATTGTTGTTATAGGTCAGAGATGAAAATACCCCAGTATATAAACAGACTTTGATAAAGCATCTTGTAATATCCTCAAATCCTTCATAGTAGGAGATGTCATTCATTACAAACCTAGTTGCTGAAAGCAACCATTTGTAATTTATTTTTAGTGGTACGTTCAGAGGAGTAGCCAGGTCATAGCCTGAAGGGCTAGGGAGGACTTCATTGGGATTAAACAATTATAACTAAATGTGCCTTAACTTAGCTGGCCATGGACACCAGCCTGCTTTTCACAACCTGTACTGATGCTTGGGGATTCAGGTTCGGAAATCCTGACTACTCCCCTGACATTGCCTTATAGTAGTTGCAGACTAAAAGCCAAGCAAGCATTTAGAGACATTGACATTGAGAATAATGCATAGGCGACTGTGTGTTATGAAGTTTTTTACACACTTGAGGTGAGTGATGACCCATAAACCTCGAGAGCGAAGCTTGAGAGGTTTATTAGGTCATCACACACTGAGGGTATGTAAAACAACTTCATGGACACACAATTGTCTTTGTTCTGTTTTTTATAATTACTGGTGCAAGGCGTAAAGAGCAAAGACTATCCAAAGCAGTTTCTGCCATGATCCCTAACTGCTCCTTGCTCAGTCCATCTGCTACACACACACACACACACTTGCTCTCCCTCCACGTGTTTTTTTTTCTCTTTTAGAAACTCAAAGTGGGGGCACTGCTTAGCCAATGACGAACATTTCTGTATCGCAGTCAGTGTTTCTCACGCTGACCAACAGGAGCATTTGAAATCAGGTTGTAAAAGCGGGATCAACCAGATAATAAACAAGTTAAAAATAAATCAGCAGTATGGTTCCTTGCTAAATGACAAACAGAGTAACGTAGCCATTGTTTCCTGATCTGTTTAGCCTGCCCACACACAGAATGATAGCTGCTGAGGGTGCATGCTAAGTAGAATTGAAGCGAGAGTGAAACAAACATTTTGAGAACACCATAATAACTAGTTTTCTGGTTATTATGGTGTTTGAAAGTGCCCGTTATCTGTTTGATAAAGGGGGTCACCAGTAATTATATTGCATTTAAGCAAAATGATATACACAAGTAATACACACACATTTTAAATATAAAATGGTTACCAAGTCAGAAATCCTCTCCATAGGTGGCATTTTCTGTAGGTAATTCATTTTAGTTTATGTTAACCTACCTTGTATTGGGCAAGAAATGCTTATCTGTGTGCAGCCAGTAGTCTCATTATGATGACTGACTGGGGTCACTTACAGCCCAAAACCAGTACCTGAAAGTCTCCATTACACACTCTGCATTATACAAGAGGGTGTGCAATGAAGAATTGCTTTGCTCTCACACACAGCACTGAGCATGAGATACAACAGCTGCAGGCAGAAACAACTTTCGTTTTCAGTTGGTTCCATTACTATGTGCCAAAAGCAGTTCTGTCATCTACACATTTTTCAGCTTTAAAGGGACACTGTCAACCTGTTTTTCATCATATTATCTCTAGTTAAAAACCTACATTTTATGATTGCTTACCTTCTCTAAAATTCATTGATGTTGCTGTTTGTTTTGTCTATCTCTTTGTTTAGTAGAACTGAAATGCATGCTAACATATATTTATAAACAACCTTGTTTTGTTTACAATCCTGGATCTGTTCTTACTGAAAACTTCCTGAACATCAGAAACACCTATAAACAGTGCAGTCACTCATGAAGCAATAGCCTCCTAAACTCTCACTGTATCATGAGTGGCTAGACTGTGTTGTGGGTGTTCCCAAATCCAGGAAAGATGCAGTTGGAGCTGATCAAGGTACATAAACAAACATGTTTTGGTGTGGTAACACCAGTATGCTGGGCTGTCTGTTTTTCACTTTTTTAAAGAAAAAAGAATCAGAATCAAACTACCAGCTACATCAACAATCTTTACAGAATGCTGACAACCATAAAATGTGTTTTTGAAACTAGGGACACTTTGAGACCTAAGGGAGTTAACAGTGTCCCTTTAAGGTATGACATTGGTTAGGGTTACTATCCTTTACTCTAACTCGGGGGCATGATGAATAGCTAAGGGTCTTATGACCTTAGAGTTAGATTAACAAAAGTAACCCAACAACTGGGGTGCCTTAATTAAACTAAGGTGATTTAATTTTCTTTTGCTGAATGTTTTCCTAGCTAAAATTCTAATTCTTTCATAGTATCTAATGTTTTTTAGCTTTTAATACAACTCTGTTAGAATGCTGTCAGCCAATCAGAATGCTCCATTTGCAGCCATTGTTTTATAACATTGATTTTGAAATGGATGGTCAGAATCCTCAAATCAGATTGGCCGAGACCCCATTCAGCCAGAATGATATTTCAGTATACAATCCCAGTGTAACAAAAGCTCTGCAAGCATCAAATTGACAAGCAGTTTGTGCCATAAATTAACAGTAGTTGGTGCCATAAATCAACCAGCAGGTCATGCCATCAGTGAACAAAAATGATAAAGTATTTTTACAACTAGTTTTTATTTATTTTTTTGTTCTAAAATGGATTCATTTTATAATTGCCATTATGGACTCCAAGATATGCGATATCATTGGATATCATCCCTTGTCAGATGATTGAAGTCACTCAGTCAAGGGCCTTGTGCCTCACAACGCATCTGAAACAGGACAACAGTCCTTGATAGCCCACAACTTATCATGCCAAATATAGTTTTATTTATGTATTTATTTTTATTTCACCAGGAGAAGCGCCATTGAAATATATAAAATAATTAACCCCCCATTGAAAATTAGCTGATTCTCAACACTGTGTTAGATTGTTAACATCAGGGGTATGAAAATGAAGCTTGAGTGACTTCCTGATGTCAGCAGTCTAATGAGATGCTGAGAATCAACGAGTTCCCAATGGAAGGGGGTTATTTTATTTTGTGCAATACAATGTAAGTCTGCTTTTCAACACTTCTTGTTACAATTTCATACTGAGAGGTTGGTGTCTTTTTATTTATTGTTCACAACTGGGTTCAGTGTAAAAACAGTACTACTGGGATAAAACAGTAATGAATGAGTGCGGTTTAAATGACCGATTTTGAATTGGCACAAGATGCTTTCAGTTGTCCGTGTTAGCTATGCTCGCGCTCCTGTGTTGCCGAATGGCTGATTGTTAATGTCATTTTCAGATGGAGCAAGCCTTGTTCTTCATGTTCTGAAATGTTAAGAACAAGTTCTGCATTCCGAAACCTGAAGAACAAAGTTTGAAAAACACGAGGAAAAGAGGTTTACAGTGTATTACTGCTTATTGAAATAATAACCATAACTATTCTATATGGTGAGACATACTAAAAAACAAGGTCAGTGATAGAGAAGTCCATGAAAGCAGTTATAAAAGCTCTTGGCTATTTTTTCTTCACCCTTTTCTTGCTGAGTTGGCATCATGTATGGCCCGCTGATGAAGCCTCATGGATGGGAGATGAAATGCTGCGGTTCCAAGCCACAGTGTATTTCTGCAAGCAAAGTGCTCCATGTATCCCACATTGGTTTGACTTTTATTTATCTGCTGCTTAATCTCATAGTCAGGAGTGTGTCATGGTTGCCTTTTTGGATCCCTGCTCTTTTCAGCAGCACCCGCTCTGCTTGGTGAGTGGATCGCTTTTGTTTGCATTTACAGTAACACCCAGTGCGTATTTCCGTAGGTGCTTAAATCTGTATTTTGAAACATAATAGATATTATGTTTATTTTTTTCTTACCTATTTTACGGGCTGCTTCCAACTGAGCATATGTAGCTAGCTGTCCCCCTTCAAACTGGCATACAGCTTTTGCTTCTTTAAACGTGAGTTGGTATTTTCCATTACGGGATTCTCTATGATACACTCCAGCTGCTTGTTCTGCAAGAATATGAAGAAATTAAATTTTTGGAGAGGCTGTTCTTTATCAGTTAGTTAGCGCCCTAAAAGTCTAGCAATTCAATTGGAATACATTATTGAAGAGTCACTCTGCACTTCTGCATGGACTTTCATAAAGACGATGTTTCACCTAATACAATTTACATTTTTAATTTTCAGTTTTCATTTCCAGTGTTTACAACACATCTTGGTAGCCTATCTAAAATTTCTGTATAAAAGTATTTGCATCTCCCATGTTTTTTTCTAATTTTGTTTATTAGCTTTTGCAAGAAATCTTACAATCCACAGACGGATAACAAGTTTGCATTTGACAGGTACATGAACATACTTACAAAGAATAGCCCATTGGACACCATCTCAATAGATACACAATGGGGGGATTTATCAACAAGCATTTGTCAATGCTGAATGTTGGCTTGCTGACATTGGCATTGGTAGTGCAGGAGTTAGAGAGATGCATAATAGAAATAGCAGTAAAGTATTGAACTGATGCCAACCCCACTCCCACTCTGCAGGGACTGACAGGAGTTGGGGGTGTGCCTTTGGGTTGTCAGCCTTAACGCTCATGCCATTTCACCTCACCCTACCCTGCAGACACTGACAGGTGTCACAGTGTGCCTTGGGGTCTTTGGTCCTTAAACTCACCCCATTCCATAAGAAAATACACTGAGATGGGCATAGAATAGGAGAATGGGATGAATGCTGTGGCCGAAGAGACCAAGGCACACCTTGATGCCTGTCACTGGCTGCAGGATGGGGGGTGGAATGGAGTAAGCATTATGGCTGATGACCCCAAGTCACACCGCTGATGACTGTCAGTCTCTACAGAGTAGGGCGATATGGTTGGAAACCCTAACGCCCTGGCCATTTGTTAGTATTTTCACCCAAATTTTCAAAATTGGCTTTTTGTGACCCCACCTCATGAACAATGGCAGTATCATTTCGTTACTCAATCCCGAAAGGTGGTTTTGCACAGTGACTGTGTCATTTGGCACCACACGTGTGAAAACACATTTCTGGCAGGATGTGAAAAATGTCAGCTGTACTGATCATGAGGTGGTGTGACAAAATGGCACTGTTGAAAATCTGGAGTGAAAATATGAAAAATTAGCAATGTTGTGAACTTGCGTAGAAACTGCGCAACGCAATAATTTTTTGGAATTTTTTTCACCAAATTTTAAACATGGGCATTTTTGAACCTCTCCTCATGAACAGTGGCATTGTGATATTGTTAATCTGTCCTGAAAGTTGATTTCCCACAGCAACCGTGCCATTCTGCACCACAGGTGTGAAAACATGTTTCAGGCAGGATGCGAAAAATTGCTATACTGTTCATAAGAAGGTGTGAAAAATGGTACTGTTGAAAATCTGGAGAGAAAATATTAAAAATTGGCAAAGTTATGAGTGTGTGTAGAAACTGTGCAATTCGCGCTCATAATGCAGTCATTTTTTCACCAAATTTGCAACATGGGCTTTTTGGGACTTCCCCTCATGAACAGTGGCACTGTCATTTAATGAATCTGTCCTGAAAGGTGATTTCATGCAGCTACCGTGAAATCACCTTTCAGGACAGAGAAACTAAATGACAGTGAAGTGTACATGAGGTGGGGCTCCCAAGAACCCCATGTTGAAAATTTGGGACCAAAATTCCAAAAAATGGCCTAGACATCAACCTAAGTTGAAACCCCCCCATTACCTCCCATTATAAAGCTTACTGTCATTTCTTCAGTTCGCAGTTCAGCTTTGAAGAGTGCAGACATGTCCCGGTTCAGAGAAGATCACGGCTCACAACCTCCGGAGGGTAAGTATGGGTGGGGGTTGCGGGAAGTGCGGGAGGTGGGTGCCCAGAGGGAGGGTGGGGATGGGGGAGGGGACGAGGGAGTCAGTGGTGGACTGTTTTCTTGTTTGCAGGGGAAAAAGACTATGAGGAAGGTTTTCTTCATTTACAGGTTACACACACACACATACAAAAAAAAAATAGGCACACTCTGGGTGGGCTCCCAGTGTGCCACAGTTCTGGGAGGTGGAGTGCTGACATGGGATTGGGCACCCCGATGTCGGCAAGGCGTATAGGCAGGGGTTGGGGAGGCATGCATCCGGCACCAGGAGTGGGTATCCCAGTGTTGGAAAGGAAAGGGGAACTGTTTAATCAGGAAAAACACACTAAGAGGGGAATGCCGACATGGGGATTGGGCATGTCTGCTTTTTGTGAGTGTGTGGTGGGCAGCAGGAGCCTCCATGTTATGGTGTGCCACATAATGTGGGAGGGGGGCATGCTGACATGGGGATTGGGCACCCCGATGTCGGCTTTCTGGGGATTGTGTGATGGATGACAGGAGCTGCCATTTTTATTGAAATGTTTCACCAGGAAAGGCATGTGATGGAAGCGTGTCATCTGCCGCTGCAATGACGAGCCTGTCTCTGATCGCAGCGGCAGATTCATTTCAACTCTTTGGCTCTCTCCGAAACTGCTGTCATTGGCAGAATCCTCACTGATTGGTGGCTGAGGGATGCACCCACTAAGGCATCCCCTGCAGTGGCCAACACTGACACACCTCTTAAACGTGCTACTACCACAAGATGTTGCTTGTGCATGCACACAAGCCAACACAAAAAGCATAATAAACCCATACTATATGTAACCAAATGCATGCAGCCCAGAAAAATGTGTACTGATTTCTCTGGTGTGAAATAGATCTATCTTTCACCATATTGGCCTCTTGCTGGCATAATCCGAAATAGGAACATACAATTTTATGCTTTCTTAAGAAAATTCTTCTCGGACCTGCAGAGAGACATTAATTTGCCTTTAGAAAATGGGCTTTTTATTTCCGGGCATCTGATTGGCTAATACCCTTGCCAGGGGGATACATTAACTTTCAATAGATGCCCAAGAAAAAAGAAGTACCAGCCTAGTGTGTCCCATCACTCGGTACAGTATGATACTGCCCACCTTGCTTCCTAATTGGCTAAACTCCCTAATTTCAATATGAAGTTGTTGCCATTTTGTTGTCTCGCCTAGCGAGAGAAACTAGCATCCCCACTTCGCTCACTAGTTTAATGCCATCTGACTAGAAAAAATGCACACAAACTTTCCTGGGCTCATGTCTTGCTCCACTTATTTTTTTTCCCTTTATCTTTTGCCAGTGCCCTGTAATTCTACATTGTGCAACACTAAGAGCACTGACCACACTCAGCTTCGCGTGCCTCAGTCACAAACTCCTGTCCCTTGTGCCATTTGAAATAACTGCTGTTTTTCCCCCCACCTGGTAATTAGGGTACAACACTGCTGACTCAGACCAAACACAAAAACACTGTACCACAAAACTGCCGGTGCCCACAACTGTACTCCCACTTTCACCACTCAAACACAGCTCTTTTTTTTTTTCATTTTTTTATATAGCTTTCATTCTTCAGGCTGTCACAACAGTACCTTCATTCCTGTTGCAGTACAGCAGTCCCGCTGCGATACTGCCTGCCAAATCCCTCCATGGCATTACATCTCCAAACCAGCACTAAAAACAGATCCGACCGAAGCGAAGGTATCTTCACCATTTCTTGCAGCAGACATGGCATTTCTGTAAAATATGTCAACTTCTGCCGACTGCCACACTGACTCAAAGCCTTTTGATCTCGCACCTACATGTAGCCACCCACTGCTAAGCCTGCAGTTAAAAAAAAAACAAACCTGCTAAACTGTTCTTCTCTCATTAGTGGTCAAAAGGGGGTGGGAGTGAGCAGCGTCCCAAACGTGATTCAACAGGGGGGAAGGGGGGCAGAGGAACTATTTTACTATAAACCTCATTTAAAACTAATTTTGTAATAACATTTTTTTATTACATAATTTTTTTCACCGTGCCCACTTTCTAAACGCAATAATAACCTCCAGGGTGGGCGGTATGGGCAATACCGGACCTTCCAAAGGCAATAAGGCCCTCCGCCTGTGGCATCGGGCCTCATTACGCCCCTGAGCGGTCAGGTATTGCCCAATACTGCCCACTCTGTCGGGTATTATTGCTTGCATATAGGCTCATTACATGTTAGGCAACTTGTAGCCTGCCAGTGAAAACATCCATGGAGCCATAAACGAGGAGAAAATGAATATGGTGCATCATAGCTTTAGTAATGGAACTCTAACCAGTAAGGATTAACCCACAAGAGGCGTGAGTCTGCTTGAGAATTAATCCCACACCTGGGGGTTGGGGCACGAGGCTGCAGGTCAAGTGCAGCTAACCACCCAGGTGTGATAATTGGTCTCAAGCAAACCATGCTCTCGGTAAGCTAATTCACTTGTAACATGGGGAAGAGAAAGGGTTCAACTCAGCTGTCACTATTTTGCTTTCCTCATGTTACAAGTAAGGATTAACCCACAAGAGAGTGCGGGTCTACTTGAGAATTAATCCATGCCTGAGTGAGGGGGTTGAATGATGTGTTGTAACATAAACAATCAATGTCCAAGAAATGTCACAACTTATGCTCTGCTTAGTGGTACATTGAGTCCAAAGGCAACACTCGCAGAATGTAGGCGGGAACCACCATCTAGCAAAGTTAAGTATATGCTACATGCAAGCACCCATAGTTAAGAGAAGTTATGAGACATGTTCCCAGCCCCTGACATTTCATCCCACAAAAGCAGTCTGTCCATAATAAGTAACTATCAGAGCAGCTGAGACAGTACAGTTGTTCAGTAGAAGCTCATAATTCACAGCCCAGGGTTATTCCTCATTCAATGAAGCCTCCCCCTTCCCGCCTTGCTCCATTTCACTCTCAGTCCTGCAAACTAACTTATTGGTATCCTTGGGGTCATTAAAAAGATAAACCTGGCCATTCCATGAAAGCTGCAGCTTAGCAAGGAGTAGAAACTGATGCTGGATTTTCAGTTGCTTCAGGCGACTCCGCATACCGGCAAAGGACTTCCTCCATTGTTGGCTACTGTATGACAAGTCTGGATAAAGAAAAAAATCTGAGTGTCCATATTTCAGCATGCGCCATGTCTTTGCCTCATTCAGGGCATGGTCATGGTCCCCCACTCCTGTGAAGAGGATAAGAAATGTCCATGGGGTAGACAAAGTCACCGCTGCCCATCGCAGTGTAATCTGGTACGCTTTCTCAATGAAGAAGGGAGTTCTTCAGACAAGTTTAAAATCTCAGGGAGCATTGACCAGTCGAATTCCATGCAGACTTCTCCTTCTACTGACTTTGGCAGCCTGACCGCTCTCAAGTTCCTTTCTCAGGAATGATTTTCTACGTCTCCAGCCTCTGTTGCGTTGCAAGAGAGAATTTTCTTCTAATTTTGTAGTAGTATCCATATTGTCTACAGTGTCCAGTGTGGTCTCTAGTGCTGATACTCAAGGATGTAGGGTATCACATTTTCAATCCAAATCATGCACTGTTTTTATCACTTGCCCTAAAACTGTAGTCGCAGTTGCCAGTGTGACTTCATCCGCTGCTGTTTGACTTGCGGTCAGTGCCCCCATGGGTTGTTTAGGGCCTCCAGCAGATGTTTTGCCTTTTGGATTAAAAAAATTGGAAGATGTTACAGCAGCACCCTTAGCTTGACCATTGTGATGACAATCTGTGTAGCTAAGTAGTGCAGCTGGTTAACTTTGAAAAATATTGCCCCAAACTAGTTTAAAGTTTGTTTCATTCAGTTTCTCTCAGAAACTCAAAGTGAATGTTGCTTCTGCTTCACTGCTCAGTTGTGCACCCTCTGCCTCTCCCCAGTTAACCTCACAGTGCTTTTGTTTATGACATCATAGTGCTCACAATGACAGACTGTGATGCCATAAACAGCAGGTCACCTTGGGAGAGTGTGCTATATTTTAAAAGCATCAATGACATAAGTACTGTATTGTCTACAATATAGAGAACAATGTATGGGCAATCATACACAACAAGTCTGTGTTTCCATTGAGGGGATGATGATAGCATATGGACCTTGAGAGCGAAGCTTGAGGGGTCCATGCTGTCAGCTCAACCCCAAGATGGAAACACTTGCAGAGTTTTGTGTGCTTGCCTATATTTTATTTTATATAGTATATGTTTTTGTACACAGAAATCACAGAAGTGTTACCTCCCAGAAAAAAACAAAAGAAAACAGAAAAAAACTTGCCATTTATTTGTTTTGTTTTAAGACTGAAATTCAATTTATAGAATTTTACAAGTTAAAAGGTACAAACTTGGGCATTGGGTGGTTAGTAATCAGCTAGGTTCTGGGTGAATGAGGAATTTAAAATTTTATGACCTTTGAACTGTGCTGAACAACTGCTTGGAATGCACACAACAGCACCTTGGAATGTGATCAACAGTTTAGAGTGTCCACAACAAAGTTTTTGAGCAGGCTGTTTTTATACAGAACAAAGGCCAACCATATACTATATTTAGTAGACCAACAACAGGAAAAAGGAAAAAAAAACAAGTAGAAGGCATTCCAAAATGGCCAGTACATGAGGAGGCATGAAAAGAGGTTCCTCAGTTTAAAGAGACACTCACAACCCATTCTGCATCATAATATTTCTAGTTGAAAACCTACATTTTATGATTTCTTACTATCTCAAAAACTCAGTGAATTTTTTTTTTTATTCTTTTTCTGGCAGGTCCTCCATCAAGCTCCGCCCTGGTCACGGCCCCCAGGCTCCCACCAACTGTCAATTCCCCGCATTCTCTCAGTCACCCCTGGTTTGCCCCCCCAGATGGTGGGTCCGCGGCACTGGTTCCCCTAATTCCATTGCCGCAGAACCAGTAACTGGTTGGGATTGTGGCGACAGTGGCTAATTGAAGCCCGGGGAGGGCTTCATGTAGATGGAGGACCCACCTCTCAATTTTCTTGTTTTTCCTCTGGAGGAGGTGGGGACATGCAATGATGTCCAGCATCCTCCCAGCCTCCATTACAGACGAGCGATGGTAGCTGTGTGACTCCCGGCCTCCACCAGGGGTGCGTCTTGCACCAGGCACTTCCCCACCCTCCTCCCCGGAGAAGGAGAGCAGTCCATGGGATGCTCTATCCTTCTCCCACCGGCTGGTCCTGCAGCTACCTGAGTCCATTCCCGAACCTGGGTCGTTGGCGTCTCAAGCGGACATCCAACCACTGCGCCGGCGGGCTGGCCCAAGTTTTTGGTTGTTTGATCAGCTTCCTTTCTTAGTAGAAATGAAATACATGGGAAAGGTGCAATTCTATCCAACCTTGGTTTTGCTTCAAATCCTTGATCTGCTCTTACTGCATACATCCTGAACATTACAAACATCCCCAAACAGTACAGCCACTCACGATGCAATAGTCTGGTCTCCTGCCACAGTATGATGAGTGCCTAGAATGTGTTAACACCGCTATTGTGGGCAGTCTGTTTTTTGCTTTTAAAAAGAAAAAAATAAATCAGAATCAAACTACCAGCTAAATCAGCAATCTCTACAGAATATGAGCAATCATAACATGCGCTTTGTAATCTAAGGACAACTTCAGGCCTAAGGAGGGTTTACAGTATCCCTTTAAACCAATAAACCTTGTTTCTGTAGCATTTTTTCTCAGTAAGCCTGTGTCAACCAAACTTTCATTCAACCTCTGCTTCTGTTTGAAATGGCAACAAAAGATGTCTTGTGACTTGTGCAGCAGTTCCAAGCAGTCTCAGCCACTGAGCCAATTTTTCTAACTACAGAGAGCACACCAAGCACACCAGACACCCCTGGTATTGCAGTGTCTGCTGAAAACCCTGACTAACTCAAACTTTTGATAAAAGAATGTAAGTGGGTGCTACAACACGAACATCAAGCACAAAAAAGAAAAGATACTGACTTTTCTCCCACAGCCACTGAGAACATGGACAAAAAGGTTTTTTCAAGGTACTATCATGAAATACTTAACATCTGACCCTGCGGGTCATAACGGAGCAGAAGCAGTCTCTTAGCCTTCAGTGGAGGCTGTTGATGTAGCCATGGGTTCCACAAAAAGGGAATCCTTAAAGGAAGTGTTACCTGACACTGTAAAGTCAGCTGATGTAACTGAAACAGTAACAAAAATGCATATTCAGTCTTTTGAGGATGTAAATAAGTCTTTTCAGCCCCTGATAAAATCATTTCTGCATTTGAGAAAAAATTAGACCTCACCATCTTAAAGGAGAAGACTCCCGTTTATTTAAGATTTGGATATTTCTGACATATTGGATGTCTTTCTTACAAGCAAGCCACAGTCCTTTTCCTACGCTGGAATATTTTTCTCGGATGTCAGCGATCACTGCTTTATTGTTGGTGTAAGATCTGAGTCCAATCCCCCCTCCACATCTAAGTTCTCCACCAGAAGGTCCAGACGCAACTTTGTCCCATTTGCCTACATCAATGAGCTAAAATCATCTGTACACTGGCAGAACTTTTACCTAGCCAAATCGGTCAGTATGGCATATGACATTTTTCATGAAATAGTGTCTTGTGCCATAAATAATCATGCTCCCTTGGTAAAAGTCTGTGTAAAGACCAGAACTTGCCGTTGGTTCTCTGCTGAACTCAAGGTTGTATTACTAGTGAGAGATAAACTCTGGAAAAAAGCCCACAAATCAAAAACTGCAGAGGATTGGTGCCACGTCAGGAAGGCTAGGAACTCTTGCACCAAATTGGTTAGAGAGGTTAAGGCCAACTTCTACCGTTCTGAGCTTGACTTTGCCTCAAGGTGCCCAGCTAAATTTTGGTCCACAATCAAAGAGCTGTCTGGTCATACAGCTGAAAATGTACTTCCCTCGAAAATCCTCTCTGACAATGTTACTATCAATGACAGCAAGGAGATTCTCCAGGCCTTCAACAACCACTTTGCTATGGTAGGCCTAGCATTCGACAATTCACCAGCATCCGTGTTACGTTCTCAGGTTAGTGCACAGATTCCTGAACCTAGCACCACTAATGCAGTCTTCTCATTCCTTCCTGCTTCGTTGAAAGAGGTCAAAGACCTCCTTCTACAGTTGGACATCAAGAAAAGCACTGGTGCTGACTCTCTCGACCCCTACTTCTTAAAGATTGCATACCACATCCTAGCTGTTCCAATCACACACCTATTTAACTTGTCCTTGTCCCAGGGGACTCTTACATGCCTATGGAAAATTGCCCATGTCATTCCTCTGTTTAAGTCAGGGGATCCCTGCGACCTAAATAATTACAGGCCGATACCTCTCCTACCAATATTGTCTAAACTGCTGGAAAAAATTGTGAATGCTCAGTTGAGAACCTACCTAGATACCAAGAACCTTCTAAACCCTATGCAGTCTGGTTTCAGAGACATGCACAGTACCATTACGGCTCTTGCCAAAGTGACTGATGACTGGCAATGAGAGCTGTAAAACAAAAACATTGTATGTGCCATGTTCCTGGACCTTAGCAAGGCCTTCAACACTGTCAACCACTGCCTGCTTCTTTCCACCCTAAAAGTGACAGGTCTGGATCCGACCTCTCTGTGCTGGTTCAATAATTACCGTACAGATAGGCTTCAGCCAGTCAAGGCTGAAAGGGAGCTCTCTCCACTCAAACCACTAAAAAGAGGCATTCCACAGGGATCCATCCTGGGGCCTTCATTGTTTGCCATTTATATAAACGATATTGATGTTGGCATCAAGGAGGCCAATATTCACCTTTTCACTGATGCTACAGTGTTGTACCTAAGCTGCCCAACTCCAGAAGCCGCCTGTGGAGATTTACAAACAGAATTAAATTTGTTGCAGAATCAGCTCCTGAACAAAGAAAACTCTTACTCAATGCCAAAAAAACAAAAGCTATGCTATTCTCTCCAGCTACTCATTCGGTGAACCCTGCTATCTCTGGCTCCTTACCTCCCATAAACACTTTACTAGGAGAGAGGTTGGAATTTGTTATGAAATTCAAGTACCTAGGGGTCTGGCTAGACCGCAGACTCTCCTTCGTGGAGCATGTTGAGGATCTGCTGAAAAAGTTGAGGAAGAGGCTTGGTCTCTTCTTTAGAATAAACTGCCTCCTGACCAAAGATGCCAAGATGCAGTTAGTTCAATCCACATTTCTATCCCCAATTGATTATGTTGATTTCATTTATAGTCAGTGTAATGCCTCCTGTCTTACTAAACTGGAGACCTTATACCACAGAGCCTTGAGATTCATAACTGGCCTACCTATCACCACCCACCACTGCTCCTTATATGCAGCTGTGGCATGGACCTCCCTTCAGTACAGAAGGAATAGAAATACGGCTTTCTGGACTTAGAGAGCTATTACCAACAAATTACCCCAATGCATTTCTGACTTTGCCGCTATATGTGATAGGCAACTACACACTGAGAAGCTATTCTCTGCTTCTACTGAAGGTACCTAGGGCCAATACACATTTTGGGAGAGCAGCCATAGGCTTTGTGTTGCCCTCACTCTGGAACAAACTATAGAAATCTATGAAACTGAGTCTCCCTGTTAGTCTTACCACCTTCAAGACCTTGTATGCCAAGGCTGTTAAGGAGCTATGCAGCTGTTTCCAGCATGCTTTGCATGCTAGGGTGCCTACTGCTTACCTGCCCACTACATCTTCACCTAACCCAGCCCCTTGATTGTCTCCACCTATACCCCCTTTTTTTCTGCTAATCCACTACCTTTCTTACCCTCAGACTCCTGACATATATGTCCCCAGCCCATCTACCATAGCACCCCTCCTAGAACAGCTGTAGTCCTGTACCCCTGCTCTCCATATCTACCCCTTAAGGATGTATATGTCCTGACCAATGATATGCCATGCTGTTTGAAAATGTTTTAATATGCTGGCTGTTTCAGAATATTTTAATTCCTCTTCTCATACCATTCTCCCTAACCTTGTTAACCCTATACCTGAAATACTTGTTATTGCTCTGTGTATTTTTTTTCTATTTCTATATAATTATGTCTATTTATTATCTGTACATAAAAGTGTTATTCTTGACCTTGTGTAACACAGGTCCACCTTGAACATGAGCCTGCTCAATGGTGTTCGCCTGGATAAATAAAGACTTGATTGATTGATATTTTTCATACATTACGTCAGTTACTGCTAGTATGTCAATAAGAGATCAGTCATTTGTTTCTGTTGTAACATGTATTTAGAGTCTGAGGCTCTGACACAAGGTTGTAAAATATTCCCTGGTGTCTTTCCTAAATCTCTCATTGCCAGCCAATTTCCCCTCTGGTGCTTGTATTTCTGCTCAGTGTGTACCCTCCACAATCTACCTTGTTTATCTCATTAACGTATTTGTAGGTCTCTATTATATACCCCTTCTCACTTCTTGCCTTCAGTATGTACATGATGAAGTCCTCCAACCTTTCCATGCATGATTTACTTTGCTGTCCCCAAATCATTTTGGTTACCATCCTCTTCATTGCTTCCATGCTCTGTCCCTGTACTTCATCTAGTGTGGGTTCCAGAACTGCACACAGTACTCCAGGTAGGTTGAACCAGGGATCTGTATAGGGGCAGGATCATCTGTCTCCTCCTGCTGCTGAATTCTCTTCCTTTGTACCACAGCATCCCATTTATCCACTCCACTGCCCTACTGCAATCCGCTTATGTTTTCAAATTTTCTTTAATTATAACCCCAGGTCCCTCTTCTCAGACATTCTCTCTCTACTGCTACCTTCCCCCATCCAGTATTTGGGTTCTTGGCCTCCATGAGCATTACCTTACACTTTCCATAAAATTTCAACTGTCATACCCTTGGTCATTTGTCTAGTCTTCCCAGATCTTCCCGTATGGTTCTTCCCCCATCCTAACTATTCACTCTTCCACATATCTATTTGTCATCTGCAAAGAGGCAGATCTTCCCTTGGATACCTTTCCTGATGTCACAAATGAAGATGTGAAAGAGGATTGGTCCTAAGACTGATCCATGTGGCACCCCATTGGTGACCCCCCAACCCTATATTGCTCCCCATTGAGGACAACCCTCTGGGTCCCCCCACTTAGTTCCTTTCCCATTATGTAATCCTAACCTCCAGTCCAAAGTTGCTCAACTTCTTGACCAGCTGTCTATGTCGGACAGAGTTGAAGGCTTTGCTGAAGTCCAGGTACAGCACATCCATTGCCTGACCCTTGTCCACTGTCTTTGTAACCCAATAAAAAAAAATTAGGTTAATCTGGCATGACCTCATGTCTGTGCTGTAGTAACCAGAAAAGAAAACTGATATTTCTGTATTTTCTTCCATTTGAAGATGTTATTCGATCCATCATTGGTCATTATGAAAAGGAAAAACTATACAATAAAATGCAATAAAAATACAGTAACTGTATTGACATAAAACAAACAAGTGGTACATCTTTGACATGTCCAAATATAATAATTCATCTCATAGCAGCAATTTTGTTCCTATGTCTAGGAATCACTTCTGTATATTTAGCTAATAGAAACCAAATTGGTGGCACACAGTCTGAGTAATAAAATAACAAAATAAATGCAGAATACAGAAAAAAATAGCAGGTAATCCGTTTAATCTGCAAAATAGTAATTCCAACACGTACAAATGACCACAGCATTACCTGTCTGGTTTTCTCCTTTGAACTGTATATTTAGCTAACTTCCTGGCATCTCCAGCAATAACAGGATTTAATAGTATTTCCATGCAATTTTGTAATGATGCATTATATGACTGATAAAAATCAGAATGATATTTCATCCTCTATTTTGTCTAATGTGTGCAGTTGAACAATATATGGAACAAATCTTGACCATGTCTCTTTTTTTTAACACATGCATGCCACCTATTACGCTTTCCATACCTTATTTCCAAATTTTTAAAAAGTAACATCTCAAAGCTACATGTAATAATTTTGCATTCTACTGATTCTAGAGGGAAGGTTAAATATTGTTCACAGGCATGGAAATATATTTGTATTTATTTATGTGAAAATTGGGATGGGCACACTGAGCCAAGGCTCATTTCCAGGTGTGACCCAGTTGGAGGAGAAGGTGGAACAAGCAATGAACAGTACAAGTATCAAAACTTCAGATCAACATACTGTATTATACAAAGATTAGAATAAATAATACAAGAATACCATGGTGCTATTTTTATATTTATAATCTGAATCAAATCCATGTGTTTTGCTAGTTCCATTATTATTTTAGGTTTCAGTAACTGTTTATATGAATTACAGATTACCACCCCTTTTAAGGAGTCTTACCGCAGATGCTAAGAGCAAATATGTTTTAAAATTTCCAGAAGATTAGCAAGCCACAACGACTTCCTTTGTGTTTGCTTCCAGCTTATTTTTTCTTCCAAACACATTTTGAGCCAAGGATTTTTTAAACTATTTAAAATATGTAGTCATCTAGCTACTCTTGTCTTGACTAGGGTGCAAATCAAAACTTGTCTGAGCTTAGCTCTTACCATCTGCTCAGGCCATGATTTATTAGTTCTCAAAATATTATGATAAAAAAGAAAGAATGGTATTTCCACAGAATGAGGCAACGAGTAACCCCAGAACTCTGAACCACACAGTAGAATGGGATAAATCTTAGCCTCACATGCTCTTAATGCTGGGAGGACAGACTTACCCCATATATATAATAGAAATTTTTCATGGCCTGAATATTTTGTTTTACTTTTTTGTTTGAATCTGTATGTGCTTAGACCATTTGCCACTGGGTATAATGTTATTTCCAGATATCAATATTCCTTAACAGTCTCTAGTTTCTGGTTGTTAAGATAAAAGTTATACTGTTTCCTGCTCCCAAATACCATGACTTTTAAATTATTCTAATTTATTACTAATGCATGAGTAATGGAAGGAAGCACAGTCAGCTCAGCATTTCTGACTTGAATTAATTTTTAATGTTGCTTGTTTTAAAGTTTTAGTTATATTTCTTGGGCATTTTATAAAGTACACCCAGTTTATGTGATGTTGGCAGGAAAGATAGAAAGACAGCTAAAGTTAATGTTAATTGGGAAAAAACCTACCAGCAGTTTAAAAAGCACAGGTTCTGGCATTTGAGCCGGCAAATGCTACTGAGTCTTTAAAGGACAATTCTAGAAAAAATAACATTTGAGAGAGAGGACCACTGAAGAAATTAAAAGCCTGCTTCTCTGATAATGTGGTAGCATTTTTTTCTTGCGATAAAGTGCAATGAAGGGAGTTATTTGAACCAGAGGTCACATTCCCAAATTCACCTTAGAATGCACTACCAGAGGAGGTGGTAAGTGTGGTCGGATAAAGCCATACCTTATTGTTCTAATCATATTTCATATTACTTTATGTGTGAAATGCATTAGGGATGCCCCTGGTGGCCTAGTCTGACTTGCAAGGGATCGTGGATCAAAGAAAACATAAGCCCTAGAATGATGTAATTTCTTGTAGCTGGGTAGAAACTGTTAGCTACTTACTATGGGACTGGAGTTTAATTAAACCATTTAAAAGAAAACAAAAGGGCTAATTAAGCGTAGCTGGGAGGCCAAGTATACCAATTTGCTTATGAAAGACCCAAGCCTCTAGAGGACCCGTGATGTCTGGGGACCTTTTGTTCTGAGAGGGCTGCCCTGAGTTAATCTAATTATAGCTGAATGGACAAGTATTTGGGTAAATCGCTGTGCTCAGTTTAGCTTGATTGCAGCCATTGGGTGGGGAGGCTGGATCTGCTCCTGGAATTCAGGCTGAAACAGGTTTGCCTCTGGGCCTTTTGTTCCCTGCTCAGAAATGAACATTTTTTTTTGTAATAAAATATTAAAACCTGATTGGTTGTGTAGCAATGGAGATGGAATGCTTGCCTGACCTGGGCTGGAAATAATTTCAAATTAAAATTTGTTATGACCTAAACTCAAATAATATAATTACCGGCCCTTCTTAAACTGAATCTTTTCACAAATGTGATCAGGGCTCGAACTTTCTGGTGAAATATCATTTGAGGTCACAAAAGCTTCTGAGTATTATTTTTTAGTAATAACATGGTCCAATAATTTAATTGCTAAGCTTTCATCTGCAGAGTCCCCCCCCCCTTCATTTTATTAGAAATCCCGTTGTTATTAACAAGTGGGAATTTGTGGAGGACTGATTGAAATTTCTGCTTTTTGAGCCAGAATACTTTCTTTTGTGGCACGATGCATTGTTACACATTCTTACTTTAAAAGCTGATTGAGTTATAAAGTGAACTCAGTAAGTATATGGTTTTGCCTGCACAAAGACTGGGAACATTAACGTGCCTACTATTGAATATATGATTTTCTCTGATTACAGCTTATAAATTGCGGCAAATGATGCTTCTAAATTATTCAAGTCTGATTCCTGATTGTGGATAATGTGAAGGGGTTGAAGTGCCCTTAATTATGGCTCCGAGTCTGAGATTGGCTGGCTGTTTGGCTAGATTACCTCAATGGCAAGCTGAGGACCAGATTTGAATTGGAGTTCTGTGGGGACTGTTTTAATGATTGTTCCTGTAAGTTTACACATATGGATTCCTTTGATAAGAGAATACTGTTGTGGCTTGTTGCTCCAATAATCTATTTATATATTACCTGGTGTGATGATATAATCACACTAAGGTGTTCATGATAATTTAACAGTTTGGACTCCCTATGTAAAATGACACTGGAAACTCTCTAATATATTTGTGTTTCAAAAGGAAGTGCATAGAGAAAGGGACGCTGTTGTCATGACATCATTGCTGATTTATAATTATACTTAAAGGAGCTAGCATTTGTCTTGGTTGTAAAACTGGTACAATTACTAGTAAAATATTTGTTCTTTTGATGGACATGATGGCATGTGAAGTGCAATAAGGATACAATTGAAATTGCTTTACAGCAACAAAAAATGAACTTATCAGCAATTTGACACAGCCCTATTTGGGGGCTGAGATGTATTTGTAAAGGAATCTTTAGCCTTATATTTTTATTTAAGAATATTTAAGGCCTTTTGAACTCTTTAAATAGTTGTCTTTGTGATGTTAGTAAATGTTGTAATGGTTTATAACCGATCAACAATAAACTTGAAACTTGAATAGATTACCCAGCCAGCCTGAAAATATTCATGGATGGGGGAGTAAAAAATGTTTGACAATCTGGGAGAAGCTGAAAACCAACTAATGCAATTAAGGATTAATACATACAACTTTATCAGTGCACAGAAAATGAAAGAACTGGAGCAGAGAAAGTGGTTCTTTCCAAGGGGTACAAAAATGGGGACAGTGGCACAGGAGAAAGTTCTCGTGGTAGCAGCTGTTTGGCAAAGATGGTGGCAGCATGCACTAACACAGAACCCACAACACTGAGCTCTGCATCACCAGTAAGAAGCACCGAGAGGGAGACACTGAAGGGAAGTCAGTCCTAAAGACAATCGAGAACAACTAAACCAGCACTGCTGAGGACTACCAGGTGCAATATAAAAGGCAACTAGACTTGAGCTGCAGGTAAGCAGCAAGGAGACCAGAGCTTCCTTTTTCATTTACTTATTCTTTTTTTTTTAATTTGGGGGACTTGGTACCTGCTGACAGAGCTACCCAGCATGAGATTTAGACCAGCTTCTGAATCTGGGACTAATTTGCTGAACTGGTTATAAAACTGTGCAATTATGATGTTTTTCCATCCATCTAATCCTAGAAAGTAATATCAGCTACCAGGAGGAGCAAGTAGAGCCCCTGTGGGTGAAACAGGAGCACGGTTTGGACATGAAGAAGTATAAAAGACTTTCCCTCCTTTCAATGTCAATGAGGGGGTTTGGCAATCAGGGATCATACCACCCAGGGGATAGAAGAGGGGGGAGATCTCTTGACAGAGCTGGGGAACTAGAGACAGGAATAGTGGCAGCACAAAAGGTGGGAAGACGGGGAGGGGAAGAAATGGCACTAGACAAGCGTCACACATGTATGTGTGATGTTCTTTGAACTCGTGCGTTTCTTATGATCCCCTATAGAAGGCACTGCAGTAGGGAAAACAGGGATAGGTGCATGATGGATCATAACTAAAAAGGGATGCAATACCTTAAAATACTGCCACATCAGACAGGGATGATTGGAATGATCAGGGAGGCACGTCTCTCATAAATAGACTTCTTATTGCAGTGCTAAAGATGTTTGCTCTTGCTGCAGGTTTAGTGAAATCCTAGAACATCATCCATTGGGGGGCACCCACCACACATAACCCTGATGGGATGGTTTACACCCTAAAATTTTATGTATTTATTTATTTAACAGTTGGTAACCGGGAAAGGCACACTAAGCTGGAGCTCATTTCCAGGTGTGACCTGGGGGAAGGGGAAGAGGAGTACACGCAGATATTTACAATCCAGAAAGAGTTACAATGAACATATAATCCATGTTACAACAACTGGTGAAGAGTATACAGATATTTACATTTCAAAACAATTATGCTGATCAAAGGATCCAACTAAACAGCAACACCTTAAGGGTAATGGGGAAAACAGTACATCTGTAGCACAAAAGCAGAAGTATAGAGCAGTGGGTGTGGGGTGGGGGCTGAAGACAGAAATGGGATTTATACAGTTAGGAAAGCTTAGGGGTAGGGTGCAGGTTGTCATAGATGGTTTATCTATGACGAATTGACAACACTGTTGTCAAAGTTCGGCATATCGAGATCCCCAATGTCGACAGGTGAAATTTCGCCTGACTGACATTGGTTTGTTTCTCTCGGGGTGCTGCGCCCTCTGCACCCCCCCTTCTATAGATTCTCAACTCCGAATCTGAGTTGATTTGAAAAGGGGGTGAAACACAGTGAAAGGGCGAAATTTCACCCATGGGTCCCTCACATGCTGACCCTCTCCTCCTACAAAACTCCCTGTAGGACTCCTTCACCCAGGCTGAATGCTGGTTCTCTGACCATAGGCTGGTTGTGAACTTAAAGAAAACTAAAACCATACTTTTTGCACATAACCAGAGCAAACGTAAAGATTATCCCCTCAGGGTTTTATCTAGTATCCTCTTCCCCCTTGAAAAACCTCCTCCTTCAAATATCTTGGCGTACTCGTTGATCTCTCCTTATCCTTTCACGACCACATCTGCTCCCTTTGCTCCACCATCAACTCTAGGATAGGCCTACTGTATCACCATCATGACTGTCTCCCCACTGAAGCACTAAGACTTGTCATCTCATCCTCGGTACTGTCCCTAATGGATTATGATCTGCTTATTTATGGTGCCGCTGATAACACTGCTCTGCACAAAATTAAGCTATCCCTCAATAAGGCCTGCTGGCTGCTTACAGGTTCCCCATGTCTTACCCATACTAGAACAAATAGAACAAGACTCAGCACACCTCAACTAGGTGTAATACACTGGCATATTTTATTTGAAACAGACACCACAGAAAGCCTCAAAGGCTCAAAGCTTCAAAGCAAGTAAACTCCCAACCGGTTTCGTGCTAACTGCACGTCATCAGGGGGTGGTGTCTCGTAAAAACATACACATATAAATAGGGTGGATTTAAAGCCACATGCATCATATTGGTAATGGTCAAAATGTCAAAAACAATTATGCTGTCCACATTCTTTAAAACACATAAACATCAACAGAATTGTTTATGTGTGTATGTAGTTCAGCCCAGCAGAATTTGTAAAAAATACATAAGACCATAGAAAGCAGCTAGAAATAAAGTTAGCTGAATAAAAAAATCCCTATCTATAATTACATACATACTTATTAAAAGGTTCAGCAGCAATGATGATATCTAAATCAGGACAAAAAATGTAATGTGATAAACTCCAAAAAATACAATACTAGACAGGAAATCAGCTCCCAGCCATCAGGATACACCGATATGTTCCATGTCAAGGCATTATTACTCATCGGCTTAATCTGTAAGAAACAACAAACAACATGGTAAGAAAAACATATAATAAGAAAAACTGTACTAGAAGCAATATGAAATAAAAGTACAATAATTATTGATACTGGAAACAAAGAGAGGTGGGAGGAAGAGGGGAAGGGAAGAAAAGGGGAAGAAGGGATGGAAGAAAGAGGAAGGGAAAAGAAGGGGAAGGGGAAGGAGGGAAAAGGAAGAGGGGGAAAGGAAAAGGGGAAGGGGAGGGGGAGGGGGAAGAAGGGGGAAGAAAAAAGTGAAAAAGCAATACTGATATTATTATCTAGATTGTAAACAAGTTAACAGTTCAATCTTGTCATTCAAAGCTGGGGTCATAAGGGCCCCTAATGTATAGATCCAAAAAGATTCCCTGTACTTCAGTTTAGCATCCAGATCTCCTCCTCGAGGGCACAATTTCACAACCTCTATGCCACAAAATCTGAAAACATGCTCCAGGTGCTTTGTACTGTTCTGGTCACAATGAATTCAATATATATATTTTTTTAAATAAAAATACATAATTGTTATTGCTCTGACTGCCCATATATGCCATCAATGCACATTTAGATGGCAAGAGATACCAGGTCTTAGTACTTAGTCCCTTTACAGGGACACATTCATGCTCAGAGAGCATCAAAGGTTGAAGGCCCATGTAAAGCTCTTACGGGGGAAGGGGGGGAGAGAGAATATATATTCTGGGCTCACCTGCAGCTGAAAATACTTCAGAGGTATAGACAGTTTGTGCAACAGTAATGCTACATGGCAGCCATTTTTATAACACACTGATGTCACAGGAAAGTACAGTTATGTAAGAACTTACCGTAATGGTAGATCTTCGAGAGAGGCTCTTGCAGTAGGTAATTACATATAGGACTGATGCCGGCTGGCATCAGGACCCAACAGAAAGATTTCTAGCTAGCAGTCTCTGGCGGAGGACCACCCCCACGTCAGGTGATCAACGTCATGCGGCGTCAGTATAAAGGGGCGGCCCCCCATGCCCGCCTTCCAGTTCTTTCCCGCCAAAAGGCAAGATGAGAGAGAAGCGGACATTTCCCCTCCTGGTAAAGGAGCTGAAAAAGCTTAGGGGATGGAGGGCGGACATTTACTGCAAGAGCTCTCTCAAGATCTACTGTTACGGCTGCCCTATGTAACTGTACCATCTTACTTTGAGAGGGCTCTTGCAGTAGGTAATTACATATGGGACTGAGTCCCAAGCAGTCTGGAACAATAAGTAAACAGGAGGAGGAAAGCTACTCAGAAGTAGACCCTCTGGTTGTGAAGGCCTTAGGAAAGGAGGCCTTGCAAAACAGCCAGCCCGAAGCCTGCTCTATGGCGAGAGGCAATGTCCAAACTGTAATGTTTCGTAAAGGTATGGACAGAAGTCCAAGTGGCAGCTGCACAAAAGTCAGCCGCTGACACATTCTTGAAACAAGCTGCAGAGGCAGCGACCCCTCTGGTGGAGTGGCCTCTAACTTGACCCGGCAGGGTCTTGTACTTGTCAGAACAGAAAGTGATGCAATGAGCCAACCATTTTGATAGGCATTGCTTAGAGACAGCATTGCCTTCTCTTTCATGAGCAAAAGAGATGAACAGTTGATCAGTCTTTCCGAGATCCTTCGTCCTGTTGGTGTAGTATCTCAGAATTCGGTGAACATCCAAAGTATGCAGGAGGTACTCTCCCTGATTAGAGTGCTGTGTAAAAATGGCAGGCAACTCTATGGATTGATTCAGCGTCGATTCCACTACCACCTTAGGGAGACACTTAGGGTTGGTACGCAGAGCCACACGTTCCTTGCGAAAAATCAAATACAGAACTTTACACATCAGGACCTGGAGCTCGGAAATCCGTCGAGCAGAAGTAACGGCCACTAGGAAGAGAGTCTTCCAAGAAAGGAACTTTAGGTCCGCTGAGGCTGCTGGCTCGAAAGGAGGGAGAGTAAGCTTCTCTAAAATGAAATTCAGATCCCAAGGAGGGGCAGGAACCTGGATAGGGGGTCGTAAGTGAAGGACCCATCTCAAAAAGGTCTTAGAGACCTCCAGCTGAGCAAACGTTCTGTCTGCAAGGGGGCATGATAGGCCAAAATGGCTACCATGTGAACCTTTAAGGATGAATGGCTGAGAACCAGATCGAAGAGATGTCGCAGCTAATCCAGAAGTCGGCAGACCGAGCATGAGAAAGGTTTAACATCATTTGAGGTGGCCCAAATAAGAGAACCGCTTCCATTTCATGGCATAAGTAGATCTGGTTGAGGGTTTCCTGGCCTCCACCAGAATCTCAGCTACTCGGAGGGGGGTCGACACCCCGCATCGGGCTTGAGCTACGTCTGCAGGAGCCACGCGTGCAACTGAAGGGACTTGAGGCCTGGATGGACCAGGGTCAGCAAAAATAGTGATAGAGGAAGAGGAGGTTCCTCTGAGTACTGTTGCAGAAGAGAGAACCAAACTTGCCTGGGCCAGAAAGGAGCAATCAGAATCATTCAAGCTCCTTCCGAACACAGTTTCTGCAAGACCCTCGTAATCAGTGGAATCTGCCCTTCCAGTCTAGAGGCAGAGCGACTCTCCAAAAAATGCTGAACCCTCGAGCAAGCAAGCAGAAGATGGGAAGTTCTGTGTTTTGAGGGGGTGCAAACAGGTTTACCTGCAGAGTTCCCCAGTGCAGGAAGATGTAGTCTACAACCCCCTGATCCAGTTCCCATTCATAAGCTAGAGCAGATGACCGGCTGAGCCTGTCTACCAGGGTGTTCTCGACCCCCGGGACATGAGATGCCATGAGGTGAAGGTTGTGCTGCACTGCCCAATCCCACACTCGCATGGCCTCTCTGCAAAGGGGGTAGGAATGAGTTCCTCCCTGTTTGGTGATGTACCAGACCACACACATATTGTCCGTCTGTACAGCTAGGTGACCAGGAGACAGATACAGAGCCTGAAGAGCATGCAGTACTGCCCTTAGTTCCAGCACACTAATGTGAAGGGACTTCTCGAGCTTGGAGCAGGAGCCCTGGGTCCTGTGAGGACCAAGATTGGCTCCCCAACCTTCGCCGGAGGCGTCCACAGTCAACGTCTGTGAGGGGGGAGGGAGACCGAAGGGAACGCCCCGGCAGAGATTCTCCTGAACCATCCACCACTGCAAGTCCCGAGCCACGGGAGTGGAGACCAGGACAAGTTGATCTAGGTCGTCCACTAGCTGATCCCATTGAGACCGAAGCGTCCACTGAGAGATTCTCATGTGGAGCCGAGCGCGAGGAACTGTCGGAATCGCAGCTGCCATTAGCCCGAGGAGGCGAAGGACTAACCTGGCGCTGACCTGCCTGCAGCCGGACAACAGGCTGACCTGGGCCTGAAGACTGGCCACCCTGTCTGGTGGCAGGAAGGCCATGCCAGAGGTCGTGTCCAGGATCGCCCCAATAAACTGGAGCCTCTGGGACGGGATCAGATGGGACTTGGCCTGGTTGATGGTAATACCCAGGCAGGCAAAGACCTGCTGGGTAAGGGAGAGGAAGCGCAGGAGTTCCTCCCTGGACGGGGCTGCCAGGAGCCAGTCGTCCAGGTACGGGAAAACCTGCACTCCCTGGGTAAGCAGGTAGGCCGCTACCACCAAAAGGCATTTGGTGCACACCCGGGGTGCAGTGGAAAGACCAAATGGGAGGGCCTTGAACTGGTAGTGGTCCCCCTGGAATGCAAAACACAAGTATTTGTGGTGGGAAGGGCGGATAGGGATATGCAGGTAGGTATCCTGCATATCCAAAGCGCACAGCCACTGTCCCGGCTGGAGGAGGGGCAGGAGGCTCTGCAGCGAGAGCATCCTGAACCTCTTGTACTCCACAAACAAGTTCAGGAAGCTGAGGTTGAGAATCGGCCTCATGTCCCCCGGTTTCTTCGGGACCAGGAAGAAATGGGAATAGTACCCTGTTCCCTGAAGAGGAATGGGGATGGTTCTATTGCCTCCTTCAAGAGAAGAGAGGAAATTTCTTCCTGGACCAGAAGATGATGCTCCTCTGAGCACGACTACCTTGGGGGAGGGTATCGAGGGGGTTTCTGTAGAAATTCTATTGATTGTCCCTCTACGATGAGTTGGAGCACCCAGAAATCTGACGTTATCCTCTCCCAACCCAGGAGGTGGAGGGAAAATCTCCCTCCTACTGGTTCCTCTGGAAATGCCAGAGGCTGTGGGAGAGGAAAGAAGTCAGGTGGTGTGGGACAATGTCACGGCTGAAGCTTCCGCTGCTTTCTTGGGCGGTGGGGGCTTGGCAGCCGGAGGAGCCCGATGTTTACTGACCCACTTTCCCTGTGGCTTCGCCCTTTGCAGAGTCTGCCTGCGAAAGGGATGACGCTGCGCTGGAGGGGAATTGTACATGGAGTCCACAGACTTCAGTGCAGTCCACTTCTCCTGCAGATTGGTGATAATGTCCTTGACATCACCACCGAACAGCACTGAACCCCGGAAGAGCGCTTCCTGAATAGCGGACTGCACTTCCGGGACCAAACCTGACGCACGGAGCCAGGCATGATGCCGTAAGCCTACGGCAAAAGCCGAGCTCCTACCAGCAGTGTCCACTGCATCGTACATGGCACGAAGCATGTGCCGACTGGCCAAACGAGCAGAATGGACAAGGTCAGCCACTTCCTGTTTAACTTGAGAGTCAGGAAGGGAGTCAAACTTGGATTCCAACTCACTAAGAATCGCCTTCTAGTAATCCCCCATGTGACTGACATAGTTCAGGGTCCTAATACCCAGAGTGGAAGAAGCATAGATCTTCTTGCTGTACTGGTCCAGAAGACGGGATTCTCTGTCAGGTGGAGACAAGCTCAAATGCTTCGGATTAGCTGACCGGCTGTGAGCAGTGCTAATCACCACCGAGTCAGCTCGAGGGTGAGAATCAAGGAAGTCAACACCCTCGGGAGCCTGGTATAGCCTATTAGATTTCCGAGGAAGAGGGGCTAATGCAGACGGTTGCTTCCAAATGGTGGAAACAAGGTCGGCATGAGGCTCAATCCAGGGTGGCACCAAGGTCGGAGCGGTCTCTGGCAGATCCAGCTGCTCAGCGAGTTTCTTACGCTGTGAGTCCAGCTCCAACGAGTGCCACTGATTAACTTCCTGAATTTTGCACAGCAACTCCGAGAAAGAAGGATCCTCCAGAGGAGTCCTAGGCCTGGTTTTGGTCGAAAAGCGTGGCTCGTCGTCCGGGTCGGAACAGGAAGACTCCCTTTCCCGGCGTGGGGGAGGAACGGACCCCTTAGGAAGTCCTCGGGGAAGCGTGTCCTGTCCTGCCCTGGAACCAGAAGGCTCGCCCCTGGTATCCGGAGGTGGGGAGGGAGTCCTGTCGTCTGGGGCGTACGGGATCTGGAACCATCGCCGGGAGACAACTCTCCACCTCTCTGGTGAGCCGAGCCTTGGCTTCAGCCCACCAGGAGGCCAGAGTTTCCTTCAATTCCACCGGCCGCTGAGGGGGTGGTGGAGGAGGGAGATACTGATACTGAGTGTACCCACAGGGTGAGTATCTGTAACCCAATGGTGGGTAACCTGGCATAGGGTAGTGAGGCACCGAGTACTGCTACGTCAGACACTGCGGAGCTGGGTAAGACGGCGCTGGATAAGACGGAGTCGGATACCCAGGGGCCGGGGGTCTGACGGAAGCCCAGCAGATGGGCCTGGAGCAGAAGGCCCGGCGGCCGGAGGGCCTGGCGTTGGAGTGGCATCCAGGAAAGGGATGTCGCCCGGCGTCTGTATGACCTGGGTTGGAGCTGGCGTCTGGGGAACAGATGTCAGGTCGTCCGGCCCAGCGGGCGGGAGGCCTGACGGAGGCGCAGCAGGAACCTCGGCATCGCCGAGGATGGTGGGAAAATCCAGGTCAGGCTGAGAGACCCAGGAATCCCAGAGGGCAGCGGCACCTACGGAGGAGCCAGGAATGGTGGACGTAACAGGGTCCGACGTCTGCTCAGCCACTGCATGGACGTCGGAGGAGCCGGTGTGCGACTTAGCAGACCCATCGCCCGAGGCAGGTCGCGAAGGAAGGGTGGCCTGGTTGGGCAGAAAAGTGGCCATGCGCCATCCCGAAGGGTCGAGCGACTAATCGACAGTCTCCGTACGGGCGTCAGAGGGGCTGATGTCCAGCTTACCAGAGCTGCTCGAACCAGAAGGCCGCACAGTGACGGCTTTAACGGGAGCGGAGGCCTCCAGCAGCCCAGAGGCGCCCGAAGGGCCCGAGCCAGACGGGTGGGCAGACACCGCCGTGGAAACTTCCAAGACTGCTGTCGCGGAGCGGTCCCCTGGAGGGGACGTTACCTGGAGAACGGCGACTCCAGCGGAGTTGCAGTGGAAAAGGAGCCCTTGTCCCGATGCTTCTCCTTGTCCTCCTTCTTACGATGGCCTTTGGGGGAAGTGGACGCCTGCTGGAGCTTTTTCAACTTCTCCATGGAGGACGTCAACTTCTTGAGGATATGGGTCTCCAGGGACTGCTGCCTCCGTCTGGGGGTGGCCGTGTTAAATTTAAGGCAGTGCTGGCACTACTCCACCAGATGGTCTGGGCCCAGACTGAAGAGACTGGGAATGGCCGTCCTTGAGCAGGAGTTGGGTGCCGCACGAGTCACACTTATTTTTGTGCTCGGAGGTTGTTTTTTTTTTTGTGGCTAGTTTTCCATTAGCAGGTTATACAGACCTGCCACTAGAGGGATTCTTGGTCTTCTACATAAATCATTGTACTCATTCGTGGGCAATATGGCCTGCATTATCATTCTACTTCTTTCCCGGTGCTGCTACAAGGGGTGGTTGTAGTTGAGGTTCCCCTAAGCTTCACTCAACAGGCTGACAACTTCCTTAAAACTGCCTGTGCAACAGCTCTGCTGCTGAAAACAGGAAGCCCTCAGTGTCTGCCATCCACCCTTCAGACTCAAGTCAGATAGACGCTGAGCACCCTATTATTACCTACGCTACGCTGTCATACCGATAGAATCCTCTGCAGAGAGCCAGCACGCCTGGGCACCCTTGATTGGTGCGGCACTGCCCTAGGGGGAAACTGTAATTGGTACGCCCGCTTGCCTGCTTTGCTCTGATTGGGGCACCTTCTCTATAGCCTGTTAGTGTTCCCTTCTTAATTCCGACTTCTCATCTCTCGCTCTGACCTGAAATTTTCTCCCACCCCCACCACCCCCCTCTCCCAGGCCTCCTTTAAATACACTCATGATCCGCCTCCTATATCATATTACTGCTTCATTGTGGCCTCGTTTAGAGCTGCTGTAACCTATGATTCATGCAGTGTGGCCAATAAGACTGCCCTGTGTGACTATCTCTTGAGCCCGCCACTAACTAAGCTGCTCCTGCTCTCCTTGTTCCCTTTCAGCTGTATTTTCTCATCTAGGTTTTAAGTGAGTACCTAGGTGGGCAAATTACTTGCCTAGAAAATATTGCACTAATACAAATCACGAGACCACTCAATCTGGGACCATGGCTCTCTTTATTGTGTTTTTATTGCTCCTAAGGTGCAGAGTTCTCAGCAATACAGTGAAATTCGAAGTACCTCAATGAAATTCAGTTCTCCAATGTACCTTATCAATACCTAATGTTATAACGGTCTACCGTGCAGACACTGTCATTCTCCTCTCCCCCTTTAGCCTAGTTCCCCCAGTTAGCCTACACCCCCTTGCTACTGTTCTCACCTATGTCTATTCAAGCACTTACATTGATCACGATAAACTGTCATTACAGTGGGTGCGCCTTGCGCAGCACGATATAAGCTACCACGAAGAAATAAAAGCAGTCTCCATTCTTATAAGTCCTTAAAGAAAGTTATACTTCTGCTTCTTCTGCTCAGAAAATGTGGAGCTCAACCCTGCCCCACCCCCACCCCACAACTTACCTCGCCTATTGATTTTGCTGAGGCCACAGGTCTCAAAATGATGATGGTCAACATTTTAAGCCTGTCTAAAAAACTTGTACAGCTGCAAGCCTGGGCTGCACACGTTAACCCTGACCTTATCATAATTACCGAGTCGTGGTTAAAAAAGATGAACACTGATCAACAAATATCACTGCAGGGCTACAATTTATTTAGAGCAGATAGAGAGTCTAGAGGCGGGGGTGTGGTTATCTACGCCAAATCTAAGTACTCGGTCACCAATATTAGTTGCAAATCTCTAGCCAAGGAATTTGAGTTAGTTTCGCTGAGCCTTCATCTCCCCTCCTCGGAATGTATCACTATCCTAGGTGGCTATAGACCCCCGTCTGGTGGTGATGAAGTCCTTAATCTTTTGAAATCCATGTTCGTAGATGCAAAAACTGAAACAATATTTCTAGGAGATCTAAATATGGACTGGCTGTCACCTAAATCACACAGCCTCAAATCCCTTTGTGACGAGCTAGGTCTTCGCAATTAGTCAGTGAACCCACTAGGAACAACACTCTAAATACTGCCAACAGTTCCATTCTAGATGTGGTACTAACCACCCATCCACACAAAATCTCATTCGGCAGTGTTTCACAACGACATGAGCGATTATGGAATTGTTGCTTGCATAAGATCTCAAATTAAGGCCCGCCGCAGCCCATCTTTATAACAAAAAGATCCTTTCGCAAATTCAGTGCAGTAAACTTCCTATCTGACCTGAGCATGATCAGATGGCAAGATCTCTACCTAGCCAAAGATGTCAACAAGGCAGCTTACATCCTTAATGACAAACTCACTACAATAATAAATAAGCATGCCCTTTCATCAAAGTAAGTGGCACGGAACAATTCCAACCCTGGTTCACCTCGGATCTCAAGGCAGCCCTTATAGCTCGAGATAAGCTCTGGGCTAAAGCTAGACATTCCAAAGAATCTTCGATTGGCAGGCCTTAGAACAGCCAGGAATAACTGTGTGAAAAACTTCACTCTGCCAAAGCTAACTATTATATTTCTACTCTCGAACAAGCTAAAGGTAACCTCATAAAATATGGAAGACTATCAAAGCTATAGAAGGACGCCCATGGCCCTCTGTCCCAACAAAGATAGTTGCAAGTGGCAAGATTGTGGAAACAAGTCCCTAATCCTGGAGGAACTTAACTCCCACTTTGCCACAGCTGGATTAGCTTTTGACTCGTCACCTTATGCTGGTGCTGCGGTGAGCCAGCATACCCCTCCCCCTACATCTAGTCCTGCACCCAGCCCCTTCTAATTGTGCGAGATAACTTATAAATAAGTAGAAGATTCTCTTCCTAACTTAGACACCAAAAAAAGCGCAGGGGATGATGGCTTGGAACCCTTTTTCCTAAGGTCAGGCTACGCCCATCTCACTGCTCCAATTCTCCACATCTTCAATCTTTCCATTACATCTGCTACTGTGCCGTCCTGCTGGAAATCAGCACATATCCTCCCTCTATTTAAATCTGGTAACCCATGCAATGTAAACAACTATAGGCCTATCTCCATATTGCCTATCCTTTCTAAAGTTCTCGAAAAACTGATCCATATTCAGTTAAAACCTCACTTGGAAACCTTCTCTCATTAACCCAGCTCAATCCGGCTTCCGGGCTAGTCACAGCACAATCACTGCACTAGCAAAAGTAACCAATGATTGGATCTCTGCTATAGATGCTAAGAAGGTAACTGGCACAGTCTTTTTGGACCTCAGCAAAGCTTTTGATACTGTTGATCACAAACTATTAGTCAATTGCCTTGCAAAGTTGGGTACCACATACCATACCACCCAGTGGTTCTCTAGTTACCTAACTGAAGATCCCAAAAAGTAAAGGCGGAAGGCTTTTTTCTGCTGCCTTGCCTGCTGCAAGAGGAGTCCCCCAAGGATCCATCTTAGGCTCTATCTTGTTTTCTTTGTACATTAATGACTTGGATGCTAACATATCTACGTCCAATCTGCACTTTTTTGCGGATGATACTGTGTTGTATACTTCTGGCTCATCGTTATCTGAAGTCAAGGGAGTGCTTCAAGCAGACTTCGAACAACTTGAGCATAATCTAATAAAGGCAAAGCTTCTGCTCAATGCTAAGAAAACTAAGCGAGGATATTCTCCGCAGTGCTGTCACAGGCCCCCCCAAATACCCTTGCCCAAGACTTCATTGTCATTACGCTAAACGAGCCTCTGGAAGTTGTAACCAAATTTAAATATCTGGGTATCTGGATCGACAATAAATTATCTTTCAATGACCACGTCGAAGATGTCTCTAGAAGGTTAAAAGCAAGGTTAGGTTTCTTCTACAGAAATAGGCCCCTTTTCCCCTTGAAACTCAAACAAGCTTGTACAGGCCACTTTTCTCCCCTACTCTGCTATGGCGATGTAATCTATTCCTCCACCACTCTTGCAAATCTAAGTAAACTGGACATCCTTATCACCGCATTACGGTTCATTACCAACTCCTTACCGTTCGCATCACTGTGACTTACATGCAGCTGTTGGTTGGACATCCCTTACTACTAGGCGCCTGCTCCATGCTGGGCTATGGACTCTTAAACTGCTCCTGCAGAAAATTGCCAAGCTATCTCTCTTCCCTTATTAGTATCTCACATAGTGCATACTCGTTAAGAAAATCTGACTTTATTATGCTTGACATACCAAGGACGCGGACCTCCTTTGGTAAACATGCTGTTGCATATGCCCTTCCCTCCATCTGGAACCAATAACAAACCGTACTGAAACTAACTAGCACAGTTTCAATAAACTTCTACAAATCGCTAAGTTCAGCCAAAATAAAAGACACCTGTAACTGTCATTAAGTCTCTTCCTTCCCCATGTGTGCCATATTTATCCACTGGTAAGGTATAATTGCTTTGTCATATTAACTGCTTTCCCTTCCCCTTCTACTCCTGGCTTTATGCATGCTTACGCTCCACTGCTACTCTATCAAATCACTCCTCCCCCCCATATCAGTTGTAGTCTGTTTGTTCTAGCTGCCAAAATATATGTATTGCACACACCAGTCATCATGTTTCATTTATAAGTATGCAACCCGTAAGTCGCTTCCCTGTGTCATATTAATGTTTACCACCTGCGGTCACCCTATGTGGTACCCTTGTATGTATATCCAGCCTGTATCATGTAACGTGCATTTCATGTATATACTGTTATTACCTATCTATGTTTGTACTTTAAGTGCTTATGTCACAGGACCTCCTTGTGAATGAGCTTGCTCAATGGAGTTTTCCTGCAATAAACTTGAACTTCAAAGGCTGATGATTAAGTCGAATAACTTGAAAAAATGACGGTAAATACTACGGTGACACAGCTGACGACAGTTGAACTTTATCGTGAGGCGCTGACACGTAATGAACAGCGGAAAGAACTGGAAGGCGGGCGTGGGGACCGCCTTTATTCTGATGCCGCATGACGGTCACCTGACATGCCCCCGACTGCTAGCTAGAAATTTTTCCTTGTCCCGACGGGCCGGCATCAGTCCTGTATGTAATTACCTACTGCAAGAGCCCTCTCAAATCTACTGTTACAGGTGAGTAACCTGTTTTTCTAGGATCATGGATATGTTGTTCATCCACACTATTTAGCAGACTCCTAGCAGTTCTCCAGGAGGGAGGCAAGGCACACACCCCCTACTTCAAGAATACAGACTGGAGAACTGAGGGTCCAAAACCAGCATCCCGGCATGATACAAGGTTGAGGAGGTAATGGGTAATTAAGGTGTTTGCCGACTTCCAGGTAGCAGCTCTGCAGATATCCTGGATAGGGACGTCCCCAGAAGTAGCTAACGATGCAGCGGTATGGTGGGTGGAACGAGCCCTTAGCCCTACCAGAGGCTCCCTACCCACCAACCTATAACAGAGATCAATGCAAGATGCAATCGATCTGCCAATCATCTGCTTTGCTGCAGGTCTGACAGGTGTGGCTTCAGCGTAGGTAACAAAACAGCTGGCGAACCTTTCCCCGAACTTCAGCCATCTGCTCCTTATAATAAGAGAGTGCTTGTCTCAGGTCCAGAGTATGGAGCCTATACTTAGCTTCCGAGGTGTAGTTCTGGTAGAACATAGGCAAAGTTAACACCTGGATAAGCTGAAACTCTGACACCACCTTTGGAAGGAACTTTGGATTGGGGTGCAGGACAACCTTGTCTGTGTGGAAGACCAGGTAAGGAGACACCACCAAGAGCGCCTGGAGCTCCCCAGTCCTTCTGGCTGATGTGATGGCCTCCAGGAAGGTGGTCTTCCATGACAAGTGTGACATCTCACACCTGTGCACTGGTTTGAATGGCTTGCCCATGAGTTTGGCCAATACCAGCAGTAGATACCACAGAAGTGGTGGTTCACATGCATCACTCCTAGAACTACTGTTACAGGTGAGTAACCTGTTCTAGGAGCGTGGATATGTTGTTCATCCACACTCTTTGGCAGACTCCTAGCAGTTCTCCGGGAGGAGGGAGACTAGCCGCACACCCCCTACTTAGGGAACAGAGATTGGAGAACTGAGGCCACAAAACCAGCATCCCAGCACGACTCACGGTCGATGTGTTGGTGGGTGATGAAGGTGTTTGCTGACTTCCAGGTAGCAGCCCGACAGATTTCCCGGATAGGGATGTCCCTGGAAGCAGCCACCGATGCAGCAGTATGGCGGGCAGAATGAGCTCTTATCCCTCTGGAAAGCTCCTTCCCCGCCAACTCATAGCACAGACCTATGCAGGGTGTAATCCATCTTGCAACTGTCCGTTTCGCTGCAGGTCTGCCAGAAGCGGGTTCAGCGTAGGTGACAAACAGCTGGCGAACCTCTCCCAGAATTTCTGCCGTCCTCTCCTTATAATAGGAGAGAGCATGTCTCATGTCCAAAGTATGGAGCCTGTACTCTGCCTCCGAGGTGTAATTAGGGTAGTACACCGGCAGGTTTAACACCTGGTTAAGGTGAAACTCTGACACCACCTTCGGAAGGAATTTCGGGTGGAGGCGTAGGATAACCTTGTCCCTGTGGAAGACCAGATAAGGGGAGTCCACCGAAAGCGCCTTTAGCTCCCTTGTCCTTCTGGCAGATGCGATAGCCACCAGGAAGGCAGACTTCCACAACAAGTGCGACAACTCACACTTGTGCATTGTTTCGAATGGCTTGCCCATGAGTTTTGCCAGTACCTGCTGTATATCCCAAGGAGGTGGAGATTCACGCACTGGAGGGTGTGTGTGATCTAGGCCTTTGAAAAAGTGCTCAACCTGTGCCAACGTCGGCCGACCGGCCCGCGCCCGGAAAGCAGAGACAGCTACCAGGTGCACCCTAATGGTCGATGACCGGAGACCCCCTTTGGAGAGAGACCAAAGGTAGTCAAGAATGTTAGCCACTGAACAGGATAAAGGGTCCAGGCCGTTACCCTGACACCAAATGGAAAATCTTTTCCACTTGAAGGCATAACATTTCCTGGTCAATTCCTTTCTAGATGCCTCCACCACAGTGTAGACATCTTTGGAAAGACCCAAAGCGTAAAAACTCTAGCCGCTCATGTACCAGGCTGTGAGGTGCAGGGATTGAAGGTCCAGATGGAATGCCTTCCCCTGACTGAGTGACATCAGGTCTGGGCATGTGCAAAGCCGCTCCAGGTGCCTGCAGCTGAGGCCGAGGAGATCTGGATACAAGAACTGGCGCGGCCAGTCTGGGGCTACTCAAGTTCACCTTCGCCTTGTCCCTCCTCACCTTGATAAGCATGCTGGGGGGTGTAAACAACCTCAGCTTGGTGTTTTCCTGGAGGCATACAGGTCCACCATCGGTTTGTCCCCATGGGAGAACAAGCTGTAAGCTACCTTTGGATGGAGAGACCACCCGTGGATGTCTGGACTAAGCGGCTGAGAGCATCCGCCAGATGGTTTGAGGCTCCTGCCACATGGATGGCTAGGAGATCTGCATCCAACCAGCTCATGAGGGTCCAGATGCAGAGCGCCTTCTTGCACAGCAGATGGCAGTACGTGCTGCCCTGTTTGTTGAGGTAGTACATGGTCGTGGTATTGTCCATATGGACTTGAACCACTTGACCCCGGAGCTGAGGAGCAAAAGCTGACAGTGCCAGTCTGACTGCTCTGAGCTCCAACAGGTTGATGTGGCATTGGGATTCCTCGGGGTTCCAGAGCCCATGGGCTCTTACGTCCCCCATGAGAGAGGCATCGGTTGTGAGGACGACCATCGGCTCGGGGTGGACAAACGGGATCCCTTCCTGCAACTGGTCTGGGGCAGTCCACCACTGGAGAGTGTCCCACATCTTCTGGGTAACAGTGACCATCTGGTCAAAATGACCGTGGCGCTGAGTCCACTGGGCGGCCAGCTCCCATTGAAGGGGGCGCATGTGCAACCAGGCCGAACAGACCACTGAGGTGCACACCGCCATGTAACTCAGAAGGTGCAGAAAGTTCCAGGCAGGGCACACGTGCCCAACGAGAAATGACTGGGCAAAGGAGGAGAGAACCTCCGCCCTGTCCGCCGGGAGCTGAGCTTTGGCTTGACAAGAGTCTAGCTCTGCTCCGATGAAGCCCATTACCTGAGAAGGCACGCGTTCCGACTTTGCCTAGCTGACCAGGAAGCAGAGTTGAGTGCAGGTCTGGAGGGCCAGGTCCCTGGACCGCTCCACCTCCTGTTCGGTGGAACCTGCTAGAAGCAAACAGTCGAGGTGAGGATAAATCCTACCCCCCCGGCCCGAGATGGGCCGCCACCACTGCAATGCATTTGGTTAAGACCGTGGGGCCCATGACAGACCAAACGGCATCACTTGGAACTCGTACAGGGTCCCTTCAACCCTGAAGCGGAGGAACCGCTGATGGGAAGGATGGATTGGGATGTGAAAGAATGCGGCCTGCAGATCCAGTTAACAGAACCACAGGTTTCGCGCCAAGGATGGTATGATCTGGGATAGAGTGACTATCCAAAAGGTGTGTGACCTGAGATACTGATTCCGGTCGTGCAGATCTAGAATGGGGCACCAGCCCCCCATCCGCTTGGGCACCAGGAAATACCTGGAGACAAAGCCTGGGTCTGCCGGAGGATCCACCACTGGAGCTACAGCCTCCTTAAGGAGGAGACGAGCGATGTCGTCTCAGAGAGCCGACTGAGTCTGAGTGGATACTCCTTCCTCCCGAGGGGCGTGAGCTTGGCTTGGAGGGTACTGCTCGATTCCAGAGGCAGGCCCTGACTGACCACTGAAAACCCACCTGTCCGAGGTGACAGTGGACCAGGCGGAAAGGAAGTGGTGGAGCTGGCTCCCACGGAGGACCCAGAGCTTGAGTGATGGAGAGGGTTGGCAGCCCCACCCCGTCACTAAGCAGGCTTGGAGGAGGAGGAGGATCCAGGACCGGAACCTCTGCCCATCTTTACGGGCCTGGGAGGGCCCGGGCTTGGGCTGGGGGCGCCAAGCTTGAGACTGCTGCTGTCCCTCTTGAAAAGAGGGCTGCTGAGCCACACGGGAAGAATGCCAGCAAGGCTTCTTTGTCTTCTGCTGGTTTTTTCCTGAAGAACCCTTAGCAGACGTAGCGTCCAAGGTGGCACTGGACTGCTCAATGCACTGAAGGTGACCAGCCACTCCTGCGCCAAACAGGTCGGTCCCTAGGAAGGGCACGTCAGCTAGTTTGTGCAGAGTATCCGTTGGGAAGGAGGAGAGCCTCAGCCAAGCTCTGTGACGAGAGGCAACTGCAGCTGCCATCGAACAGGCAAAAGAATCCCCAATGTCCAGGGCTGTCTGAAGCTGCTGTTTGGCAACAGTGCGGCCCCGATCCTGGACCTGCTTGACCGTGGTCTGCATGTCCGCGGGGAGATGTGGGAGGACTTCATCCAAAGACCCTAGAAGGGCGTGGGAGAAGTGTGCCATGAGGACGGCTGAACTTGTCTGACGAAGGCCCAAGGAAGAAGCTGCATAGACCTTCCTGGCTGAATGGTCCAAAAGCTTGGACTCTATCAGGAGGTCAGTCCGTGTCAGCAGAACTCTGTGAACCCCGCAAAGGACCACATGGGCACCGCATACTTGCAGGCCATGCGGGCAGACTGAGCTGGACAAGAGGCAGGGGACTGCCAGAGTTCTAAGGCCAGGCCAACAATGGCCTCAGCCACAGGAAAGGTCTCAGTCGGGGTATCCCCTCTCGATGATGTCCGTGAGAGGGTATTCCGCCTTTTTCCCAACAGACTCCAAGGGCATCCCTGTGGACTCAGAGATGAGGTGATGAATGCCCTGAAAAGATGAGGGACCTTCCTCCATCTCTAATCCAATGACTGATTCGTCATCCCTGGGATGAGAATGCAGACCGGTGACATCTGAATCCGAGAAGTCAGGATATAACGGTCGACCGCCCAGGTCTTCTTCGACCCGTCGAGGGCAGTCTGGGGGTGACAATGGCCAACAAATGCCAGGGGAGCCCGGTGTGCGGCCTGTCTTCCTTGGAAGGAGCCCCTCCCACAGGCTGCTTGGGCGGTGGTTCCACCACGATCAGTGGAGAGACCGTTTTAGGCCGAGCTGGAGGTTTTACTGGCTCTGTGGGCTTGGGAACTGACTTGATCGGCTCTGAAGAAGTCTGCTTCGGCCTAGGAGGCAAAAGCCAAGTAATGGTGGGGTGGAACCCTGAGTCGCCTTGTGTCGGGTCAGAATCAGCTGTTGCCACGAGGTCCTTGTAGTGCCGACTGAGTTTCCGCCAAAGCCTCTCCTCATCAGGAGGGCGAGGACAACTGATGGCGTCGCTTCTCTTTTTAGGCGTTTATGGCTCTCCCTGCGGCCCCACTTTTCGGTTAGCCAGTAGAGACACTTGCTCGAGATCAGACAGGCAGATTTGGTCGCTCAGGAGACACTGGTGATTTCCGGTTCGGGGACCACTTCCCTCGATGGGGGTCCCAGCAGGCTGGGTCTCCTCGTTGGGGAAAGTCAGAACAGGAGTTCGATCGAGGGAATCATCGACTGGATTCGGCGATAAAGGATTGAAGAAGATTTCTACATTGTTGATAGACAGTTCAGTTGACTGACCAGACAGCAAAGCCGAAAAGCTAGCGGCCGAAGAAGCAATCTCGACCGAAGTCAAGAATGCATGTTCCTGGGACCAAGAGATCTCCCGCTCCCAAGAGCATCTCCGTTGGGACCAAGACTATCCCGGCTCCTTCTCCTGCTTATGGGATCGAGAGGAGTGCGTGCCCGCAGGACCCTTTCCCTTGGTAGGGAGAGACTGGCACAACTCTTGGAAGGAACCCGAGAAGGTGAAGCCAAGGTTGAGTGGAGCGAAGAAGCTCCGAGTAGTTTCTGCAGCCCGAGCCGCTTCCTCTCCGAATGCTTGCATGCGCTCCAATTGCCCTGCTGATCCCGCAGCCGCGGAAACCACCCATCGAGCCTCCTTGGATTTCACTGGAGGGTTCCGTTTCGCTGGCCTCCCCAACTTCAGGCGTCTGAGACGGTCGTTGGGACATCAGGATGGCAGGCGAGACACAAATCACATTTCGAGGTGTCATGGTCGACACAGAGACAATATATGCAAGTGGTGTGGGGAGCGGTGCATGACATCTTCTGGCCGCCAAGGGCACCGATGAATTCTGAGGGAAGAACTTGTTTTCCATAATCGAGGAAACAAATTCGCAATCGCTAATGCGAACAAGATGGATTTTCGAATAAGCAAAGGCTTTTGAGCCAGGGCCTACAAAATGCGTGAGCACTAAGGAGGCAACCTGAATCTTCCAGCAGAAAGGAAGATCTGGCGTCACGGGGCGAAGCCGAGGTATATACCACCCGGGTGGGTGGGAGGAGCCAGCTTGAAGACTTCTGGCAAGATTTAATGTGGAAGGGGACATGCCAAAGAGTGTGGATGAACAACATATCCACGATCCTAGAAAGGCTTTTTCTTCTTCTGCTGCTTCTTGGCACTAGGAGCGCTTTGAGCAGAAGTGGCAGAGTTCAAGGTGGCACTGGACTGCTGGATTCACTGAAGGTGACCATCCATACCTGGGCCGAAGATATCGGTAGCCAGGAAAGAATCATCAGTGAGTTTGTGCTGGGTATCTGCTGTAAAGGTGGGAAGTCCCAGCCAAGCCCTACGTCATGATGAAACTGTGGCAAACGGGCACCAAGAGGCCCCAAGATTGTCTGAAGCTGCTGCTTAGCAACAGCATGGCCCTTGTCCTGAACCTGCTTGACCGTAGTCTGAAGGTCCGTGGGGAGGCGTGGGAAAACTCCGTCCAAGGACCCCAGAAGGGCATGGGAGAAGTGCGCCACGACGGCCGAGTTAGCCTGACCGAGGCCTAGAGGAGGAGGCTGCACAGACCTTCCTGGCAAAGTGGTCCAGTTTTGTGGACTCCTTGTCTGGAGGTCCATCTGTGTTGGCAGAGCTGCCTGTGCGTCTGAACACAGAAGCAGTTACTAACCCCTCAGCCAAGGGATGTTCTGTGAACCCCGAGTGGGACCCGATGGGCATCGCATACTTGCGGGTCATCTGGGCAGACGGTGCTGGGCAGGAGGCAGGATGCTGCCAGAGCTCCAAGGCCAGGATAACAATGGACCGGAGTCTTGTTAAAAGTCATCGACCTCCTTGGCCGACAACTAATTGACAGAGTCGAGAGTTATCTCAACCGCACTGTTGACTGAGACTTCAGCCGGCTGACCAGATGGTGGGACCGAAAAGCCAGCAGCCGAAGCCGCAATCTCAACCAAGGTCAAAACTGGAGATTCTAAGGACTGAGATTGCTCTCGATCCCAAGAACGTCTTTGCCGGCCAGCCTGGTGGTGCTGAGGGTTGAGGAGCTGGACGCAACACCTTGCGGTATGCTGGTGACCCAAGTTCGGGAGCGAGCCCGGGTCTCTGGGGGCTGGCTGGGGAGGAGAGGATTGAGTGTCCGACGACAGCTCTCCTCCCCTAGGGCATGGGAGGGATGCATTTTCCAGTGCTAGCGACTCCCTGTGGAGACAGACTGCAATTGGAAGCGCTCGCGAAGGCAGGGGAAGCCCAGTGGGCAGACATCCTTGCTGACGTGGGTGGAAGCGCACACGCTGGTGCTAGACGCCACTGCACGCCCATGACATTGGGACGCAACAGAACACGGAAAACCCAGTTCTGCGGGTAGGGAGATAGCACTTGACCCCCATGCCCACCGTCTGATCCCGCCCACCCAGCCTTCCAGTTCCTCCACCCGGGCCCTCACCTGCAGCTTGACAGTAACTTAAGAGCACTCAAGGAGGAGGGGCAGCCCCTAAGCTGGGGGTACTGGCTACGGGGAGGCTTGGGATAGGGGGAACTCAGGCAGACAGGATCAGGCCAGGATGCCAGGACTGAGGGAAAAATTTGGGGGTGTCTTCATGAGACAAAGAATCTCTCAGTTCCTTGTCCTTTTACGGGACTGGGAGGTATGGGAGTCAGAAGGTCTTTGCCCTTAGTGGGGAGAGAAAGGCACATCTCCCGAAAGGAGCCCGAGAATGTGGAGCCCAGGTTGAGTGGAATGAAAACTGGCCGAGAGGAACGCTCTGTGGCATGCACCACCTCTTCCTTGAAGGCCTGCATCTGTTCCAACTGCTCTGCAGACCTCGCAGCCGCGGAGACCACCCACTGGGCCACTTTGGATTTCACCAGTGGATTCCGTTTCTTGGGCCTGACCAGCTTCAAGCGTGCGAGAGGATCGTCGAGGACGATGGCTGGAACGCGAGGCAAATCACGCAAGCCTGGGTGTCCTGGCCGACATCCAAGTAGTAGACACACGTGGAGTGTGGGTCTGTGAGTGACTTTCTGGCTGCACCTGCACTGGCGAAAACTGGGGGAAGATTTATCTTCCATTATCGAGAAGCAAAGGCTATAATCGCTAGCGTAGACGAGCGTAATCTTCAGAGCCAGGGCCTACAACACGTGGTAGCAGTGAGGAAGCAACCTACATCTTCCAATGGAAAGGAAGATCTAGTATCATTGGGTGGAGCCGAGGGTTATACCACGTGGGTGGGAGGAGCCAGCTTGAAGACCTTCCGGCAAGAATTAAAGGGGAAAGGGACATGCCAACAAGTATGGATAAGAACATATCCACATCCCTAGAACCAAGTGTTTTGCTCGAAGGATGCTATGATTTGGGACAAAATTACCATCCGAAAGGTGTGTGACCTGAGATACCGTTTCGGGACCAGAAGTACCTGGAAACAAACCCTGGGTTGACTGGGGCATCTGTCACTTGGGCCACTACCTCCTTGAGGAGGAGTTGGGCTATGTTGTCTCTCAGAGCCGACCGAGTATGGACTGATGCCCTTTCCTCACGTGGGGCACAGGCTCCTGTTTGGTGGGTACTGCTCAAACTCTAGAGGCAGTCCCTGACTGACCACTTCCAACATCCACCTGTCCCAGCTAACAGCGGACCAGGCGGAAAGAAGTGGCGGAGCTGGACCCCCACGGAGGACCCAGAGTAGCCGTGATGGGTATCGGGCTGGTCACCCCCATCCCATCACTGAGCAGGCCTGGAAGGGGAGGATCCTGAAGTGGGACCACCTGGACCCTTCCCTTCTGGTTTGCATGCAGACTGTACACCTGAAGTGGGCCTGCTGCTGTTTGGGCACAGGGGCAGAAGAGTGAAAGGGCTTCTTCTGTTTTTTGGAACCCTGAAATTCCCTCTGTGCAGATGTAGCGGAGTCCAACGTGGTACTGGACTTCTCGATACGTTCTAAGTGACTGTCCACTCCTGGACTGAACAGGTCGGTACCTAGGAACGGGACATCTGCTAACTTGTCCTGGGTGTCGGCTGTGAATGTTGATACCCACAGTAAAGTCCTGCGGCACATGGCAACCGCGACTGCAACCAAATGGGGACAGGAATTCCCGCTAATGCAGTTTGGAGTTGCAGTCTGGCAACCGCCTGGCCCTGGTCCCAGACATGCTTCACCATGGTCTGAAGGTCCGTTGGAAGGTGAGAGAGAACCTCATCCAAGGAGCCCAACAGGGCGCGGGAGAAGTGTGCCATGATTACAGCCAAGCTCGCCTGAGGGAGGACCAGCGTTGAGGAAGCATAGACCTTTCGGGCAGAGTGATCCAGTTTCTTGGATTCTTTGTCCGGTGGTCTATCAGCATCTCCCAGAGTTCCCAATCTGCCTGAACACAGACTCAGTCACCACTCCCTCAGCCAACGGATGCTGTGAAAGTCCCGAAAGAGAGCCAGTAGGTACCACGTACTTGCAGACCATCCTGGCGGATGGTGCGGGACAAGAGGCTGGGTGCTGCCAGAGCTCCAGGGCTGGGCCAACAATGGTTTCAGCTACTGGAAAGGCCTCAGTCTGGGAATCCCCCCACTTCTGAGGATGTCAGTTAGGGGGTATTCTACCCGTTTCTCAACGGGCTCCAGCTTCAACCCTGTACATTTGGAGAAGAGGCGGAAGATGCCCACAAAGGAGGTGGGCCCCTCCTCGGCAGAAAGACTCATGGCACCGTTGTCCCGAGAACGAGATGCCAAATCAGAATCCTCAGACTCAGAGGAGTCTGAGTGAGACAGCCTGTGTGGGAGGCCTGAAGCACGCCGACGCTCCTTGGGGGGAGTCCCCGAGGAATGCTGTTTCGGTGGCGACTCCACTGGAATAGGTGGAAAGACCGGCTTTGGCAGAGTCGGGAGTGACGTCACCGGCTCCGCAGGAGAAGGGGGGGGGCGCGACGTCAGACTCTCGAGTGCTCAATGTTGGCCTGGAGGGCAACGGTCAAGTATTAGCTGGGGTGGAAGGGACAGCCTTCGGCCTGGCCAGAACGAGCTGCTGCCACAGCATGTCCTCGTAGCGCTGACACAACTTGTGTCAGAGCCTCCCCTCAACCAAGGAGGACAAATGGCTGCGGCGCTGCTTCTTAAGAGTGCGCGCTATGTGATTTCAGCCTTTCGGTCGAGGATGTCCCAGACCTGGATGTCGACCATCAGGGGGACAGACAGGGACACTCAGGAGAAGGCAGGGAGAAAGTACAGTTACGTAAGAACTTACCGTAACAGTAAGTCTTCGAGAGAGGCTCTTGCAGTAGGTAATTATATATAGGACTGACGCTTCGGCAGGCAGCAGGACCCCATGGAAAAATTTCTAGTTGTTCTGACAAGGGACCGCCTCTATCGTCTAGGTGACCGCGCCAGGAGACGCCGGTATAAAGGGACGGTCCCGGACGCCTCTTCCAGTTCTTTTTTCGCCACGGGCTTTTATTACAAGTCGGACGAGAGAAGGGATCCTTTCAATGGAAAGGAGCTGAAAACACCTGGGACGGAAGGCGGAAGGGTTATTCCACTGCAAGAGCCTCTCTCGAAGATCTGGTTGCCACGTAAGTTTCACTGCACTGTACTATCTACCAAGAGGGCTCTGCAGTAGGTAATTACATATAGGACTGAACTCCAAGCAGTCTGGAATAAAGAAAAGCACCGGTGGAGGAAACTACTCAAAAAAAAAAAAAAAAAAACTTCCAGCCGCAAGGCTCTCAAGACAGGAGGCCTTGCAAAACAGTTAGCGTGAAGCCTGCTCTACGGCGAGAGGCAATGTCCAAACTGTAGTGTTTCTAGAAAGGTATGGACGGAAGTCCAGGGTGGCAGCACATATGTCTGCCTCAGACACATTCTGAAACAAGCGTAGCGTGCTACCCTCTGTTGGAGTGGCTTTTACTTGACCCGAAGGGTCTTGTGGTACTTGTCATAACAGAAAGTGATGCAATGAGCCAACCATTTGGATAGGCATTGCTTGAAACAGCATTGCCTTCCCTTTGGAAGCAAAGGAAACGAACAACTGATCAGTCTTTCTGAGATCCTTCTGTCCCTATTGGTGTAGTATCTCAGAATCCATGAACATCCATAGCATGGAGTAAATATTCCCTTGGTTAGAGTACACATGAAAAAAGGCAGGTAACTCTATGGACTGATTTAAGGTAGACTCTGCTATTACCTTAGGTAGAAACTTGGGATTGTAGATGGAGCAACTCGATCCTTGTGAAAAATCAGGTAGGGATTTTACACTCAGGGCCTGGAGCTCGGAGATTCTTCGGGCAGAAGTAACGGCCACCGAGAAGAGTGTCTTCCACGAAAGAAACTCCAAATCTGCAGAGGCTGCAGGTTCGAAGGGAAGAAGTGTAAGTTTCTCGAGAACAAAATTCAAGTCCCAAGGGGGGCAGGAGTACGGATGGGGGGCCTCAGATGGAGGACCCCTCTGAGAAAGGTCTTAGAGACCTCCAGTTGAGCGAAAGCTTTGTCTGCGAAGAGAACATGATAGGCTGGAAAGCCGCCATGTGAACCTTCAGAGAGGAATGGCTGAGACCCAGGTCGAACAGATGACGTAAATTCTCCAGAAGAAGCCCCGCTGAACAGGAGAAAAGCTCCATGTTCTTGGAGGCGGCCCAAATAGTGAATCTCTTCCACTTCATGGCATAGGTGGACCTGGTGGAGGGTCTTCTGGCCTCCACTAAAATCTCCGCCACTTTTGGAGACGCACCAAAATGAGATTGGGCTATGTCTGCAGGAGCCATGCATGCAGTTGAAGGGATTTGAGTCCTGGATGAACCAGGGTCCCCTGATCCTGGGTCAACAAACCTCGAGATAGAGGAAGAGGAAGATCCTCTGAAAACTGCTGTAGAAGAGAGAACCAGATTTGCCTGGGCCAGAAAGGAGCGATCAGAATCATTCTCGCTCCTTCTGAGGCTAGTTTCTGCAAGACTCGTGGGATCAGAGGAATTGGGGGAAAAGCATGAGCTAATCTGTCCTTCCAGTCTAGAGACAGAGTGTTGTTCCAGAAAGCGCCGCTCTGGAACTAGCAGCAAAAGATGGAAGTTTTGTGTTTTTGGGGAAGTGAACAGGTTTGACTCATGGAGTAAATTCTCAAAGTTGAAAGATATCGCCTAGTACCCCTTGGTCCAGTTCCACTGTGAGCCAGAGCAGAAGAGCGGCTTAGCTTGTCTGCCAGGGTGTTGTCAATTCCTGGAACGTGGATCGCGCGTGAGGTGAAGGTTGTGTGTGCTGCCCAATCCCAAACCCTCATTGCCTCCTGCATAGAGGTGGTGAACGAGTTCCTCCTCGCTTGTTGATGTACCACACTACGCACATATTGTCCGTCTGGGACGGCTAGGTGGCCGGAAGGGATGTATTGATGAAGGGCTTGGAGAGCGCATAACACTGCCTCAAGCTCTAGCACATTGATGTGGAGAGCTTGTTCTAGCCTGGACCAGGAGCCCGGGTCCATGAGGGCTCTAGATGGGCTCCCCAACCTCCCTGAGGAGTCTGTGGTTAGAGTCTGGAAGGGGAGGATGAAAGAATGGGACCCCAAACAGGTTCTCTCGAACCATCCACCACTGCAAGTCTCGCATCATAGGCGAGGAGATCAGAACTGATTGATTGATCTAGGTCGTCCACTAGTTGGTCCCACTGAGAGCGAAGAGTCCACTGAGAGATTCTCACGTGGAGTCGAGCCCAGGGGACCGTCAGTATAGCGGCCACCATGAGCCCGATAAGGCGAAGGACCGACCTCGACGAGACCTTCCTGCAGTCGGATAACAGACAAATCTGGGCCTGAAGAGAGGCCGCCCTGTCCGGAGGCAGGAAGGCCTTGCTTGCAGTCGTAACGAGATCGCCCCGATGAACTGTAGCCTCTGGGAGGGGTCCAGATGAGACTTGGAATGGTTGATGGTAATACCCAGGCAAGCAAAGACCTGCTGGGTGAGGGAAAGGAAAGCAGGAGTTCCTCCTGTACGAGACCGCCAGGAGCCAGTCGCCCAGGTAAGGGAACACCTGTACTCCCATGGTACGCAGGTGGGCCGCCACCACTGCCAAGCATCTGGTAACCACTGGGGCGAGGATAGACCAAAGGGGAGCGCCTGAAATGCAAACGAGGGTATTTATGGGCGGGAGGGGCGAATTGGAATGTGATAGGCATCCTGCATATTCCAGGCACAAAGCCATTGACCCGGCTGTAGGAGGGGAAGAAGGCTCTAGAGAGAGAGAGAGCATCCTGAACCTTTGTACTCTACATAAAGATTCAGGGAACTGAGATCTAAAATCGGGACCAGGAAGAAATGGGAATAGTAACCCGTCCCCTGAAGATGAAAGGGGACGGGCTCTATCGCTTGCTTCATGAGAAGAGCAGAGATTTCTTCCTGGACCAAAGGAAGATGTTCCCTTGAGTACGACGACTTCAGAGGGGGGTGGCGGGGTGGTTTCTGATGAAACTCTATGGTGTGTCCTTCCGCTATAAGCTGGAGCACCCAAGAACTGTGGTTATCCTCTCCCATCCGGAGGAAAACCTCCCTCCTACCGGTTCCTCTGGGGAGACCGGAGGCGGTGGGAGAGGAAAGGAGTCAGGTGGTGTGGGGCAAGGCAGCTGAAGCACCCGCTTGCTTTTTTGGGCGGAAGGGCTTGGCAGCCGTAGGGGCCTGACGTTTGGTGGCCCGCCTTCCCTGTGGTTTTGCCTTTGGCCGATTCCGTCTGCAAAAGGGACGGCGCAGCTGCTGATGGGGACAGTACATGGAATCCACTGATTTCAGAGCCATGCCCTTCTCTTGCAAGTCGGTGATGTCTTTGACATCACCCCCGAAAAGCACAGACCCCCTGAAAGGTGCCTCCTGAATGGCGGATTGGACCTCCGGGACCAAACCTGACACGTGGAGCCAGGCATGACGCTGTAGACCCACGGTGAAAGCAGAGCTCCGCCTAGCAGTGTCCACTGTATCGTATGTCGCACGCAGGATGTGGCGACTGGCCGAACGAGCAGAGCGGACTTAGATCAGCCAACTACTGTTTGACTTGGGAGTCAGGCACAGAGTCCAGTTTGGCTTCCACCTGAGTAAGGACGGCCTTCTGATAGTCCCACATGTGGTCGATGTAGTTCAGGGCCCGAATCCCCAGTGTGGAGGAAGCATAAATTTTCCTTCCGTACTGGTCCAGAAGGCGGGATTCCTTATCAGGAGGGGACGAGCTGAGATGTTTTGGATTCGCTGACCGGCCATGAGCGGCACTAATCACGAATGAGTTGGCGCAAGGGTGAGAATCAAGGAAATCAACACCCTCAGGAGCCTGGTACAGCTTGTTTGACTTCCTTGGAAGTGGGGCTAAGGCCAACGGCTGTTTCCATATCGTGGTGAAAAAAATCGGCATGAGGCTCGACCCAGGGTGGCACTAGTGTAGGAGCTGCCACGGTAGATCCAGATGTTCAGCGAGTTTCAGACGCTGAGGATCTGGTTCCAAAGAGCGCACTGATGGACCTCCTGGATCTTTCTAAGCAACCAGAAGGAAGGATCCTCCGAGGAGACTTCGGAGGAGTCCTCGGCCGGGCTCGTTGTCTCTCTCGAGCATCCGTCCGTAAGAATCCAAGAATCTGAGAGGAAGAGGATGAAAAAGAAGAATAAGACTCCCTTTCCTGACCCGGGGAGGAATGGGTCCCTTGGGTAGCACCCAGGAACGCTGCTTGTCCTGCCCCCTCCCTGGATCCAGAGGGAAGAACCCTGGAATCCGGGGGTGGGGAGGGAGTGTGCCGCCTGGGGCGTACAGGAGCCTGAGACATCACTGTCGCCGGAAGGCGGCTCTCGACCTCCTTGGTGAGCTGAGACTTGGCCTCAGCCCGCCAGGAGGCCAGAGTCTCCTGCAGGTCCACCGGCGGCCGCGAGGGTGGTGGAGGAGGAGGAGGCGGGGGATAAGAATATGGGGGATATCCATATGGTGTGTATCCGAAACCCGCTGCGGGTAACCTGGTGTCGGGTATTGAGACGTTGAGTACCGCGACGCCTGATACGGGCGCCCCGGTAAACCGTGTTGGATAAGACGGCGGGCACCCGGAGGAGGCTGCCTGCGCAGACGGCCCGGCCAGAAACCTCGCAGGCGGGTCAGAGATGGAGAGCCCAGAGGGGGGCCCGGATGGGGAGAAATCTCTCACGGCCGGTGTGTCCGACAGCGGAGGCCCCGACGCTGGGGGCCAGCGCCTGGGGAGCCGACGCCAGGTCCGTCACCTGGAGGAGGGACTGACGAGGCTGCAAATCCCCACTGCTCCAGGGGATGGAGGGGAAGTCCCGGGATCAGGGTGGGGGAACGACTCTGGATCTCAGACTGCAGCGAAAGCTGCGGGAACCGGGAACGACGGATGTAGGGGGTCCGACCTGGAGGCATAGGCGCTGAGCTCTCGGCGGACGCCGGAGGAGCCAACGTCCGACTTATGAGGGCCTTCACCGGAGGCAGGTCGAGAAGAAGGGTCGGCCTGGTCGGTGGGGAAGCCGTAAGGCCGCCCAGCGGGTTGGACGTCTTACGGCCCTCTCCGGCAGACGTCAGAGGAGCCGACCCCTGGCTTACCGGAGTCGCCTCAAGAAGGCAGGCCGCAATCCTGCGGCTGTACCACAGGGCGGAGGCCTCAATAGCCCGGAGGCGCCTGCAAGGCTTGGAGGTGTAGACGCTACATACACCAATGTTAACACTGATGATTGTTTAAAAAAAAAAGATTTTCGGTGAAAAACTGACGAAGGTAGAGCTGATGAAGCACAATTTTTTTCATGAGCGCCACACGAGCTAACGTGGAAAGAACTGGAAGGCGAGCGTCCGGGACCGCCCCTTTATACCGACGTCTCCTGATGCCAGTCACATGATGTGGGAGGCGGTCCCTCGCCAGGGATCGCTAGCTAGAAATTTTTCTGTGGGGTCCTGCCGCCTGCTGACGTCAGTCCTATATGTAATTACCTACTGCAAGAGCCCTCTCGAAGTAAGATCCCTGGTTCCGCAAGGTCAGGAATGCACACCACCCGGGGCTTCCCAGCAGGCTGGGTCATCTCATCAGCGAGGTCCGAAAGGACCGGAGTCCTAAATAAGGAGTTGTCGGCTACCACGATCAACAATGGGTCGACAGGGTTGAGGATGATCTCAACCAGATCATCGTCCTGCGTTTGGGCCGGCTGACCTGACAGGGCACTGTGAGGTCGGCGGCTGAGAACATACTGTAACCTTGACCAAAATTGAAAGAGGAGACTCCTAGGACGGAGATTGCTCTCTGTCCCAAGAGAGATGTCGATGAGATGTGGTTTCTCTCGGTTCCTTCTTCTGGGATGTGGAGAAGTGCGAGCCAGGGCCTTCCCTACGAGTAGGAAGGGATTGGACCAGCTCCATAAAAGGAACCAGAGAAAGAGGAGCCCAGTTTTAGTGGAACAAAAAACAGAGCGAAGACGAGAGCTCAGTGGCACGAGCCGCCTCTTCTTCGAAGTCAGTCATCTGCTCCAGTTGTTCTGTGGACCCCGTGGCCGCGGAGATCACACGGCAGGCATCCTTTGATTTGACCAGCGGGTGCCGTTTTTCTGGACATCCAAGCTGGAGACATGCAAGGTGATCATCCAAAACCTTTGGATGAAAAGAATGACAAAAGTCACAGGCATGAGTGTCATGATCTAGACCCAGGCAATACACGCACGTGGCATGCGGGTCAGTTAGAGACATCTGCCCGCAGGGACACTGGCAGAACCTGGGCGCGGACTTGTTCTTTACTGTAGTCACAACAACGAAATTGTTTGGAGAGATTTTATTGATTTTTTTATTTATTAAACTCTAGGATTACAAGTACCTTTGAGCAGGATCTGCTCATTTACAAAGGTTCACGTCAAGGATAGGGAAACATACAGAGGTTGGAAATGGTATACAATCAAAACACAGGCATAGTTGACAGTTTTACAGTTGTACCACACTTTAAAAATAAAAGACATTACTAGAGAGCAACTTAAAATTGGCAGCTAGATGAGGTAACAGAAAAAGGGAATTAAGAAGCAGATGGACTATGAGCGTGGGAGGCAGTGTAGCAGGGGGACAGAAGAAGTAGGCCGGCTGAAGAGGCCGTTGTCATAGAGAGCGGGGAAGCGATCAGGACAGGGGAATATAGGCAGTAATCATGGGGAGGGAGAGAGGGAGGGGGTCAAGGAAGGGAATGTGGTAATAGGTTTGTGGCAAGGCGTAAGGGTATGGGCGGAGGGGGAGGGACGGAGAAGGAAAAGGGTCATGAAGAGAAGCAGGAGTCAGAGAATATTGCTCAGGCTGGAGGAGGGTTACAAATTCTGAGCAACTGGGCGGTAGTCTTTTGGAGAAGCTTAATCAGTAAAACAGAGTTTTGTAGTGCCAGGGCCTACTACACGCAGGAGCGAGAAGGAGAGAACCTGTATCTTCCAGTGGAAAGGAAGATCTGGCGTCAAGGGGCGTAGCTGAAGGTTATATCATCTAGGTGGGTGGGAGAAGCCAGCTTGAAGACCTTCCGGCAAGATCTTAATGGGAAAGGGACATGCCAAATAGTGGGGATGAGCAACATATCCACGATCCTAGAACACAATGTTCCACAAATGACTGCAATGTTGTATTAACGGGTGTGCAAATCAATTTGTACCTGCCCCAGGGCAAGTGGTGGTATAAAAACGACTTGCCCAAGAAAGTTCTTTACTTGTCTGTCCCCAAAAGATAGACTTGAATAAAAACACTGAAGCAGTCTGTATGAAGTGCTCAGTACCATGAAAAAAAAAAAAAAAAAAAGGCACTGAAATGAATGGGCCCCTATTAATTTCAATGGCATTTTTTCTCCTGGGCATAACTTTCTTACTTTTGTTATTTTTTAATGACAGCACTTGTGTTTGTGAGAGGGGATCTAAATAACACCTTGATAGCAAAAAGCTGAACAAAAATACTAAATGGTAAGAAAGTTATGCACATGAGAAAAAAGGAAAAAAACACCATTGAAATGAATGGGCCACTCATTTCAAATTTTTTTCATGCACTAACTTTCTTACCTTTTAATATTTTTTTCCTACCTTTCTGCTGTCTATGTGTCATTTAGATCCCTCTCAAACACAAGTGCTGTCACTAAAACACAACAAAAGAAAGAAAGTTATGCCCAGGAGAAAAAACGCCACTGAAATGAATGGTGGTCTTTTCATTTCAATGGCAATTTTTTTCTCTGATCTTTGTGAGGACCTGTTGGCCAGACTGTCCTGCATTGGGGGTTGGGGCACTAAAAATAGTGCCATTTAAATCCTGGAGCAAAAACAGATATATAAACAGAAAAAGCCAACAATCACTTGTCCTGGGGCCGAAGTTGGCAGATCAAAGGATCTGCCCAACAAAGATTATGTGTTGGCCTCGGGCAATGGGATCTGCACACTGCTAAGTATTAATACTGAACAGATAGTCATCTACATCTCTGGAGTACTTTCAGTTACAGGTAAGCCCAATACCCAATTTCAAATGTCTTTTCTCTGACTTTCACACTATGTCAGGCACGGAACATAAATGTTTCCCTATAATGGTAAGAAAAATATAAGTCAATAAGGTTTCGTTTATTATGCTTTTTTATTTATTAATTGATTCATTCATTGATCGGGTTGGTGCACTTATCCAAGGACCGTTTTCAGGCACGACCCAGGCCACCGAGCTGACAAGAATACAGTGATACAATAAGGAGGCAGTATAGTGCAGTGGGTTAATCCTCTGAGCTGCAGATCTGGAGACCTGGGTTTGAATCCCACAGCCACCTAGGTGCATACTGTGTAATGCTGAGCAAGTCATTTAACTTCCTTGTGCTCCCAGGTTGCATCTGGAAACTAGCTTCGGCTCAGTGTGCTACTCCTGGTTAAACAATGTTACATTTCCCAATACATCAAAGACGATACAATGAACTATGTAGACAGAATAACGGGGGAAAATGTAGATAGAGTTTGTGCGTGGAGGGGTGCGATTATAATTTTATTTGTTTTTGTTAACCAGGTACTTACATTCAGCAGAAACTGCCTTTTTTCACGTACGACTCATGACAGTACCTCTATAAACAATTCTGAATGTACTGCTCACATTTCCCACCACATCAAACAAGATTACTTAGTAAAATACATGCATAAATGATCAGTACAGTCTCATTAACATCAAAATAAATGAGACCTCCATACTGTAACTATTCTGAAGGGTAAACAGGGAGGGGAGAAGGTCAACCCTCCTAAAGTCCAATACTCTTGCTTTTGCATGGCTTGACTCTATGGCTGTGTTTATCGTGAACCACACTGTTTGGTGGTCACTTGTTCTCAGATGGCTACCCACTTCTAAATCAGAGATCCTTTCTCCATCCCCATTTGACAGTACCAGGTCTAAGATTGCTCCCTCCTGAGTGGGTTCCACTACTAGCTGTCAGAGGCATGCCCTCTGTAGGGTATCGAGAATAACCCTGCTCTTGGATGTGGCTGCAGAAAAAGTGCTCCAGTTAACATCGGGCATATTCAGGTCCCCCATCAACAATATCTCCTTTTTCTGCCATTCTAAGGATGCCTTTATCATTTCCTTGTCCACCGTCTCCCCCTGAGATGGGGGTCTGTATACAACCTCGTGCGGATTGTGGTGCCATACCCTGTCTCCAAGGGTGACCCATAGTGCCTCCTCTACTCCCCGTTTATCCTTTAGTTCTGTTGCTTTTATTCCTTCCCTTACATAGAGAGCTACTTCTCCTCCTCTTACCCTCCCTGTCCCCCCTGTAGCTTGTGTACCCTGGTATGCTGACATCCCAGTCATGGTTCTCAGTGTACCATGTTTCTGCGACTGCCACGATATCCACGTGTCCCTCTTTCATCAAGGCCACTAGTTCAGGGAGCTTGTTACACAGACTGTGGGCACTGGTACTCACCACCCTCCATTTTTTTTATGGCCTTGCCCCTTTTAGACCTATCCCTCTCCTTACTGCCTTTTTCTACATTTACCCCTGTCCTGCTCCATACTGCTGTCTCTACCTTGGTGTTTACCTCCCTAATTACTGTGTTTTTAGGGGGAGGCTGGGTTTTCCCTGCTCCTTTCAGTGCCCCCCCCCCGGAAAGGTTTAAATGCTTCATTGGCAAGCATTTAAACTATCACCTAGGATCCTGGTTCCCCTCCTGGACAGATGCAGACCGTCACACCAGTATAGGCCTGTATCCCTCCAGGTGGACTCCCAGTCCCCAGTGAAGCCAAAACCCTGAGCTCTGCACCAGTTTTTCAACCATTCATTGAATCCCATGGTGCAGAGTACCCTAGCATCACACTTGCCATAGACAGGCAGCACCTCCGATAAGGTTACCGTACGTGCTACTTGTCTAAGGCCCATCCACAACTCTTCAAACTCCTCTTGCGCTGCTCTGATCCCATTTCCAGCAAGGTCATTTGCCCCTAGGTGGACAATGACATCCAGCTCCCTCCTTCGTGCAGCTGCTCCAGAGGATTCACTCCCTATCCCTCCAAGCAGTGGCACCAGGCAGGCACTTTCCCTCCCTCCTCCCCAGTTCTAACCCTTAACGATGGAGTCCCCAACCATGAGTGGTTTCTTCCCCTGTGGGGTCCCATGCCACCCTCCTGTGGGTCTCCTTTGTGGAGGTTCCCAGCATCCTCCTTGGTCTCCACTGCAGGTGCCTCCATAGAGGAGCCACTCTCCGCCAGAACACCGTATGAATTGTGGAGAGGTACAACTGGAGGGATGCGCCTCTATTCCACCACCCTCTCCCTCCCTGAGCCCACCCTGGTCCAACCACTCCTCTTTCTTGGCAACCTCTGAGGTAGTGGTGGTGACCCTGGTGGTCCCTGGGTGGGGGAGGAGGTTTCACGCATCTTAGCCAAGTCAGCCTGGAGACGAGCAACCTCCTCCCTCGGGCCAGAGAGGTGCCTATGAATATGGCTGCATCACAGCCTCCAGAATGTCTCCTGGAAGACTGCTGCCCCACAGCCATTGCACTGTACCACACCCATCCTGTCTTATTTTGTGGCCCCTCTCCTGTTGCTTTGTATGCTTACTCTCCTCCCCTCCCTGTTTTTTTTTCCCCCTCCTACTGTCTATGTGCCCTTACAGCTCTCGCCCTTCCTGTTCTGGGTCAGGAACTCCCTGTATTCTTCTGTAGTCACCTCCTTCCTTGCTCAGAGTCAGACCTCCAGCAGCTACGGGGAGAAGGAGAGCTACTCTTTTCGCTCAAGGATGACGAAACTATGCATCTCAGTGATCCTTCACTTCCTACTGCCAAACAGGAAGTTCCTGTTGTCAGTCAAATCCAGTGCCTACAAAAGCAGAACTGGCTAAGCGTGGGGGGAGGGGGAGGGAAGAAGGGCAATTAGTAAAAAAAGTTCTAGTTTTGTAGTCAGTTGCTCCTTGTTCTGAATGCAAGATTTCTGTCTGTCAAAAGCTAGCACTAGGGAACTGTAATTTGAGACACCTGCTTTTGTACACCTTAGGGTTACCACCTGTCCCGATTTTCGCAGGACAGTCCCGATTTGGGTAGCTGCGTCCTGTAAAAAAACATGAAAATACTACATGTCCTGATTTTATAGTGGAAAAAATATTTTCTAACTTTCCACTAAATGTTGCAGAAAACTAAAATACCTTAAAATAATAAGAAACAATAGAAGCAACTAAGAAACTACAATACTTAGCCTTAATTCTGATTATATAGAGAAAACAAGCCTGTTGTATTGGTCGAGGTTATGTACTGTCCTGTGAAAAATCATGTTTCAGTAAGAAATGTCCCACTTTGGGCTTCTTAAAAGGTGGTAACCCTAGTACTCTTAAGCCACCCCCAATTAACTTCTCCATTCCTGACTTAGCAAACTCCCTTTCCCCAACACAGAAACACACACCGACTTTTTTTAAACCCTAAATGAGACCCCCCACAGGCACGAACTTCTGCTGAGATAGAAGTGTTCTAGTAGTCCCTGACTCAAAGGTTGTAAATCAGACTTTCAAAAATAAATAAATAAAATTAGTTTAAAAAAGTTCTGGTTTTGTAGTCAGCTGGTTCCTGCTCTGAAAGCAAGACTTCTGTCTGCCAAAAGCTAGCACTAGGGCTCCCTGCCAAGAGGTATTCATGAGCTGTGTTCCTAAGACCCATGTGTAGAAGCCGGAGAACTACAGGCCTGTCAGCCTGATGTCAGTGGCAGGCAAAATGATGGAGACCATCTTAAAAGAAAGGCTGTGGGTGTTTCTGGAGGCACGGGGCCATCTGGATGATCACCAACATAGCTTTTTTCAGGGCAGATCGTGTCAAACGAGCCTTGTGGAGTTCTATGATTGGGTGACAAAGGCACTGGACCAAGGCAAGCTGGTGGATGTCCTCTTTCTTTACTTCAGCAAGGCATTTGACTCAGTACCACATCCTGGGCTGCTGGAAAAGCTGGGGGATGGGGTGGGGAGGATGGTCAGGTGGATAGGGAACTGGCTAGCTAGGCGGTGTCAGAAGGTGGTGATCGGGAGGAGGTTTCATCCCCTAGGAGGGTCATTAGCGGAGTCCACTCCTGTTGAACAGTTACATCTCAGACATCAGAGAAGGCATCAGTTGAGAGATGAGCCTCTTTGCCGACGACTTGAAGCTAGGAGCAGTGCTGGATGTGGAGGAGGGTAGAGAAGCCCTACAGAGGGACCTGGAGACTCTGGAGAGGTGATCATGCACCTGGAAATTGAGGTTTAATACTAAGAAATGCAGGGTTTTACACCTGGGTCTTAGGAACACAGCTCATGAGTACCTCTTGGAAGGGGAGAGACTGCAGGCCTTGGGTGGGGAGAAGGACCTTGGGGTGGTACTGGATGCCCAAACGAACAACTCTGAAAAGAGCAGAAGGGCTGTGGCCAAAGCAAACAAAATGCTAAGGTGCATCGCCAAGGGGATAACCTCGAGAAGGCGGGAGGTGCTTCTCCTATATAACTGCCTGGTTAGATCTGCACCTTTAGTACTGCGTACAGTTTTGGCGCTCATACTTAAAAAAGGACATTACACTCCTGGAGAGGGTCCAGAGGAAGGCAACCAGGATGATTCAGGGTCTGAGGGATAGGTCCTATGAGGAGAGACTTGAGGAGCTCAACCTGTACTCCCTGGAGGAGAGAAGGGACAGAGGGGACATGATCAAGGTATTTAAATACCTTAAGTGGGTAAATAGGGTAAGCCTAGATAAGGTGTTCCAGCTGAGGGTGGTAAGGGCCACCAGGGGGCACCCAGTGAGGCTCACTGGCAGAGACTTAGGGGGGACAGGTTACTTCACCGAGAGGGTGGTGGAACCCTGGAACGCACTGCCTGCAGAACTGGTGACTTTTAGTACCGTGGAGGGGTTCAAGCAGGGCTGGGACAAGTATGAGGGGAAGGTGAAACTGTGTAATGCCAAAACTGGAGGAGATCTTCAGACGTGGGATGGGGTTGGGGGTTTTCACGGGAGAGGTGGGGAAGGCAGCTACGGTGCCCCAAATGGATGCCGATCCTAGAGCAGACTCGATAGATCATAAAGGCCCACTCTGCTGGCATCTTAGTATGAAAAGTATGTCTATTTGCAGACGACACAAAGATCTGCAACAGGGTTGATACACGAGGTGGGGTTGAAAGGATGAGAAAGGACTTGGCAAGGTTAGAGGAATGGTCAAATGTATGGCAGCTTAGATTCAATGCAAAGAAGTGCAAAGTAATGCACCTGGGAAACAGTACACAATGGGGGGGGGTGGTGAGATACTAACAAAAATGGAAAGGGACCTGGGGGTAGTCATATCAGATGACCTAAAGGTGGGCAAGCAATGTGAGAAGGCAGTAAGGAGGGCTGGGGGGATACTGGGATGAAAAAGGAGTGGCATTACAAGTAGAAAACAGAAGTTGTCATCCCTCTGTACAGACCATTAGTGAGACCCCATCTGGAGTACCGCATGCAGTTCTGGAGACCGACCAGAGGAGGGCAACTAAAATGGTGCAGTTGTTCTGAGAGTATTTACAGGGACTACCATGGCATAGAGTTTTCTTAATCCCCGACCTGAACTTAGCAACTCAGGAATTTACATCTATGTTTATTGATGCATGTGATAAATTTGCACCTTGGGAAAAAGTCAATCAAAAATAAAATCATTTACCTTGGGTGACTTTAACAATAAGGAAGTTAATTAGAACAAAAAATCAATTATGGAAAAAAGCAAATAAAACTGAGATCTGATGTATGGGAAAGTTTTAAAAAGATAAGGAACAGAGTGGTTCAGGAAATAAGGAAATCTAAGGCCTCTTATCCCAAACAAAGGATCAAGGAAGCTAAAGATCCTAGGAAATATTGGTCCATGATAAAAATTTAGCAAACCCTGTCAAAAATCAACCAGAAACAAAATTAAAATACAATGGGAAAATACTAGAAGCCAAAGGTTAGGAGCATTTAAATAAATACTTTATCGAGCTTCCTGACTTAAATTTAGAACAGAAACATATTTGGAAAATGTACAGTTTGAGGACCGAAAATTGATATTGAAAACTGTAATGAATATCAGTCTCCAAAGTTCCGTTTTAAAACAGTGACCACATCTGAAGTGTGCAAATTAATAAGAAATTTAAAAATAAATAAGGCTTGTGGTCCTGACAAGATAGAAAACAGATTATTAAAGGAAGCTGCCCAAGTGATATCTCCAGTACTAAAGGAAATTTTTAACTGGAGTTTAAGGGAGGGACTATATCCTTTAATATGGAAAAAGGCTAAAGTAATTCCAATTTACAAAGGGGGAGATACTACAAATTATCGCCCAATAGCATTACTATCAATGGTCTCCAAAATGTTGGAGAGGATTGTTCATGGGCAATTAACAACATATCTGGAAAAATACCAGAAAATTACCCCTTTCCAGTCAGGTTTTAGACAGGGTAGGTCCACGGCTACCGTACTCACTGACTTCCTAGATTCAGTCTCTACCCCATTGGGAGAGGGGAGGTCGGTGGGTGCGGTATACGTGGACCTATCAAAGGCGTTTGATTTAGTAAATCACCGCGTTCTGATTGAGAAGCTGAAATACTTAGGAGTGGAGGACGAACCATGTGAATGGTTTAGATCATACTTAGATGATAGATCTCAATTTGTAAAGGTGAACGGTTATAGTTCTAGTCTGGGTTCTGTTACCAAGGGGTACCCCAGGGTTCAATCCTGGGCCCCCTCTTGTTTCTAGTATACCTGAACGACTTATCAAGGTTAATTAAAAGTTCACAAATTAGACTTTATGCGGATGACACAGTTCTGATTGCATCGGGTAAAAATGTGGGTGAATTAGAACAAAAACTGCAGGGTGACTTCTTAATTATGCAGCAATTTTTTTTACAAAGCTTGGACTTTTGATTAACAATAAAAAAACACAGACCATGTATTTTGGATTAGAGAAGAAGGTTAGAGTAGTTTCCAAAATAATAATAAAGACACAGGATGGAAAAATATTAGAGCAAACCCAGTTTTATAAATATTTGGGGATCATAATCGATCAAGAATTGAATTTTGAACATGTGACTGAACAGAAAAAAAAAAAAATTCAAAATTAGGGGTAATGAGGCTTATATCAAAATGCTTAACAAAGGAAATGCGCTTGAATATAGTAAATCAATTAATCCTTCCCGTGATTGACTACGGTAGCCATATTTATAGGCACACTTAAAAAACAGGTGCACAGTTTAGATGTTCTATATAATAAATTAGCCAGATTTGTGCTAAAATGCGATATTGGTACCCATCACTACGAGATGCATACAGAACTGGGATGGAACTCATTAAAACAGAGGGCAGAGGCTTTTTGGTTAATACAGATAAAAGGATTACATAAAAATAATTCACAAAACCATTTGATATGTAATCTTAAAAAACAGAACATGGATTAAATTTACGGAAGTCAGGAGCAGAGATTTTTTATTCCAAAATTAAAAATAGATATAGCATGCTGACTTTTCAGTATAAAGCTTCAACAAGTTGGAACAGGTCTCTGGGACCCAAACCTGTCTTTTTAGAATATAAGACTGCAGTGAAACATGAGTCATGTTTAGATGTTTGTGTAATAGGTAAAGCTTGAATGGTATTATATATGATGCTTGGTTGTTTAAAACAAACGTATTGATAGTATGTATGTAATGAATGATAATTTTGTATTTGCAAGTTGTGTATTTGTCCTTTGTAGTTATTTATTTTTGTACAAAATAGGTATGCCTTGTAAACAGGGATTCTTTGAAATCTAATGGCAAAATTCTCTGTATAAATAAAATTTTACTACTACTACTAGAAGCCATAGAAAGAGACCAAAGGAGCTTAATATGTACACCCGAGAAAAGGGGTGGGGGGAGAACAACATGATAGACACTTTCAAGTACCTCAAGGAATCAACAAGTTCAAGAGGGTAGCATCTTTCAGAAAAGAGATGTGAAGAACAAGGGGCACAATTGGAAGACGGGGGTTGGCTCAGAGGTAATGTGAGGAAGTATTTTGTCACAGAGTGGGTTGTGGATGCATGGAATGGCTTCCTGAAGAGGTCGTGGAGTCAAACCGGTGGGGAAATTCAAGAATGCATGGACAGACAGAAGGCAATCCTTAGTGAGGGGTAGGAAGAAGCAGACTGTGGATTAACTAGGATCCGCAGCTTATCCACTAGGTAGGGAATCGGGCAGACTAGCTGGGCCATGCGGTCCTTATCTGCAGTCATATTCTATGTTTCTATAGTCTAATGAAGCAATAAGGTCTCACATAGTGTCTTTATCAGTACATTAAAGAACGGTTTGGATAGTCACGTGCCTAAGGCAAAGCCAAGGACATTAACGCCCTACCAGTTACTCTTCTGATACAGGACCCTGTATGGAGGGTCCATACTGCCAGACACAAGCCTCCACATGGGAGATTCCATGCTCAATGTTTTAAGAGGTTTACAACAAAGTCCAGTATGACAACCACACTGTGCCTCTCTATGTTACGGCTGGCTTCAGCAGCATACTTTGAAGGAATGATACATCATGGGCTTATTTAAAATAAGGAGGAGTCAGTATATACACAAGGGATTTTATCAAGCATAGTCTAGCCCCAGCTTTTTCAAAACTAACTAAATTGCAGTACCTTGTTTACAGGTGAAGGCGAGTCATTTTCGGATGGTCTTTTTACACCTTTCTTCAATATACTTGTTGATGGAGATGCTGAGGGAGACCACACACAACGTGGCTGCATTCCACTGGGGCTCTGGTTATCTACGACCAGAGCTGCAGAGTCCAACCCCTTTTAGTTTCTGTGGAGACTCCACATTAATGGTCTCTTTGGGCAGTTCAGATGAGAAAACCTCTTCTGGCTTAATCGATATGGGAACATTTTCTGTGGAGGTCTCAGGTTCCCCTATTTTATCATCATTAGAAGAACAATTATCTTCAATTTGAGTAGCTTGAGATAATTCTTCTGCATTTTCCTGAACTTCAGCTGTGCCTGTTTCTTCAAGTTTTTTAGCAGTTACTTCACCAAAACTAATCAGCTCTTTACTGCCAGACTGGTTTGTCCTTTGCTGATCGTCAGTAGCTAAAACATGTCCATTTTCTACCACTAGATTTCTGGACTCTTCGATAGGTTCTTCCAACACTTTTTCCCTAATCAGTGTGTGTGCAACTGCACTGCCATTTTCTTCCATAGGGTGCGGCACATTCTCCTCGATTGCTGAATGTTCAGCAGTGTTGCCGGTTTCTTCTGTGGGCTGCGGCACTTTCTCTTTGATTACTGTATGTTCAGCTGTGTTGCAGGTTTCTTCCGTTGTGTGTAGCACCTTTTCTATGATTACTGTATGTTCATCTGTGCTGCTGTTTTCTTCTGCGGACTGCAATACTACTTCTGTGATCTCAGTTTGTTCTGCTGTGGTGCCATTTTCTTCCATAGGCTCCTCAGCAGATACTATGGCATCTTCAGCTTCCAGTTTACTAAAATCCTGTTTAATCTTATCCTCAAAATTCACTTTCACAGAAAGGGTAGTTTTGTCCTCTTCTATGTCACTTCCAGATTCCAACTCACTCACAGAAGGCTTAAAAATTAACAGTTCTTTATTAGCAAACCGAGGTGTGCTAACAGCACAAGGCCCAGAGATGATGTTTTCATCAAAATTGGTCTCAGAAGACACTGCTGTGTTAATCTGAAGTATAGGCTGTTTCATATCCTCCCGTTTTACGGGTGCTTTATCTACATCTTTCAGTTCTGTATAGGGTTTTTCTTGCTGTTGCAAGGTTAAAGTGCAGCAATCACAGTTCTTTGATTTCCTGATCCTTTTGCTCCTTTTATGTAGGCATTCAGTTACCTGCAAGCTCTTATCAGAGGAAAAAAAGACATCAGAGACAGCTGTCGAGTATTCTTCAAGTTCAGACTCTGTAATCAAACTAGGTTCCATAACAGGCAATTCTGAAGTACCTTGTGTAATAGTGTAAGTTTTATTTACTTGCCGGGGTTTTAAATGTGGTTCTGTAGCTTGAGAAACTATAAATGTGCTTTCTGTTACAATGTCAGGTTTATCAATTTGGCCCATGGCACCACTCTGTTCATCTGTTTTTGCTGAATTCAAATTGTCCACAGAATCCTGAATAATTGTGTAATTTTTCACATCAGGAGTCTTTAAATCATCTGGCACCAATTTGCTCTCATTTAAATGAACTGTGCTCTTTACTTCTAGATTATTCTGCTCCGGTGGTGATGATCCTTTGGGGCAGTTTTCAGCCTCTTCATTTGTCTCTTTTTTTTCAGGGAACTCAACTGTTTTAACACTTCTGTTCTTTGCAGGTCGTTTTCTCCGCTGACCTTCCTCTCTCGTCTCAGAGTTATCGGATTCGGAATTTTCTATGCTTGCCAGCAAGCCCTGAGATGCCCTGCGTGTATGGTATCTTGAGCGACCCCTTGCTGCCTCCTGGCTTCCTTTCTCTGAATTGGAGTCAGAAGCATCATCCACTACAGAGTTATCTTCACCAGATTTCTTATAACTGCCCCTCATTTCATCATCAGCTTGCAAAGCCTTTTTCTGAACTTTCTCTGCTTTAGTTATATTCTTTTCTGTTAGGTTTTTCCTATCCTTGACTTCGGTTTGCCCAGCAACAGTTTTCTCATACAGTATTTTCTGTCCCTCTACAAGGTCTTGATCCGTGTAAGACATTTTCTGATGAGATTTGTCTTTATCTTTATCATTTTCCTTTTGACTGACCACCTCCTCTTTATCTTGACTGTCTGTAGTCATCCCCGTGCCCTCTGAACGCTTCCTTGAGGACCGTCTTAGTGTTTTTTGATTAACTGGGGCTTGTGAAGCCACACCATCACCAATATTAGCACTGTCACTGCACATCCCCTCCGGAGGTGTATTTTCCTTAGATTCCATTGCTGTTACAGCATCACTCTCTACAACTGATTTAGTATTTAGAGACTGTTCTGTAACACTCATTTCAACAACCTGTGCTGGAGTATCTGGGATAAAAATGGTTTCAGTCAGCTCACTCCTGCTTTTTTTACTGTCATCAAACTCAGTTTCTTCAGCTGTCGAAACATCCATAGGTTCCGGTAAGCTCTTCTCAGGTTTCGAACATCTTGACAATTTAGACTGTTTAATCTCAGTTTGATCAGTTCTATTTTTTTTCCGAGTTGACTTCTTTTGCCCAGAAACTGATGAGCTTTTAAGTTCAGCTTGGGAAGAGCTTAAACTCTTCTCTTCAAATTTATCTGCCTCATTTTTTTGTAGGTCTTCTATTTTTATGGTTTCCTGACCAGGAGTTAAAATTTTGGAAACACAAGCACCCAACTTGCTCAGTGCTGAAGGGCTAAAGGACCGGTTCTCAGAGCTGTCAAACTTCTCAAGGGTAATAAAAGACTGACGCCTGCTGACAGGCTTTTGGGGAGTTCCAGAGATTATGTCCGATGAGGCTGAGCTGCTGCTAAGATTTGCACTGTCTTCTTGAACCACAGTTTCACCACCAGCCGAAGCAGGGTCAACAAGACAGTCATCTGTCTTTTCTGTGTCATCACAGAGCACCTCATTAGGATCTTCTTTTGAATTACTGATGGTCTCATTCGTGCTTTTCACTTCTGTAGATTGTTCAGGTGAGTCACCTACCTTTGCAGTAATTTCTGCATCAGTTCCATCATCCAAGTCCTTGCTATCTTTTTGTACCTAAATACACAACACAGTGGTTAGTTACATGGGGCAGAAAAGACACAGATGTAGCAAAGCATACTTCAACAGCAGGATGCATGAAACAGGGAATCCCTGACAAGTCAGTCTAATAAGAAACCGAACCCCGTGCATGCTTCAACAGTGAACTTAAAAAAAAAGGGAACGGCTAGCTAGACAACGCAACAATAACAGAATACCAGTTGTGTGTCCATCTCCCCTTTTCCTGATTTTACACTCATGACTTTAGCAGTATACTGTATTATCAAAGAAATTGTATTAACAAAAAAACACCAATATGGAAATTAACTGAGCATTACTATTGTATGCACCGTACTATACATTTATATGGCCTAAGAGGAGAAGTCATGCAGTTATAAGAGGAGTCTCCTTACAGTGCTATGGTGTTCTGGCACCCTAAGGATGCAAGAGCTGACTGGATAGACTAATGTTTTATCCGACGTCAGAAGGTGTGCGTGTAAGACAAAACCGAGTGATCCTCACTGGCCATACAAGCTTACTGCAAACTGATTCATGTTTGTAAACTGCTGGGTAAACATTTTATAAACATCATAAAACCTGTGGCTGGCCCATCAATACAGTGGTAGTGTTTCCGCTCGTGATGCCAATGACCCAGGTTTGGGAATGAGCCCCTGTCACTGGAAGGCTGGTCAGGGAGGAGGAGAATCGAGCATCCCAAATGCTCCCCTCCGCAGCAGGCGGGCTACAGACTCTGCTTCAACACTACCACCTGCATGACCGCTAGTGACAGTTTGGTCGGAGCAGTTTCTGAGGAGGGAGGGACACCTACCAATTCCAACATGCACAAGCCACACCAGAGTGTGCATGCCCATCCTGAATTCCCGCATCTGGCATCCCTGGGGCTGGGTGAACAAAACGGAAAAACCCCTGTGCAGGATGAAGCCATCAGGACACTGCTGGCCCCCAACTGGCTGTTGCTTCCCAGAATGGAACAGTTCAGGAGAGGGCAGTTGGGCCATCTCTCTCTATTGGAGGATAATATCTGGGGCAGGAAGCCACAGGCAACTTCTAGAAAAGGTGGTGATGGGGGCTGGGAGGTTATCTAGGGAGAGGATGGGGACCACAGCAGTGACACAGGAGCAACCCCCCTCCCTTCTGAAAGTGGAATGTTTTACTTGATCAAAATCCTTAAGTTGAGGCCCTCTTATAAGGCTTCACATGAAAGGGAATCAGTGATAACTGCCTGAATCAGATCGGACTAATTTAACTGGAAGGTTTAAAATCTATTCTCTGCTTGCTAAAGGACAGTCCATGAAAGGAATATAATGTATGAGTAGCATCGGTCAGTAATAAGGAGGGAAGATGAAACACCCTAGATAATAAATGACAGAAAGCAAATTAGCTTGTTGTAGACTGCCTAAAAGCTATTTAATTAAGCTAGTGTACTAAACTTTTGTTTAAATGGTGGTGGTGGTGGTGGGGGTGGGGTGGGGAGAGTTAATTTCCAGGTTCAAGAATGAGCCTAGGTCATCGAGGGCCGAGAGTGGAGGATCAGGCATTCCAGAGGATGCTCCTCTTCTATTACAGGGAGGGAGGGGAGGCTGCATACCTCGTTCTACTACTGTTGCTTGTGGCTGCATAGGTGGTAGTGCAGTAGCACAGGTATGGGGATAGGGGATGCCATTAGGCACTTGGCTGTGGCACTATCTGCATGCCTCGGCCTAGACTGGTTCTTGTGCTGGCATCCTCAGGGAATGGGGCAGCAAATGTAAATCCCTTTACCAAACAGCGTGACATCCGTTGAGGGAGTGGCCAGGTGACAGTACATCAGCCATACCAGTGTACACATACAACACCATATAGGATAGTGTATGACTAACAGTTAACAACAGGGCTAGTCTCTCCCCAAGTTGGTACTATGACGACTCATGATCTCGACAGCATAGCTCGAGAGGTCTCTCAGTTGTCATAGTACTGACGAGGGAAGAGAATAGCCCTGGTGTCAACAGTTAGTCGTACACTTTTCTTTATAGTGTATAGTGTCCAAATAAAAAAACACAAAGACGCAGCTTTTTTTCAGGGTCTTTTGGTTTTGCTGCTCCAAAGCAAATCTGTCCCGTACAGATAGTGGTCCAAATTCAGGAAGGTATCCAGAAACTGTTTTTGTGTTTATTATGGTCACTATTCAACTGATGGCAATTTAACTTTTGTTTTGTTGACTGGCTAGTTGAAATGCTGCCTCACGTTCCACAACTGTCAGATTTGCTGCTTGAGGACATGCTTGATTGACGTCCGTAGTGTAGCATAACAAAGTCGTTCTGCTGCACTGTTTACGTCTCTAGTGCAGCAGAACAACATTTTGAGAACAGATTTCGGTGTAGAACAACGTTTCACTATACACTATAATATGAAAAATACCAAAATTAAAACATCTTCCTTTTTTAGAGTTCTTTACGGCAGAAGAAGGCTAGCTGCCCATTTTTCAGTTGGTGATATTTCTGTTCATTGGTTCTATTTAAAAAAATAAATAGAAATCATTTTATGCCACAGATAACCATGCCGACACTGCTGGGTAGCTTCCTGACCCAACTCTGACTGTCTTCCACATATTGCAGAGGGTCTTCCTCTGTTAGTATGATCCTGTTCCTCTGTGTTAGGACTATGGCCGACTCCATTATCTGAACAGAGTGGCAGCAGTTACCAACTTGATTGGTGGACTGTCCTCTATATTGCCAGGAAGCCCCCATGCATCCTCTGCAGTAGCCTCATGCGTATACTTACTGTTTACATCCAGAATGCCTTCTCCACTGTTTCATCAACCACAGACATATACAGCCTGGACTCACCCTTTCTCTCACTTGTGTTGTTAACTTGACTTCCATTCACTGACTACTTAGGCACCCCACTGTCTTGCGCATTGTAAGCATTACCCTGCTGTGCCCCCTTTTTACGATCCTTGTTATTCAAACTCTTATTGTGATCTTTTGCTATGGTTCATTTCTCAGCAATGTGCATACTGGATTACATATCTTACCTATGCTTACTGCTCCACACAATATGTACTACCCTACAGCATCAGGTATTTAATGATGACTCATCCCCCTTTTCATTGTACTTATGTATTTTGAGAAAGAAAGATTCTAATAAAAATCTTTACTGAAACCAAAAATCAGTATTATAATCAAGTTATTTTCAACGCATAAGCAAAACTGAAGTGTCCTGATCATGGTAGAAGAACTAGGAAGGCAGTCTCAAGCAGACAGCACTAACATGCACCAAAAGGGCAAAAGTTGCATCCTGCCCAATACTGACCCCCTTCCTTCCTTTGTCAGTGGGTCCAAAGTGATGCATCTACTCTATAACAATATCTAAAGGAAGGTAACATGAACTGTTCACAATCTGCCACTGATTATGTTTTGATCCAGCAGGCTCCTCTTTAGGCCCACACTTTTTACACCAGTGGGACCAATTCAACCCATGTTTTAAATCCCCCAGAGCCTCAGTCACTGGTCTCAAGAGGGATTATTTCTGCCAAAGAGCGTTTTTTTTTGGGGGGCACTAAACTACAGAATATATAGGAAGGTCCTACCATGGGATTCTGCTTAGAGTCTGGGACACTTAATCACCTACCTCAGAGGGTACAACCCAGAATGAGAGTCTTTAACATCAAAAAGGGGACCCATACATGGTCAGTTAAAAAGGACATGTCTTAACTATCAAAATACTGCAGGTCTCCAAAGTCATCTAGTTAAAGTCCATGTTCCCATCTGCTTTATACAGGCTGCCACTCACATGACGACTGTTTTATGGAAACCAGCTTCTTTATGTCTAGCTGCCCCGAAACACCACTTCATGGAGGATTTCAAACAAGCAGTAACAATCTTCCTGGAGCTGCTCTTGCTCACCCAAAATTTGGAAATGGATACATATGGAACAATACCATGGACTCTTCCATAAATTACAAAAAAAAAAAAAAAAAGGCACAAGTGCCCAGCTCATCGGTTAGCAGGACCCCTACGTAAAGATTGGTAAGGTGACTATTAACTCCTACAAATCAGGACTTTCAGTTTATAGAGAGGAAGGACTTGTCACCAAGTATTTCTATTCCCAGAAGTCCTATGCTGATGGGCCACATTGATGGTCCAGTGGTTATGGTGCTTATTTTCCACTCTGATGTCCTGGACACCCCCCATCCTAAGCAGGGTGACAGACTGCTGGAGCTATCCCATGGAGGGTTCTCTGCATGTCTCACTGAATGGCTGCCCTCCGATGGCTGAGGGGGATGGGCAGCTGTTAAGAAAGGCAACACTCATAGTTCTGCATCATCCAGGCTGTTGGGACTGAAGAAGGAGCCTACTGCTGGGAGAGGGTGGAGGTGCCGCCTCTCAATGGCTCCAACCGCCAGTGATATATCCCAATCACCCTGTGGTTTGAAGCCATATAACACATCTACAGAAACTGCCCAGAAGGGAGGGATCAGCTGTATTCAGCAATGCAGCAGCGTTGTCACCGCTGGCCCGAGAGCTAGCCTTTGTGTTGGACTGAGTGTGTGGACAGCATTCTGGCAGGAGCAACAGGGTGCGGGAGGGTCTATGGCAATACAGATAAAATTGCAAGAAACAGACAAAAAACAACAACAATTTGTTACGACAATTCTAATAGCACAGAGTTCACATCCACACTTAGGCAGCCTTCCACTGAGTGACTCCTACCACCCAATCATGTGGTCGTCTAGCTCCACCCCCACTGCTCTCATCTGCAGGCTGGAAACAGGTATCGAAAGCAAGCCTTGCCAGGGGAGGTTAGTAGGGTCGTGTGGATGTAAAATGATACTAGTAGAACTATGGTTACAAGCAAATCATCTATTCTTCTGGTTACCTAGATTCAATTTTCTATCCACAGTTAGGCAGACTCCTAGCAGTCTCAGGAGGATGGGACAAAGTATGCATCCCAAAAGGTTTAGGCAAGTACGAAACTGGAGGACTGTGGACCTCAAAGAAGCATCCCATTAAAGGAGTAGTATTCCTTCGTATCTTGTAAAAGTTATTTGTTTTCTTTTTAACAGATACCTCTTTTCGTGTAGCTGTTGGGGTTATACAGGTATGCGTTTGCTTTAGTTTCTTTTCACTCTTCACACTAGCCCCTGTAACTAGCCAGGGGTTCTCCATTCTCTGGTCCTTGAAATCTCATTGTCCGTGAGAGCTGCATTAGCATACGAGAACGTGATGCCACAGCGCTCATTTACACAATGTATCTCTATGCTGATGGTGCATACAACCTAAAAAAAACTCTCTGGAAATACAAACACTGAATGCTGTTTAAAGGAAAAACCTTGCATTACATCTTAGGCTCCTGTCCACACTACACACTGAAAACCCCTCTGTAACGTTACAGAAGGGCCAAACCATTACTGCAATGGTTTGCGTTTACCTCTAATGTTACAGGTGTTCTTGTAACTGTGCTGAAACCACATGTCGGTGGTTTCCAACAGCACTTCTGTGGGTCTGCCCTGTAATGTTACGGCTGTAGTGTGGATGCATGCGTATTGTCAGCAACATCCCCCAGTAGCGCTGAACTGCACTGTGGGATAAGTGCATCTGTAACGGTCCCATGCCATGCACAATGCAGACGCTTGGTCATGGTAGCACTCCGCTTCCGGGACTGTTCACGGCAGTGTGGGACATGCTGCGAAAGTTACCGTCTGTACCAGTTTGGAACCGCTACAGTGTGGTAGCGGTGTAGTGTGGAAAGGGCCTAAGACTTGATTGTAAATCTAATTGAAGGTATATGTGGTATTTTGCACATTGCTGCTACTTATGTTGAATCTAAACAAGCAGACAGGCATACTGTGGAGTCTAAAGGGTGCTGACACATGATGTTCTCATATGCTAATGCAGCTCTCAGGCATAATTAGATTTCCACAACCAGAAAATTGAAAACCAGAAGAGTTGTCTGTTGACAAGGAAACATGATAGTTATAAGATATAAGGGTGTACTACTCCTTTAACTAGGAATGTCATAGTATCATGGTTTTACGGTATATTGTGGTATCGGAAGTGACAGTATCAATATTGTATGCAGTCTCCAATACTACTGTATGATAACCGTAGTTCACTGTGTACTACAGTTTTCAGGCCTTAAAACTAATTTGTGTGTGGTTTCAGGGACAACAGTTATTTCCACATCATCCCACCACGTAGCAACCATACAAATCTTTGCAATGGGGATATACATGCAGCAGCAGTAAGTAGGGTGAAGTGAACCCTTAAACCATCAGTGTAGTATTCCCAGCCAGCTGGTAACACACAGCACCTGACTTTGTGTAGCTGTCAGTCTGCCTAGGGCAGCTTCAGCATAAGTACAGTAAATACAGGTTACTCACCTGTAACAGGAGTTCTAGGAATGGTATACCTGTATGTTGTTCATCCACACTGTCTGGCAGGTTCCTTGCCACTTTAAATCTTGCCGGAAGGTCTTCAAGCTGGCTCCTCCCACCCACCCGGGTGGTAAAACTCTCGGCTTCGCCCCATGATGCCAGATCTAGCCCGCTGGAAGCCAGGTTGTGTCTCGAAGCCGGGAGGTGGTGGGTGTGGATGAACAACATACCATTCCTAACTCCTGTTACAGGTGAGTAACCTGTACTTCTAGGACATGGATATGTTGTTCATCCACACTGTCTGGCAGACTCCCTAGCAGTTCTCCGGGAGGAGGGAGGCAAGGCGACACCCTACTTAGGGAATAAAGACTGGAGAACTGAGGCCCCAAAACCAGCATCCCGGCGTGACTCAAGGTCGATGTGGTAATGGGTGATGAAGGTATGTGTTGACTTCCAGGTAGCAGCCCTGCAGATTTCCTGGATAGGGACATCCCTGGAAGCAGCTACCGATGCAGTGGTATGGCAGGTAGAATGAGCTCTTATCCCTCTGGGAGGCTCCATGCCCGCCAACCTATAGCAGAGATCTATGCAGGAGGTGACCCACCTGCCTATCATCCGCTTGGCTGCAGGTCTGCCAGGTGCGGCTTCAGCGTAGGTGACAAACAGCTGGCGAATCTCTCCCCGAACAACTTTCAGCCGTCCGCTCCTTATAATAAGTGAGCGCTCTTCTAGGGTCCAAAGTATGGAGCCTATATTCGGCCTCCGTGTGTGATTGGGGTAGAACACCGGCAGAGTCAACACCTGGTTAAGGTGAAACTCCGACACCACCTTCGGAAGGAATTTCGGGTGGGGGCGCAGGACAACCTTGTCCCTGTGGAAGACCAGATAAGGAGACTTGATGGAAAGCGCCTGGAGCTCTCCCATCCTTCTGGCTGACGTGACAGCCGCCAAGAAGGCGGTCTTCCACAACATATGGGAGATATCGCACCTGTGCATTGGTTCGAATGGCCTTCCCATGAGTTTAGCCAATACCAGCAGTAGATCTCATGGAGGTGGAGGTTCTCGCACCTGAGGGGATATGTGATCAAGGCCTTTGGAAAAGCGCCCAACCACCTTCTCCTGCACCACTGACTGCTTCCCGGCCCGCCCGGTAAGCAGAGATGGCTGCCAGGTGCACCTTAAGCGTCGTCGACCGAAGCCCTTGCTGAGAAAGGGACCACAGGTAGTCCAGAATGCTTGCCAAGGAACAGGAGGAAGGGTCCAGGCCCTTGCCCTGACACCAAATGGAAAATCTCTTCCATTTGAAGGCGTAGCATTTTCTGGTCAACTCCTTACGGGATGCCTCAACGACGTTGAGGACCTCATTGGAAAGACCCAAGGCCTGGAACTCTAGCCGCTCAGGAACCAGGCAGTCAGGTGCAGGGATGGAAGGTCCGGATGGAATACCTTCCCCTGATTGACTGAGATCAGGTCCGGGTGGGCTGGAAGCCGATCGGGAGCCTGGAGCCGAGACTGAGGAGATCTGGATACCAGAACTGACGGGGCCAGTCTGGGGTTACCAGAATCACCTGCGCCTTGTCCCTCCTCGCCTTGAGAAGCACCTTGTGGATCAAGGGAAATGGGGGAAAGGCGTAGAAGAGGCCCGGGGTCCACGGCCTCGAGAAGGCATCCCCTGCAGCGAGCCCTGCTGGGGGGCATTCTCCTTGGAGGCAAACAGGTCCGCCTGAGGCGTGCCCCAGTGCGAGAAGAGATCTTGTACTACCTCCAGCAGGAGAGACCACTCGTGTGACACAGCCCCTATCCGGCTTAGGGCATCGGCCAGGGTGTTGGAGGCTCCTGCCACGTGAATGGCAAGGAGATCCGCCTCCAGGCTGCGCACGAGTGACCAAATGCAGAGAGCTTCCCTGCACAGAGGCATGGAGCGTCCCCCGCCTGGCAGTTTAGACAGTACATGGTCGTGGTATTGTCCATCTGGACCTGAACCACTTGACCCCGTAAGAATGGAGCGAAGGCGATGAGGGCTAGATGAACCGCTTGAAGCTCCAGCAGGTTGACGTGGCATCGGGACTCCCGAGGGGACCAGAGGCCTTCGGCTCGGGGCGGACAAACGGGATGCCCTCCTGCAGATGTGCCGGAACAGTCCACCACTGGAGAGCGTTCCACATCCCCTGGGTCACTGTCACTAGCTGATCCAACAGATCGAAGCACTGTGACCACTGGCTGGCCAGTCCCCATTGAAGGGGACGCATATACCAGCGGGCCCAACGGAGCATGCTGGTGCAGGCCGCCATGAGGCCCAGGAGGTGCAGGAAGTCCCGGGCAGGGTGCGATTGCCCAACCAGAAATGATTGGGCAAAGGAGGAAAGAACCTCGGCCCTGTCCGCCGGGAGCCATGCTCTGGCTCGAAGAGAGTCAAGCTCTGCCCCAATGAAAAGTATCACCTGCTTTGGCACGAGTTCCGACTTGGCCTCGTTGATGAGGAGGCCAATCTGAGAGCAAACCTGGAGGGCCAGATCTCTGGACCGCTCCACCTCTGCTCTGGAGGGGGCTGAAATCAGTCAGTCGTCCAGGTAGGGGTACACCCGGACCCTTCGGCGCCACAGGAATGCTGTCACCACTGCCGTGCATTTGGTGAAGACTCTGAGAGCTAGGGAGAGGCCGAAGGGCATGGCCCGGAACTCATAAAGGGATCCCTCCGCCCTGAAGCGGAGGAATCTCTGATGAGACAGACGGATTGGGACGTGAAAGAACGCTGGCCTGGAGGTCCAGGAACAGAACCACACATCTCGCTCCAAGGATGGTATTATCTGAGCCAGAGTGACCATCCTGAAGGTCCGAGACCTTAGGAACCTGTTCAGGTCATGCAGGTCGAGAATGGGCGCCAGCCCCCGTCCGCTTTGGGACCAGAAAATATCTGGACACAAACCCCGGGTCTGGAGGAGGATCCGCCACCTTCCTGATAACCTCTTCTTTTTAGGAGCAGGGCAATATCGGCTCGGCTGGCCGCTGCAGGCTGCGGACCCGTGGCCCCAGGGCGATGGCTCGAAAGGGGTGGGTCTGCTCGAACTCCAGAGGCAGGCCCTTTCCTACCACCTCCAACACCCAGCGGTCCGTGGTGATAGCGGACCAGGTGGAAAGGAAGTGGCGGAGCCGTCCTCCCACGGGGGGAACCCAGGGAGAGTGACGAGGCTGGGGGCGACATCCCTCAACCAGTCACTGGGCAGGCTTGGAGGAGGGACAGTCCGAGGGACCTCCTGGGCCTTTATCTCCCTGCTTCCTGTTGGAAAACTGCGGGCTTGGGTTTGGGATGCCAAGCGTGAGCCTGCTGGCCCTGATGCTGGTGCTGTTGGGCCGGACGTGCCGCAGGCGCAGAAGGACGAAAGGGCTTGTGCTGCTGCTGACGGCAGCCTTTGTCCTTCTGGGCGGAGGTGACTGAGTCCAGGGTGGCACTGGACTTTTTGATCCGCTGGAGGTGACCTTCCACTCCAGGGCCGAAGAGGTCGGTCTCCAATAAGGGAACATCCGATGCGCCACCGCCCTACCCTGGTCCTGGACCTGCTGGACTGTGGTCTGGAGGTCGGCCAGGAGATGAGGGATCACCTCATCCAGGGAGCCCATGAGGCGTGGGAGAAGTGTGCCATCAGCTCAGCCGAGCTGGCCTGGCGGAGGCCAAGGGAGGACGCAGCGTACACCTTGCGCCCGGCGTAGTCCAGCTTTTTGGACTCCTTGTCGGGGGGCTTGTCCACGTCCCTAGCGTTCCCAGAACGCCAGAAAACGCTGTCGGTGACCCAACCCTGGCAGAGGGGTGCTCCGAAAACCCGGGCAAAGAGCCGGTAGGGACCGCATACTTCCTGGCCATCCTGGCCGAGGGCGCAGGACAGGAAGCAGGCCGCTGCCAAAGCTCCAAGGCTGGGCCGACAATGGCCTCAGCCACAGGAAAGGCCTCCGTGGGTGAATCCCCTCGGTCCAGTATCTCCGTCAGGGGATACTTGGCCCGTTTTGGAACGGGCTCGAGCTGCATCCCGGTGGACTCCGAGATGAGCCGAAGCAGACCCATAAAGGACGATGGGCTTTCATCCAGTGACTGGCCCCCGGAGGACTCCAGGTCAACCTGCCTGGAGAACAGGGAGGAGTCGTCGACGGACTCCGAAGAGTCCGCGAAGAGCTGCCTAGGGCCAGAGCCACCCTCCACCTGCCGAGGACAGTCGGGAGTGAGGGTGACCGACAACCTGTGGGGCAGGCCTTGAGCCGACGGAGAGTCCTTGGTCGGTGCCCCCAATTTCGGTTGTGGAGGCGGAGGTTCCACCACAATTGGTGGGGCAGCAGGTTTCAGCCAAACAACTGGCCCAGGCTTGGGCATCTCGACTGTAGCAAGAGGCTGTTTCGGCCGTTCGGGACAGCCACTTGATGGCTGGGGAAGGCGTCGGTGTCGACTTAGTCCCGGACAAAAGTAACTGCTGCCACATCAGCTCCTCGTAGCGTCGACGCAATCTGTGCCGAAGCCTCTCCTCATCCGAGGAGGAGGGCGTCGCCGTGACCGAGACCGCCAATGTCGACAGGATAGAGAAGAAGTCCGAGACAGAGACCGAGATCCTCGGTGTGTCCGAGGGCGGGCCTGGAGGGAGCGGGGGACACCCGCTCCTCCCTCGGCTCGGACGTCTTAACCGGGGACTGCTGCACTGATGGCGCAGGCAAATCCTCAGTTTCCACCGGAAGAACCGGCTAAGAAGGGTTGTTGGCTTCACCAGTCGACAAACCATCCGACGGGTCGAAAAAAATCTCGACCGCGTCGACGGCTGCCTCGGCCGGCTGACCTGACGGGGACGCCGTGAAGCCAGCAGCCTTAGCCGCAACCTTGACCAAAGTCAACGGTCGGCTGTCCGGGGAAGGGGACCTCTCCCGCTCCCACGAATGCTGACGATGGGACTTACCCTTGGGATCCTTCTTTTTGGACTGAGAGGAATGTCCCGATGGTCCCTCTCCCTTCGTGGAAAGGGAATGGTAAAGCTCCTTGAACAAAGCAGAATACAAGGTACCCAAAGACAGCGGGATAAACGCCGCGACCGAGGAGGAAGATGCGGCCTGGACCGCCTCCTCCTCGAGGGCGATCATCTGCTCGAGCTGCTCAGCCGAGCCAGCCGCCGCAGTAACCACCAAACGGGCCTCTTTCGACTTTACCGGCTGGTAGTGCTTCTCGGGGGGCCCAAGCTTCAACCGGGCAGCGCGGTCCTCCAAAACGTTGGCCGAGAACGAACAGCAAGACTCGCAGGCCTGCGGGTCGTGTTCTAGGCCGAGGCAGTAGACGCACGTGGAGTGCGGATCCGTCCTGGACATCTTCTGCCCACAAGGGCACCGCTGAAAACCGGGAGTCGATTTGTCCATCGCAGCCGCGAGGGAAAAGGAAGACCGAAGTCTTGAAAATTTTAAAAGGAGTTTCAGACGAACCAAAGAATTAGGATCCAGTCTATCACGCAGAGCGTTAAGAAGGGAACCTGAGCTTCCAAGCGGTAAGGAAGATCTGGCGTCATGGGGTGGAGCCGAGAGTTTTACCACCCGGGTGGGTGGGAGGAGCCAGCTTGAAGACCTTCCGGCAAGATTTAAAGCGGCAAGGAACCTGCCAGACAGTGTGGATGAACAACATATCCATGTCCCTAGCACTAATATCTAGTGAGCCTCACCACAAAAGTCTGCCATTCACTCATGATAAAAGACCACTGCCCTGCAGACATCATGTGTGAGGATCATCATCTTGGCATCTGAAGTATTGGGTTTCAGAAAGAATTCTGCACCGATGCACCTGATCACCTGTGTGGAGGACCAGATCAGACTTTGTCAGGTTGACCAGGAGGCATCTTCCCGACAGGTCTGAAGGGTCAGATCCCTGCACCAGAGCCAGTCTACTACCTCCCTGGAGAAGATTGCTATCAATCAGGAATCCAGGTATGGGTACGACCAGACACCCCATGCCGAAGGCCGCCACCACCACAGCTATGCATTTGGTCAAGACCTTCGGCATGGATGAGAGGCTGAAAGGTATGATCTTAAACTGGTAGAGCACCTTCACCTCCCAGAATCGGAGGCAGAGGCGGCTGGATGGACAGATTGGAATTTAGAAGAATATGTCCCCTGCTCAGAAAATGTATGATCTGATTCAGAATGACCATGCAGAATTTGCACGAACTTGTTGAGGTCTTACAAATCCAGTAGGGAGTGCCAGCCTCCTGTCTGTCTCTGTACTAGAAGCATCTGGACATGGAGGACAACAAAATGTTTTGGGCACACACAAACCTCTTGAAAGGGACACAGTCATCACACTGGATTCAAAGATTTAAAAAATGTTTTATAAACAGCAGACGTGCTCACTGCCTGCATGTTTCAGACACACGCTGTCCTTTCTCAAAGGCTAAGGAGCATAAACTAACCATACCAATTTAAAACACATTTTTAAAAAATCATGTGGCGTTAGGTGACCAGTAGCCAGCATGCTCTAATAATGGATACCATGATCATACTGGCTACCTTTTCCAGTATATGTTTAAAGTGGAGAACACCTTCTGAAAACAATTATTCATTCACCATCCATATTGCACACCCTCACACAGTGTATAAATCTCAAATATTGTAACAATCTTTAAAAACTGCAAAAGGCAGGGAATAAGATAGACAAAATAAAAAGGAAGAGGGGTAAGGGGAAGACTAACAGTGAGGGCCTACTAATACTAATGAAGGGGTAATGGGAGGGAAGGGTAGATGTACAATGGGGGAGGATGAAATAAGGTAAGTGGAAGAAGAAATTGGGGGAAGGGGGGAGAACAAAACGAAAACACAAATGCTATGACTAGTGACATGACCACAAATTACATTAAAAAAGGGTGGGGGGGGGGAGGACAAAACACGTAATACTCTCAATCATTTACACAATGCTATAATGCAAGAATTCAAAACTGACTAATTGAACATTTTTAATATCATTTGTGGTCATGTTACTAGCTATAGCATTTGTGGTTTTGTTTTATTCCCCCCACCCCAATTTCTCTTTCCACTTACCTTATTTCATCCCCCCACCATTCATCTACCCTTCCCTCCCATTTCCCCTTCATTAGTGTTAGCAGACCCTTGCCGTTATAGTCTTCCCCCTCTTCCCTTCCTTTTTGTTTTGTCTATCTTATTCCCTGCCTTTTGCAGTTTTTAAAAATCGTTGTTACAATATTTAATTGAGATTTATACACTATGTGAGGGTATGCAGTATGGATGGTGAATGAATAAATGTTTTCAGAAGGTGTTCTCCACTTTAATCATATATTGGAAAAGGTAGCCAGTATGGTCCTGGTATCAATTATCAAAGCATGCTGGCTATTGGACACCTAACACCACACTATTTTTTTGTAATGTGTTTTAAATTGGTATGGTAAGTTTATGCTCTTTAGCCTTTGAGAAAGGACAGCACATGTCCGAAACATGTCAGGCAGTGAGCATGTCTGCTGTTAATAACATTTTTTTTTTTAATCTTTTAATCCAGTGAGATGACTGCGTCCCTTTCAAGAGGTTTGTGTGTGCCAGAAACTTATTTTGTCCTCTACATTGGTAAGTTTCAGGAAAGTACAGTTATGTAAGAACTTATCGTAACAGTAGATCTTCGAGAACAGCTCTTGCAGCAGGTTACACCATTAGGACTGAAGCCAGTAGGTGCCAGGAGACCACAGAAAAATTCTAGCTAGCAGTATCTAGCGGGTGACCGCCTCCGACGTCGGCCCCTCCCCGACGTCAGGCATCACATAAAAGGGGACGGTCCCCCAGCATCCCCAGTTCTCCCGCCGGAGACTCCCAGCTCAAGTGTGACATCTGAAGGGGAGACAGAGGATCCGCTTACAAAGGAAGGTTAGAAAAAGGAGTCAAAGGACGCTGTAGCCTAAAAACTAGGTCAGAAGACTCAACCTCCAGAGGGGAAGATGGGAGGGAAACTACCTGCTGCAAAAGCTGTTCTCGAAGATCTACTGTTACGGTTAAGTTCTTACGTAACTGTACTATCTTACTTTGAGAAACAGCTCTTGCAGCAGGTTACACCATTAGGACTGATTCCCAAACAGTATGGGAACAATTTGCTACCAGAAGGGAGGGTAGGAGAGATGACTCAGACTTCAGGACAAGAGTCCTTGAAGGACCGCCAAGCCTAATCCAGCTCTATGCCTAAAGGAAATGTCCAAACTGTAGTGTCTGATGAAAGTGTGCACAGTGCTTCAAGTCGCTGCCGCACAGATGGCTGAAGTGGAGACATTTTTGAGCTCAGCGAAAGAAGTAGCCACCCCCCTCGTAGAATGACCCTTCACCAGTCCCGGTAAGGGTTAACTGCGCTTCTGATAACAGAATATAATGCACTTGACCAACCATCTGGAAAGCGACAGTTTCGAAACAGGAGCACCGAGCATCCACTGTGCATAGGAAACAAAGAGCTAGTCTGACTTACAATGGGCTTTGGTTTTGGTTAGATAATATCTGAGACATCTCTGCACATCTAGAGTGTGCAACAGGGCCTCCCTCTGTTACCTTAATTCAGGTGATACACCGGCAGGTCTATATCCTGGTTGAGTGTGACCGCCGAGACCACTTTGGGAAGGAACTTAGGATTTGTTCTTAAGGACACCCTGTCCTTGTGAAAAACCAAATAAGGATCCTTGCACATGAGTGCATGAAGCTCAGAAACTCTTCTGGCAGAAGTAACAGCAACTAAAAGGAGCGTCTTCCAAGCGAGGAGACGCAGCTCGCAATCCGCGGCTGGTTCAAAAGGAGGTAGAGTAAGCTGCTCTAAAACAAAGGGGAGATCCCAAGGTGGAACCGGGTCTCTGATAGGAGGTCTCGGGTGCAGGATGCCATGCAAAAAAGCACGCAGCCTCTAGTTGAGCTAGAGAGCTATGACCTATCTGTGAATGATACACTGAAATGGCACACAGGTGAACCTTAATGGAAGAGTTGGCAAGGCCTGCTTCGTACAGGGTTACAAGGTAGTCTAACACTGACCTCTCTGAACAATCCAATGGGGTCAATCTGAGAGCTTGAGCCCAGATGCAAAATCTGCGCCACTTCATGGCGTAAGTGGTGTGAATGGAGGGTTTTCTGGCTGCCGCCAGAACGTCCGCAACTTCCAGAGAGATCCCGTATCTCAGGACTGCTATGCCTTTAACAGCCAGGCATGCAGGTTCAGCAACCGAAGATCCGGATGGACTAAGGAGCCTGCCTCCTGGGACAGAAGCTGAGAGCTGAATGGCAGAGGCACTGGAGGTTCCTGGGTCAGCTGATGTAATAAAGGGAACCAAATCTGCCTGGGCCAAAAGGGCACTACCAGAATCAGTGACGCCCGCTCTTGTCGGAGCTTCAGTAAAACTCTCTGGATCAAAGGAAGGGCAGGAAAGCATAGAAATCTGCCCAGCCAAAAGAGGGACAACGCTGCTCGCCAGAAAACACCAGGCCCTGGATCTAGCAAGCAAAAACTGGCAGTTTTTATGCTGGATGGGGATGCGAAAAGGTCTAATTCTGGTGTCCCCATCTGCGAAACAGATCCTCTGCGACTCTCGGCAGTTCCCATTCCTGGACTCTGGCCTGTGATTGGCTGAGACTGTCCGCGATTGTGTTGTCCACTCCGGGAACGTGCACTGCAATAATATCTGCGCCGTGTTGCAGTACCTAATACCAAACCCGTTGAGCCTCCCTGCAAAGGGGGTAGGAATGAGTGCCTCCTTGTTTGTTGAGATAGTACATCACCGCAGTATTGTCTGTTTGAATCAGAAGAGTACCCGATGGAATGTCCATCTGGAATGCTTGTATGGCATACAGGACGGCTCTCATCTCCAGAATATTTATGTGCAGATGGGACTCGAGATGACCATGAGCCTTGAGCCCTGACCCTGTTAAGGTGCGCTCCCCATCCGGATCCTGAGGCGTCTGTGGAGTGTCACTGGGTCTTAAGCGGGTGCAAGGAGGCTGAAGAACCCCCTTAAGACCTTACCTTAACTGGGGGAGGTTGGGAGCGGCCCGGAAGGAGAACGGTCAGACTGCTGAGAGCTGGAGCTGGCCCTGGAGTCAGAGGCCCTGCTGGGAGATCCCAACCTACCAGAGTCCCGGTGCTTGTCCTGGTCTTATGGGAAGAATCCCCCTTGGAGGAAGGTCTTTTTTCCATTTTGCGAAGTTTCTCTTCAAGAAGGAACTCCTGAAGGGCCTTTTGGCGGTGGATCCTGGTCCTGCTATTAAATTGTTGGCAGATGGAGCAGGCCTGGGTGTCGTGTTCTGGGCCCAGGCACCTCACACAAGCCGAATGATGGTCGGCAAAGGATCTGCTTGCATAGGCGCACTTTGAGGTGTCTTTTGAGAGAAGGAGTTGGAAGTAGACATGGGTTTTGTAAAGATTTTGCGCGTCGTATGGGTGATGCAAGCCCCTTGAGAATGAATGCTGGCGGGTCAATGGCGGAAAAAGACCTGGGAATGCTGGGAGAACCACCCCTTTATGTGATGCCTGATGTTGGGGAGGGCTGACGCCGGGGTGGTCCCTCAGCTGGAAACTGCTAGCTAGAATTTTTCCGTGGGGTCCTGGCGCCTGCCGGCTTCAGTCCTAATGGTGTAACCTGCCACAAGAGCTGTTTCTTGAAGTAAGATCACCACTTCCCAGTGCGCACTTCCTTGGTAAATTACAATAAGTATCTGGACATACAGCCCTGTACATTTCTGGGACCTGTTCTATCGCCTCATGTTTCAGGAGCAGAGCAATGCCAGCTCTGAATGTGGACAGCATGCCCTCTGGCATCCTGGATGCCCAAGTAGCTAGAGGACAGTATGACGGGAGTCTTGAAATTTAGAGGCAAACCCCTGCACACCACATCTACCAACTACTTGTCTGAAGTAACAGTAGCCTGTCTCAAAGCTTATCTTTTTGGTTATGCCTGAAGTAATAAATCTTAGAGGAGGCTGTTTTATTACAAGATGGGCAGCTGGAGCCATCCACAGTGGACCGGAGCCTAGCCTGGCATCTTTTACTGCACTTTCTGGACTTTTGGACCTTCCCTCCTTAGCACTGCTGTCAAATGATGCCATGTGTATTGGACAATGATGCCTCAGATCTGGGCTCTGATGTATTTCTCTTCTGTCTCTGTGGCAGAGCGGAAGGAGGACTGCATTTCTTCCTACAGCAGAGGAAGAAGTCTGGTCACAGGGAGATTATAGCAGCTGGTCAAAGAGGATTGGAGCTTAGATTATTATTATTATTTATTTTTTTTTAATACACTTGGGGCCCTAAGACTGTGTCCTTGAAGATGATACATGCGAGTCTCGCACGTTGAGGTCAAAAGGATCTTGAAGTGCCACACACTATGCCAAAGCAACTGCACTAAAGAGATTTCCGGAGTGGTGCAGCCACAAAGGGTCACTAACCCCACGGCTGGTCAATGCAAAAAATGACTCAGCTCTACGCACTTAACTCATTTGCTCCCAGTGGTCATTTTGGTTCCATTCCAGCAATGGATGGTTCCGACACCATATGGCGTCTATGGGAACAAATGTGTAATGGATGTCAGGCATATAGTCAGAATGAACAAGTTCTGCACACTAAATTTCTTCATGCAGGTTTTAAGATCCTCACGGTTCAGAAATCAGTTATGTATCTGGGCTCTGAGGTGTTTCTTTGTACTGTTGCCTCAGGCTTCACTCTGCTTAGAGGAAGAAGCGTTGTTGAAGGAAGGACAATAGGACCTGGTCATGGTGGATCAAAGCCTTGTCTGGCCTGCTTTATACTCGAGGGCCTTGGATCTCATTTCCTTTGATGTGGCACTTAAGGACATCATTATGAGGTCCATTAAGGGGAGGGTGGGGATGAGGGAGGCGGAGGCAGGACTGGGGCGATGACAAGTTTTTTTTTTTTGTTTTTTTTTTACGGGGGGCGGGGACAGACAGTTTTCTTTATTTACAGGAAAACAAAAGAATACATTTGAGCTTTTACTGGGGTGGACTCCCAGTGTGCCACGAGTTTTGGGGGGACGATGCCAACACGGGAATTGGGCACCCTGATGTCAGCTGCCGGGGGGGCACATACATTTGGGCACACTGGGGTGAGCTCCCAATGTGCCACGAGTTGGGGGGGTAAACAATGCCAACATAGGGACTGGGCACCCCGATGTCGGCGCGGGGAACATAAATACATACATTTGGACATGCTGGGGTGGGCTGCCAGTGTGCCACTTGAGTTGGAGGGTACATAATGCCAACACTGGGATTGGGCATCCTGATGTCAGTGTGGGGACGAGGAATGGAGGGAGCAGGAAGGTGTGGGTTTTCTTTGCTGCAGGTGCTGGGAGGAAGCAGGGAGGACAGGAGCAGTGGGAGGGTGCGGGAGGAGTGCCATCCAAAAGATGGTGGTGATGCAACTGTGCATGCGCAGCACTCGCGCATACATAGTTGCGGTGAATGGCATTTTGCCATTCATGTGGCGGCGTCAGTGGGCCGTGCATGTGCAGTTCTTGTCCCGGAACGCAGAAGTAACAGCCGAAATAGTACGTCTGTAACTCCGTAGTTGCCAAACGTGGTGGAGTGTTTCAAGTTCCGTTGGGCTTTCAGAAGGATACTTCCAAAAGTCCAGCGGAAGGTGCCACGATCGGCCGAAGCTACGACCGATCCCAATATGGCTGTAGGCTCTGCCCACAGCCGTAAAAACTAAATAGATGCTGAAAAATTTCTACTGTGCTGCTACTGCATTTATGTGAAATCCCAACACAGTACCAGAACTCTATCAGTTGTAGAAGCTGAAAAAAGAGAAGTACCCATGCAGAGCAGGGATCTGTCTACCAGCTAGAAGAGAATGAAATAGACAGTCTAGGAAGTGGCATGTCCTAAAACGTCCTATCAGACTCCCTCATCCTGTCTCAAGCTAGCAGGAGATGGCCTATACTAACTGACTGCCCATGGAAGCTGAAACTGAATGTAAACTTTACATGATGAACTAGATTTGAATGTTGTTTGTACACAAATGAAGTTCTGGTCCAGGATGAGTAACACAATGTGCTTCAATGGCAAGAAAAAGGCACTGAGGCAGTTGGATCTGGCACCAAATATATCCTCTCGGGGAGCGATTATGCTAAGAAGATAGACTCTAATAAGATCAAGAATATTTAAAAATAGAAATCAAATAAAAACAATTAAATTAATGGGTAATTTTGGAATAAATGATGCAAAAGGTAAGACTTGTTTAATTTTCATTAGGAACACAGAACAGAACTGTCGGCAGAAAAGAACAGGTTACTCACCTGTAACAGTAGTTGTAGCAGTGGTACAGTATATGTTGTTCATCCACACTCTTTGGCATGTCCTTTCCCTTTAAATCTCACCAGAAAGTCTTCAAGCTGGCTCCTCCCACTCACCCGGGTGGTAAATACCTCTGCTCCACCCCATGACACCAGATCTTAGCCCACTGGAAGCAAGGTGATGCGCCTAAAGCCGGGGAGGTCGGGTGGGTGCGTGAGGATGAACATATACCACTCTTAGAACTACTATTACAGGTGAGTAACCTGTTCTTCTAGGAGCGTGGATATGTTGTTCATCCACACTCTTTGGCAGACTCCTAGCAGTTCTCCGGGAGGAGGGAGGCAAGGCACACACCCCTACTTAGGAAACAGAGATTGGAGAGCCGAGGCCCCAAAACCTGCATCCCGGCGTGACTCAAGGTCAATGTGGCAGTGGGAAATAAAGGTGTTTGCCAACTTCCAGGTAGCAGCCCGACTGATTTCCTGGATAGGGATGTCCCTGGAAGCAGCCACAGATGCAGCAGAATGGCGGGTAGAATGAGCTCGTAACCCTCTGGGAGGCTCCTTTCCTGCCAACTCATAGCACAGACCTATGCATAATGTGATCCATCTTGCAATGGTCCGTTTGGCTGCAGGTCTGCCAGAAGAGGCTTCAGCGTAGGTGACAAACAGCTGGCGAACCTCTCTCCGTTCTTTCCTTATAATAGGAGAGAGCACGTCTCTGGTCCAGAGCATGGAGCCTGTACTCGGCATCTAAGGTGTAGTTAGGGTAGTATACCGGCAGAGTCAACACCTGATTAAGGTGAAACTCAGACCACCTTCAGAAGGAATTTTGAGTGGGGGCGCATGACAACTTTGTCCCTGTGAAAGACCAGATAAGGGGAGTCCACAGAAAGCGCCTGGAGCTCCCCTGTCCTTCTGGCTGACGTTATAGCCACAGGAAGGTAGTCTTCCACGACAAATGTGAGAGCTCACACTTGTGCAGTGGCTTGAATGGCTTTCCCATGAGCTTTGCTAAAACCAGCAAGAGATCCCACGGAGGTGGAGGTTCACGCACCAGAGGGGATCTGTGATCCAGGCCTTTGAAGAAGTGCCCGACCACTGTTGCCTGTGCCAATGTCGGCTGACCGGCTTGCGCCCGGTAACCAGAAATGGCTGCCAGGTGCACCCTAAGGGTCGATGACCGCAGACCCCCTTTGGAGAGAAACCAAAGGTAGTCTAGAATGTTAGCCACAGAGTAGGATAAGAGGTCCAGACTCTTACCCTGACACCAAATGGAAAATCTCTTCCATTTGAAGGCATGACATTTCCTGGTCGATTCCTTGCGAGATGCCTCCACCACAGTGCAGACATCCTCGGAAAGACACAGAGCCTGGAACTCTAACCGCTCAGGTACTAGGCTGTGAGGTGCAGGGACTGAAGGTCCAGATGGAAGACCTTCCCCTGGTTTAATGATATCAGGTCCGGGAGTGTACAAAGCCGCTCTGGGGGCCTGCAGCGGAGGCTGACGAGATCTGGGTACCAGAATTGGCGCGGCCAATCTGGGGCTACCAGAATCACCTTCGCCTTGTCTCTCCTTACCTTGAACAACACCTTATGGATCAAGGGAAATGGAGGGAAGGTGTAGAGGAGGCCTGGGGTCCATGGCCTCGAAAAGGCATCCCCCTGCAGCGAGCCCTGCTGAGGGGGGCGGAAATGGTACAGACTCAGCTTGGCATTCTCCCTGGAGGCAAACAGGTCCACCAACGGTTTGCCCAATGGGAGAACAGACTGCAAGCTACATCTGGATGGAGGGACCACTCGTGGGATGTCTGGCCTAGGCGGCTGAGAGCATCCGCCAGTTGGTTCGAGACTCCTGCCACATGGACGGCTGGGAAATCCGCCCCCAACCTGCTGACAAGGGTCCAGATGCGGAGCACCTCCTTGCACTGCAGATGGGAGTGCATGCTGCCCTGTTTGTTGAGGTAGTACATGGTCATGGTATTGTCCGTCTGGACCCTGGAGCTGAGGAGCGAATGCTGACAGTGCCAGTCTGACTGCTCTGAGCTCCAACAGGTTGATGCAGCATCGGGACTCCTCGGGGTCCAGAACCCGTGAGCCCTATTTGTCCCCATGGGCTCGCCAGCCCATGGGAGAGGCATGGTGGTGAGGATGACCGTCGGCTTGGGACGGACAAACGGGATCCCATCCTGCAACCGTTCTGGGACGGTCCACCATTGGAGAGCGTCCCACATCTTCTGGGTTACCATAATCAGCTGGTCGAATTGACCGTGGCGCTGAGTCCACTGGGTGGCCAGCTCCCATTGGAGGGGGCGCATGAGCCACCTGGTACAATGGACCACTGAGATACACACCGCCATGTAATCCAGAAGGCGCAGAAAGTCCCAGGCAGGGCGCAAGAGCCCAACCAGAAATGATTGGGCAAAGGAGAAAAGAACCTCCGCCCTGTCCTGCAGGAGCAGGCTCTGGCTTGAAGAGTCGAGCTCTGCCCAGATGAAGTCCATCACCTGAGACGGCACGAGTTCTGACTTGGCCTCGTTGATCAGGAGGCCAAGCTGAGAGCAGGTTATGAGAGCCAGATCCCTGGATCTCTCCACCTCCTGAAGGGAGGAACCTGCCAGAAGCCAGTCGTTGAGATAAGGGTAGATCTGAACTCAGACGCCGAAGATGGGCTGCCACCACTGCAATGCACTTGGTGAAGACCCGGGGGCCAATGACAGGCCGAGCGGCATGGCTCGGGAACTCGTACAGGGTCCCTTGACCTGAAGCAGATGAACTGCTGGTGGGATGGACGGATTGGGACGTGAAAGAAGCGTCCTGCAGATCCAATGAACAAAACCATATGTTTCGCTCCAGGGATGGTATGATCTGGTTCAGAGTTACCATCCAGAAGGTGCGAGGCCTGAGATACGATTCAGGTCATGGAGATCTAGGATGGGGCTCAACCCCCCCGTCTGCTTGGGCACCGGAGGTAACTGGATACAAAGCCTGGGTCTACAGGCGGATCTGGCACTGGAGCTACTGCCTCCTTGCGGAGGAGTTGAACTATGTCGTCTTGAAGAGCCAACTGTGTGCGAGCTGAGATCCTTTCCTCCAGAGGGGCATGGGCTCAGCTGGGTGGGTATTGCTCAAATTCCAGAGGCAGTCCCTACCCAACCACTTCTAGAACCCACCTGTCCGAGGTGATATCGGACCAGGCGGAAAGAAAGTGGCAGAGACGATCCCCCACGGGAGGATCCAGGGCAGGCGTGACGGGTGTAGGGGTGGCAACCCCCAACCCATCACTGAGCAGGCTTAGAGGAGAAGGAGGAAGCTCCTGGACCAGCACCTCAGCCTCCTTTACGGGGCTGTTGAGGGCCCTGCTTGGGCCTAGGGTGCCAAGCTTGAGCCTGCTGCTACTGCTGACCTCGACAGGAGGGCTGCCTGACCGCAGGGAAGACTGCTGAAAAGGCTTCTCTTCTGCTGGTTCTTGCCAGAGGAACCTTATTAGAAGTGGCGTCCAAGGTGGCATTGGACTGTACAATCAGCTGAAGTTGGCCTGCCACTCCTGGGCTGAACAAGTCGGTACCAAGGAAAAGCACATCAGCTAACTTGTGCTGGGTATCCGCCGGAAAGGAGGATAACCTCAGCCAAGCCCTGCAGCAGGTGGCCACTGTGGCTGCTAAAGAGCGGGCACAAGAATCCCCGATATCTAGGGCCGTCTGTAGCTGCTGTTTGGCGACAGCACAGCCCTGATCACAGACTTGCTTGACCGTGGTCTGCATGTTCGCGTGGAGGTGAGGAAGTACTTCACCAAGTGACCCTAGGAGGGCATGGGAGAAGTGTGCCATGATCACAGCCGAACTGGCCTGACGAATGCCCAAGGAAGAGGCCGCGCAGACCTTACCGGCAGAGTGGTCTATGTTCTTGGACTCCTTGTCCTGAGGTCAGTTGGTGTCGGCCGAGCTACCAGTACGTCTAAAGATGGAATCAGTCACCAGGCTCTCAGCCGAGAGATGTTCTGTGAATCCCGGTAGGGATCCCATAGGCACCGCATACTTACGGGCCATATGGGCAGACGGTGCTGGGCAGGAGGCTGGACGCTGCCAAAGCTCAAGGGCTGGACCAGTAATGACTTCAGCCACTGGGAAGGCCTCTGTCAGGGTGTCCCCCCTCTTAAGGATATCCGTAAGGGGGTACGCTTTTCTGGATAGACTCAGGGAATTCCGATGGAATCGATAATGAGGCGGAGGATGCCCTGAAAGGAGGAAGGAACTTCCTCAAGCCTGCCAAGTGACTCCTCATCACCCGGATGGGAGTGCAAACCGGTGGCATCGAATCGAAGAGTCGGGATACAGCGGTCTCCCGCCTATGTCCCCCTCGATACACCGAGGGCGGTCGGGGGGTAACCATGATGGACAGACGTGGAAGCCCGGTGTCTGGATGGTCCCCTTTCGAGGGAGCCCCAGAGGGAGGCTGCTTAGGTGGTGGTTCCACCCTAATTGGGGGTGAGACCGGTATGGGCTTATCTGGAACAATGGCCAGCCCCACTGGTGAAGGAACTGAAGATTTCGGGTCCGAAGGGGTCGGCGTCGTCCCTTAAGGCACAGGCCAAGTAACGGCTGGGGTGGATGGCGTAGCTGGCTTCTGACCAGCCAAAAATCAGCTGTTGCCACATAAGCTCCTCAAAAAGTCGACTGAGTTTCCGTCGAAGCCTCTCCTCGTCTGAGGAGGATGAGGACCTGTGGCGGCGCCTCTTTTTTGAATGCCGGTGGCCTTTCTTCGGTTTTCCTGCCGAAGTAGGCAACAGAGTCCTCGATAGAGACCGATGGCATCTGACAGAATCGGGAGAAACCGGGCTCGGGGAAAATAGAGGCTCCGGATCAACTTCCTTGATGGGGACACCCAAAGGAAGTGTCTCGTCACCGGGGAAAGAATGGACCGGGATCCTTTCTAAAGAATTGTTGACCGGAGTTGGCGAAATCGGCTCAAGAACAATCTCGGCCGGATCAGCAGATTCCTCGGTCTCTGCCTGGCCAGATGGAAGATCCATGAAGCTGGCGGCCGAGGAAACGATCTCGACCGAAGTCAAGGTCGCAGTGTCCTGGGACCTGGACCTCTCTCAGTCCCAGGAACGTCTCCTTTTCGAAGACGCTGAATCCTTGTCCCTGTTCCGAGGGCAGGAGGAGTGCGAGCCTGAGGGCGCCTCACCCCTTGTGGGGAGAGACTGGCACAGCTCCCTGAAGGAACCTGTGATGGAAGAACGGAGGTTGAGAGGCACAAAGAAACTTCTGCTGGCCGGAGCTTGGGCAGCTTCTTCTTCGAAGGCCTTCATTTGCTCTAGCTGCTCGGCGGATCCTGCAGCCGCGGAAACCGCTGACCTTGCTTCTTTCTATTTCACGGCGGGTTCCTTTCTCCGGTCTCCACAGCTTAAGTGGCGTACATATGGTCGTCCAAGGGCGTTGGGATGGAATGCCAGCAAAAGGTATGAGGTAGTGGTGTCATGACCAACACCTAGGCGATACACGCCAGGTAAGGTGGGGATCGTGCGAACATTTTCTGGCCACACGAATCGGGCGAAACCGGGGACGACTGTGCCCAAGTCCGATGCGCTATTATCAGAATCAAAAACTCTGGCGAGTTTGAGAGATAAGTCGGTAAAACCGACAATGCGAATCAGGGCCTCACGATGGCTAGAGATTAGCACGAAGTGAACCAGATTCTTCCAGCGGAAAGGAAGATCTGGCATCATGAAGCCCCGAGCCGAGGTATTTACCACCGGGTGGGTGGGAGGAGCCAACTGAAGACTTTCCAGCGAGATTTAAAGGAAAGGGACTTGCCAAAGAGTGTGGATGAACATATCTACGGTCCTAGAGCGACATTTAACCTATCTAGTCTCGCCTTGTCCTGCCTATTCCATCACCAATGACCCTAGATGATCATAAGTGTCACTCCCTGCACCCATTCCTCTACCTAATATGCACCTTGCTTATCCCGCACATACTTTAAGCTCCCCACAGTCCCTTTCCCCACTATCTCCTCTGGCAAACTATTCCAGTCATCTATCACCCTTTCCATGAAGAAATAATTCCTCACATTTCTTCCAGAACTTTTCCCTCTTAGCTTCACTGCATGTCCCTTGTACAAATGCTTTACATTTTCAGAAACAGACCCTCCACTTACCTTGCTCACTCATGTGAGGCACTTGTAGTTTCTATTATGTCCCTTCTCTTCCAGGAGTACATGCTGAGTTCCTGCAGCCTTCCTTGATGGCTTCTTGGGCAACCCCCAATCATTTTGGTTAAACTCCTCTATACTGCCTCCATTCTTTCAATTTCCTTGCAGAGATGCAACATCCAGAACTGGATAGAGTACTCCAGGTGGGGTCTCACCTGTGAGCCACAGAACAGCAGCACCACCTCCATCCGCTTGCTTGAAATCCCTCTCCCAATGCACCCCAGCATATTGCTAGCCTTTCCCACTGCTTTGTCCCATCGCCCAGTTACTTTGAGGTAATCAAATATAATGACCCCCAAGGTCTTTTTCTTGCTTTGGGACAGTAAGCTCCACTCCCCCAGATTACTATCCAGCTCCTGGATTCCACAGCACTAACAGCATAACCTTTCACTTTTTGGCAAACAAAAAAACAAAAATTGCGACCCCTAGACTATTCCTTTAGTTTCCTCAGATCCCACTGCATTCTTTCCACCCACTTCCTGTAAACACTGCTGCAGATTTTGTATCATCTACAAGAGAGACACCTTACCCTCTGCGATGTCATTTATGCAGATATTGAAGAGGACTGGCCTAGTACCTGTGGCACCCCACTATTCACTCTTATCACCATTAGTGGCTGCCATTTACCACCACCCTTTGCCTCCAACCCTTAACCAATCTGATACCAGTTACTTTCTCCCCCATCCCAAGGATGCTTAGGTTCTTCACTAGTCTCCTGTGTGGCAGTGTCGAAAGACTTACCGAGGTCCAGACAGTCCACATCCACTGCTCTCCCTTGATCCACTTCCTGGTAATCCAGTCAAAAAATCTAGATCAGTTTGACATGACATCCTCCTCTGAAACCATATTGCCAGTGATCCTGCAGCCCTTTGCCTCAGGTGCTCCACAAGCCTCTCCTTCAGTAGTGTCTACATTAACATCCTCACCACTGACTGGCCTATAGTTGCTAACATCCTCTCTTCTGCCACTTTTGTGCATAGGGACCACACTGGCCATCCTCCAGTCCTCTGGAACTTCCCCCATCCCCACCGAGGTGCCAAGAAGTGCAGTCAGAGGGGTGACCAGCACCATACTCAGTTCCTTTAGGACCCCTGATGAATTCTATCCAATCCAATCGCCTTGTTCTCCTTTAATGCTTCCAATTCCTTCCGGATCCTCTCCACCGAGAATGGACTTGCGTCCACTCCCTGTAGCATGCTGACCTGTCCCCGTGAAGACCGAGGCAAGAGTAATTGTTTAGTATTTCAGCTTTCACTTTATCTTCCTCTCTGTGGTTCCCCTGCCCTCCTGATTCTCCTCTCTTCCCGGTCTTCCTCTTCCCAACATACCTAAAGAAGGTCATGTCCCCTTTTTGACCCAATTTGCTATACTCTCCTCTGTTAGTGCTTTAGCTGCTCTTATCCTCCTTCCTGCCTCACTTTGTTTTGCCAGCTATACCTTCCTATCTCCATCCTTCTGGGTCTCCCTGTAATGAACTTTCTAAATGCTGTTTTTTTCTCCTTGACTGCCTTTTCCACCTCCTTAGAGAACCACAGCAGTTCCTCCTCTTTCCCTTGCACACGTCCTTAAAACAGCATGCCATTGCCTGGGCTATGCCATCAATTTTTCTCCACTGAGCCTTTACTCCCACTCTGCCTTCTCCTCAGAGGCATTCTCTGAGGCAATTTCTCATTTCCATTGTTTGTCATCTTTAAATAGTTTTGTGATACCTCATAAAAAGAAAAGCTAGTATACAGTTTTGATGGTATTACCTTAATCATCTTTTCATTGACCTCCTCCATCCCAGAAAAAGGTTTGTCCCTGCAAGTGTAACAAAGCATAACAAGAAATGAGTTTTGCATAATCTAGAATACCAGCCCCCCACTAAAGGAAAGCAGCTGCTTGTTCAAACTGCCATTTTCAAAGTCCCATTTCCCCTTACAGAAACTGATGGTAACTACACTTTTTGTTTGCATAGAATTTTCATTTGTATTCCTCTGTAGACTCTTGGTTCCTCCGCCTTCAGCACAATGCTGACCAGTAAACCTGATTACACTAATGAACATGAAACATGCCTTTATGTAGCAGCGATTCTATAAGACTTCCAGAGCTTGGAATGCTTACCACTCTGCCTGGCACTGGTGAGTGTAGGGAAAAAAAGCAGTATAGGCACGGCTACAAGAAGATGACAAGTTACTGAGCAACCAAAACTACACATTTGCCTCCAGCTTCTGTAACAGAGGAAAGGGACTTCAGGCATAGTATTTTGTTCTATTACTATTTTCTTTAAAGCCAAGCAATGCACTTACGTAGTCTCTTCCAGTCTGACTATACTGAGTAAACAGGGTTGTATCTTGGGAAGCATCAAGTTATTGTACATAGCAGGAATGTCAACTCTGTAAAAGAAATGACCAGGTAGGACATTTTACAATTTCTCCAACTCAACAACCTCTGCCTCCCACCCACACTAAAATGCTTTACACTACATTTCTGTTCTCTTCCATATTTCTTAAAGCAGCAGGTAAACTGCAGCGATTCCTAGACAGGTGCATCATAACCTACCTGTACTAAGCACCCACTGACAACATGGAGCAACACGGAAAACTCTGCACAAGAAAATACCAGATCTTACCTTTCATTAGTGGCAAAGACAAGCTGTCATAGTAACCCAATTTGGTTTATCTGTATGCTTCTTGCTATCAATTTTCTTCTTATATTATTTTATCTACAGTACTCCCTCACTATAATGTACCCCATTGGAACAAAAACACAGATATTACAAATGCTGTTTCTGACACTGGGAGAAATCATTACTTCATCAGCTGTTCAAGCTGCTCCCAGAAGAAGTCAAATAATATATACAAAGACACGGACAATGATGGCAGAAAAAGACCAAAGGTTCATCTAGTCTGCCCAGAGTCTCCTATCTGCACCATGACGTACTGTCTCTACAGGGTTTTACCCTCCCAGCAACCCCCCCCCCGCTCTAATCCCTACTGCTACCGATCTGAGCAACAACCAAACCCTTTCACTCTGTTCCAGCCATGCTTGAAACCATTTATGGTCTTAGTGCCCACCACCTCCAGTGGAAGACTGTTCCATGGCTCCACCACGCTTTCCGTAAAAGGAAACCTCCTCACATCCTTCTTTCCTGCAGTTTCCACTCATGACCTGGTTCTTGACTCTATACTCCTGCTAAGTAGCTCCAACAGTTCACCTTGTTCATTCCCTTCAGGAACTTGATGGTCTCCATCATCCACCCACCCCAACACGGTCTCCAGGGAGTACATGTTCAGTGCCTTCAGACTATCTTCATTAAGATTTGCCCTGATGGACCTGAATCATCTTGGTCACCAAGCATTGTTGCACATCCTCCTGCCTGTCCCAGTTTTCCTTAGGTGAGGACTCCAGAACTGAGCAAAGTATTCCAGATGCAGCCTCACTAGTAGTGACCAATATAGAGGTAGTAGTACCTCCTTTTTTCCTGCTGTCATTACCCCTTCCGACACCCCCCAGCATCCTATTAGCTTTAACTATAGGCCAAGTTACACTGGCTTGATTATTTGAGGGAGCCATTAATGACGACTCCCAGGTCCCTTTGCTTTACAGTAGTACTCAGTGCAACTATGTATGGTTCAAGTTATTTCTATATCTATGTTGAAGGGTTTTATTTAACATGCACTTTTTTATTCCACATGTTCTGTATTTAAAGCTGGGCTCGAAATATAGCCTTTCTGGATTTCCGTGGAAAGGCATTTCTAGCCCTGGAAATGTATTTTTACAGCCAGCATTTCTGTATGGAAATGCATGCTGCAGTGTGCTGGCTTGGCCACTTGGCTACAGTGGCAGTAGAGAGGCCCAGTAGTGTGCACGCGCCATGCCCACCTGTCAAATGCGTGTGGATTTCAAGTCAGGTGGGTACAAGTCGATGTGTTGTCGCCCACTGGGCACCTTTAAGCCAGGACAGTGGATTTAGCTGCAGTTCCCAGGATGGCCGCTAGAATGACTGCGACCAGAAGGCGAGAACTTTAACGACAGTGAAACACAAATGCTCACGAAGAACACCACTGAGAGGAAGAATGCATGGCAGCACAGCAAGAGTATGCCGTGTGAACTTGGCAGCCATTGAGCATCGAGAGGGAAGACAGTTCTTGTTGGTGCCATTGGCATACCGAGTCGGTCGGGAGTTGAGCTCTTTGAATTACTGCCTCGATTGCAAACGAGTCGCCGCTGGGAAACTGTGATCCAGAAGTCCAGCATGAGCCACGGGGTGGGGTGGGGTGAGGGGGATGCTAAGAAGCTCCAGCTGCCTGCGGTAAGTTGCTGACTGCAGTCTACAAACTGGTGGTGGGGAACAATGTTGGTGCTGGCTGCTCACACTGAATACCTGCGGAAGATCACTGTACTCTGTGGATTAAAGCCAAGGTATTTTGCTACGTTTGCCTCGTTGCCTATGTCAGATGTGGAATACAGCCAAGAACCGACCAGGGATTATGTTGTGTAGCACCTAAAATTATTGGTACATATGGGGGGGGGGGGGATGTTGCTGATGGTCAGGTGAACAACAGCGGTTCCAGTAATCATGCTGGGCCCTAAGCACAGTACTTGATGTAAATTCTGCCCTGGCAAACTGCAGTGCATACCCAGGGAGGAAAAAAGACTCTGGTGTTTTATTTGGTACAGCTACTTGGTCCCCAAAATACTCTGCTCTTGTTGTGCAGTAGTAACACCCGTGGACTGAGTGGAAGGTGGAGGTCATGGGCTGAAGAGGGGGCTGCTGAGAAAAAATGCAAGTTGGGCAGGAGGCATGCAGGACCAAAATACAGTCAGGTGGGTAATCTATAAAGTCTAGTGCAGCTGTACCCATTAAACAGTCTTATTTGGTGTTCTCTTTAACCTTTGACTTTTATGCAGCAATCTGTATGGAGTTTGATTTTTAAATCTGTATGTAACTGTTCTGCCTTAATTGCCTTGAGCCCAACAACTGCATTTCTCCTGGAACTGCTTATATTGTTCTTGCACTATGTATCTGAGGTAGAATATTTGTAAATGAGCACTTGTGCTCTAAAGGTAATCTCCAAAATTTTCAATTTTCAAAAAAACAAAACAAAAACAGTGAGGCAAAAGAAGGGGGTGGTTCAGAGTCCAGAGAAGCCAGGAAAAAATACACAAAAGAAAACAAAAAGCAAAGGTAGCTAGAAAAACAGTAAGATAAATGAAAGAAAACGATCAAAAAGAACAGAATACATCATGTGGTAAGAATGAGATAAACAAGACAAGGAATAAAATGTACTAGTGAGCAAGGAAAAATAAAGTAGCAAGGACACACAAAAGCAGTGCTTAAACACATTTCACAATATTTTAGTTATAAATCATATTGTTAGTCTTTTGCTGATGCACGTGTTTTATGTCCCGCTACTGAGCTAAACCTAAGTGTAGAAATGTGATAACGTCCTAAGAAATGTAAACTGCTAGGCTTTCATTTCCAGTGGAAATGTAGCAGTCTGCCAATTATTACAAGCCCTGTGAAAGTTTTTTTTTTTTATGTTATATCTGGTTGCCTATGGAAAACAGGTTATTCACCTGTAACAGTAGTTCTAGGAGAGGTATGTGGTGTTTATCCACACTTCTGGCAGTGTCCTTTTCCCTTTAAGGCTTGCCTGAAAGTCTTCAAGCTGGCTCCTCCACCCACCCGGGTGTTAACTCCCTCAGCACCACCCCATGGCGTCAGATCTTGCCTGCTGGAAGCCAGACCGGTGTGCCAATTGCCAGGGAAGGTCTCAGCGTGGATGAACACTATATACCACTACTATTATAGGTGGTATTTTTTTTAAGTAGCGAAATATAGTGTTCTATTCACACTTCTGGCAGACTCCTAGCAGTTCTCCCGAGGAGGGGGCAAGGCGCACACACGCCCTACTTAGGGAATAAAGACTGGAGAACCGAGGCCCACAAATCAGCGGGACTCAAGGTCGATGTGGTAGTGGGAAGTGAAGGTGTGTGCTGACCTCCAGGTAGCAGCCATGCAGATTTCCTAGATCGGGACATCCATGGAAGCAGCCACGAGGCAGCAGTATGATGGGTGGAATGAGCCCGTAGCCCTAAAGTAGGCTCCCTACCCACCAACCTACAGCAAAAGTCAATGCACGATACAATCAACCTGCTAATCGTCCGCTTAGCTGCCGGTCTGCCAGGTGTGGCTTCAGCACAGATGACAAATAGTTGGTGAACCCCTTCCTGAACTCCAGCCGTGCAATCCTTATAACAGGCTAGTGCTCGCCGCAGATTCATTGTATGAAGCCTATGCTTGGCCTCCGAGGTGTGGTTGGTGAAGTACACTAGGAAATTAATCACCTGGTTAAGGTGGAAATCTGAAACAACCTTCAGAAGGAACTTCAGGTTGGGGCGAAGGACAACCTTGTCCCTGTGAAACACCAGGTAAGGAGACTCCAACGTGAGCGCCTGGAGCTCACTGATGCTTCTGGCTGACATGATAGCCACCAGGAAGGCGATCTTCCACGACAGGTGAGACATCACACCTGTGCACTGGTTCGAATGGCTTGCCCATGAGCTTAGCTAACACCAGCAACAAGTCCCAAGGTGGTGGTTGTGGTTTATGCACAGGAGAGACCTTTTCCTGTGCAGACTGACCACCCCATGCCCAGTGAGCGAGATGGCTACCAGGTGCACCTTAGGGAGTCAACCAAAGGCCCGACAGAGAGGGACCAAAGGTAATCGAGAATGCTAGGCACTGGACAAGATAAGTGGTTCAGCCCCTTGCCCTAGCACCAAACTGAGAATCTCTTCCATTTGAAGGTGTAGCATTTTTTGGGTCGACTCCTTCCGAGATGCCTCAACCACAGTGAGGACATATTCGGAGAGACCCAAAGCCTGGAACTCTAGTCGCTCAGAAACCAGGCTGTCAGGTGCAGGGACTGAAGGTTTGGATGGAGTACATTCCTCTGTTTGATGGACAGCAGATATGGGCAGAGAGGAAGGTGCTTCGGTAGCCTGCTGCTGACGACGAGGAGATGAGGGTAAGAACTGGTGTGGCCAGCCTGAAGCCACCAGGATCACCCGTGCCGTGTCCCTCTGGGCCTTGAGCAGCACCTTGTGGATCAAGGCGAATGGAGGGAAGGCATAGAGAAGGCCCGGAGTCCAGGGTCTGGAGAAGGCATCCCCCTACAGTGTTCCCTGCTGAGAGGGGTGGGCACAGTACAGTCTAAGCTTTGCGTTCTCCCTGGAGGCAAACAGGTCCAATACAGGGGTGCCCCACTGGAAAAACCAACAGTGTACTATCTTTAGGTGGAGAGACCATTCATGAGACGCCTTGCCACATAGCTGAGTGTGTCCACCAGATGGTTGGATACACTGTCGTTGAGGCACAGTTCAGGAAGCATAGGAAAACCAGGAGCAGTTGTAGAATTCACCAAATGTATTTATTTACACTAGCAGTATAAAATAAAATAAAGTTTTCTTTCAGTCTCTGTGTCCCTTGTTCTCCTAATCTTTCTTGCAGTTTCAGCTTAGCTCTTTTACAAGTCTTTTCAACCCCCAATCTTAGCAAACATCCTGTCCTTGTAAATTTCAGGAGCTGCTACAATACAGTGTGCTTTCTGAGGCCCCTACAGCTTTTGCAAAAGGCTGGAAGATTTGCACTAAAGTAACCTCTGGGGCAGAAATGGTTTCTCAATGTCTGGGCTTCTTAAAACAGGGCCTCAACATAATGCAGCCTTAATGGCTTGAAAGGCTTCATCACAATCTGGGGTCCATTTCAGATTATTTGGGTACCTTTATTTTGTTAGTTCAGTGAGAGGAGTAGCTAATTCAGCAAAGTTAGGAACAAATCTCTGATAACCAGCCAGCCCTAAAAATGACCGGACATGTTTCTTTATTTTAGGGACAGGGCTGTTAGCTACAGCTTCTATTTCAGAAACTCTGGCTTAACTTCTCCATTTCGAGACACAGCCCAAATATCTGGTTTCCTGCATGCCCAATGCACATTTAGTAGGATTAATAGTCAGAACCTGCATTTTAAATAGCTGGGATAACTGCTCCTTAGTGTTCCAGGTGGCTTTTCCAGTCTGGACTGTACACCACAACATCATCCAGGTATGCACAATAACCAGTGTGGGTGATAAAATGACATCCATGTACTGTTGGAATGTAGCTGGCGCATCATGTAAACCAAAGGGCATGGTGGTGAACAGATAGAATCCTATAGGAGTGACAAATGCAGTTTTATCTCTGGATTCTTTAGCTAAGGTATCTGCCAGTAACCCTTGGTGAGATCAAGGGTACTGATGGCTCTTAACACTCTCTGGCAACCTGTATGTCTTTTCCTAACAGGGACGAGCATTCCATGTCACTATTACATGCTCAACCCCTTTTGCTCGGCCTGGTACTGTGGTAAAATCAATGTTAAATGTCTTTAGCACATTACGAATGTCTGCAGTTTGTTCTGAGGTTAAGGAAACATTCACCTTTACAGTATCAGCATTTACACTTTGTTCCAGTCTATCATAAGCTACATCAATATCTTCCTTATCAGTTTCTGGTAAAACCAGCAAAGCAGCGTTTGGCATTTTTTCAACCTATTTCTTGAGGAGGTTAGCATGGTAAATCTTAGAATAATTTTTCCTGTCAGGGGTCTCAATCTCAGTTAACAGTGGCAGTATGTCTAAGAACCTTATAAGGTCCTTGCCACTTCATGAAATTCAGGTTACTCACCTGTAACAGGAGTTCTAGGAATGGTATATGTTGTTCATCCACACTGTCTGGCAGGTATCCTTGCCGCTTTAAATCTTGCCGGAAGGTCTTCAAGCTGGCTCCTCCCACCCACCCGGGTGGTAAAACTCTCGGCTCTGCCCCATGACGCCAGATCTGGCCCGCTGGAAGCTCAGGTTGTGCGTCGAAGCCGGGGAGGTCGGGTGGGTCGTGTGGATGAACAACATATACCATTCCTAGAACTCCTGTTACAGGTGAGTAACCTGTATTCTAGGACATGGATATGTTGTTCATCCCACTGTCTGGCAGACTCCTAGCAGTTCTCCGGAGGAGGAGGCAAGGCGCACACCCCGATACTTACTTGGAAACAGAGACTGGAGAACAGAGGCCCAAAGCCAGCATCCCGCGTGACTCAAGGTTCGATGTGGTAATGGGTGATGAAGGTGTGTGCTGACTTCCAGGTAGCAGCCCTGCAGATTTCCTGGATAGGGGCGTCCCTGGAAGCAGCCACCGATGCAGCGGTATGGCGGGTAGAATGAGCTCTTATCCCTCTGGGGAGGCTCTATGCCCGCCAACTTATGTAGAGATCTATGCAGGAGGTGACCCACCTGCCTATCGTCCGCTTGGCTGCAGGTCTGCCAGGTGCTGCTTCAGCGTAGGTGACAAACAGCTGTGAACCTCTCCCAATTTCAGCCGTGCGCTCCTTATAATGTGAGGCCTTCTAGGGTCCAAAGTATGGAGCCTATATTGACCTCGAGGTGTGACTAGGGTAGAACACCGGCAGAGTCAACACCTAGTTAGGTAAACTCCGACACCACCTTGGAAGGAATTTGGGTGGGGCGCAGGACAACTGTGTCCCTGTGGAAGACCAGGTAAGAGACTCGATGCAGAGCACCTGGAGCTCTCCCATCCTTCTACGCTGGCGTGATAGCCACCAGAAGGCGGTCTTCCACGACAGGTGAGAGAGTTCACACCTGTGCATTGGTTTGAATGGCTTGCCCATGAGCTTTGCCAGTACCAGCAGTAAATCCCACAGAGGTGGAGGTTCTCGCACCGGAGGAAATGTGATCAAGGCCTTTGAAAGCAGACCACCTTCTCCTCGCCACCGACTGCTCCCGGCCACGCCGGTAAGCAGAGATGGCTGCCAGGTCACACCCTTAGGGTCGTCGACTAAGCCCTTGACGAAAGGGACCATAAATAGCCCAAGATGCTTGCCAAGGAACAGGAGGAAGGGTCCAAGCCCTTGCCCTGACACCAAATGGAAAATCTCTTCCATTTGAAGGCATAGCATTTCCTGGTCGACTCCTTACGGGACGCCTCAACTACATTGAGGACCTCGTCGGAAAGACCCAAGGCCTGGAACTCTAGCCGCTCAGGAACCAGGCCATCAGGTGCAGGTATTGAAGGTCCGGATGGAACACCTTCCCCTGATTGACAGAGCAGGTCCGGGCAAGCTGAAAGCTGCCTCGGGAGCCTGGAGCCGAGGCTGAGGAGATTTGGGTACCAGAACTGGCGGGGCCAGCCTGGGGTTATCAGAATCACCTGCGCCTTGTCCCTCCTTGCTTTGAGAAGCACCTTGTGTATCAAGGGAAATGGGGGGAAGGCGTAGAAGAGGCCCGGGGTCCACGGCCTCGAGAAGGCATCCCCCTGCAGCGAGCCCTGCTGAGGGGGGCGGGCATGGAACAGCCTCAGCTCCGCGTTCACCCTGGAGGCAAACAGGTCCACCTGAGGTGTGCCCCAATGGGAGAACAGATCTTGTACTACCTCCAGCAGGAGAGACCACTCGTGGGATGCTGCCCCTATCCAGCTTAGGGCATTGGCCAGGGTGTTGGAGGCTCCTGCCACATGAATGGCTAGGAGAGCCGCCTCCAGGCTGCGCACGAGTGACCAAATGCGGAGAGCTTCCTTGCATAGAAGCATGGGCAGCGTCCCGCCCTGGCGGGAAGGTATTACATGGTCGTGGTATTGTCCGTCTGGACTCGGACCACTTGACCCCGGAGAAACGGAGCAAAGGCGGTGAGAGCTAGGCGGACCGCTCGGAGCTCCAGCAGGTTGATGTGGCATCGGGACTCCCGCGGGGACCAGAGGCCGTGGCCCCGGTGTTCCCCCAGATGGGCACCCCAACCCATCAGAGAGGCATCGGTCGATAGAGAGACCGTCGGTTCGGGTGGACAAACGGGATGCCTCCTGCAGATGAACTGGAACGGTCCACAACGGGTACACTTGGACCCCTCGGCACCGCAGGGAAAGCTGTCACCACTGCTATGCATGGTGAAGACCCTGGGAGCTGGAGACAGGCCAAAGGGCATGGCTCGGAACTTGAAGGATCCCTCCGGCTCGAAGCGAAGGAATCTCTGATGTGACGACGGATAGGCATGAAAGAATGCGTCCTGAGGTCCAGAGAGCAGAACCACACGCGGGTTCCGGGATGGTATTATCTGAGCCAGAGTGACCATCCTGAAGGTTCGAGACCTTAGGAACTTTTGGTAGTCGTAGGTCGAGAATGGGGTGCCAGCCCCCATCCGCTTCGGAACCAGGAAGTACCTGGACACAAACCCGGGTCTGAGGGAGGGTCCGCCACCTCCTGATCACCTCCTTTTGGAGGGGAGAGCGATGTCGGCTCGGCGAGCCGACAGTGAGGCTGCGGACCCCGAGGTGCGACAGCTCTGAAGGGCGGGGCCTGCTCGAACTACAGAGGCAGGCCTTTTCCCACCACCTCCAACACCCACCTGTCCGTGGTAATAATGGACCAGGCGGAAAGGAAGTGACTGAGCCGTCCCCCCCCCAGGGGGAACCTGGGGTGAGGTGACGGGGTTGGGGGCGACACCCCTCAGCCCGTCACTGGGCAGGCTTGGAGGAGGGGCCAGCCGAGGGACCTCCTGGCTTTACCTCCCTGCTTCCTGTTGGAGAGCCCGGGCTTAGGTTTGGGATGCCAAGCCCGAGGCTGCCTGGCCCTAGCGTTGCTGGGCAGGACGTGCCGCGTAGAAGAGACGAGGGCTTAGGCTGTGGTTTGCGGCCTTTGTCCTTCTGAGCGGATGAGACAGAGTCCAAAGTAGCACTGGACTTCTCGATCCTCTGCAGGTGACCTTCCACCCCAGGGCCGAGAGTGGGGGTCCCAAGAAGGGACATCCGCCAACTTGTGCTGGGTATCCGAGTGAAGGTGGATATCCTCCAGCCAAGCCCGACGAGCACAGCCACTGCGGCCGCCACAGACCTGGCACATGAGTCCCCAATGTCCAAAGCAGTCTGAAGCTGCTGTTTGGCCACTGCCCTGCCTTGGTCCCGCACCTGCCTAACCGTGGTCTGCAGATGCGCGGAAGATGAGGGACGACCTGCCCAGGGAGCCCAACAGGGCATGAGAGAAATATGCCATGAGGGCGGCCGAACTGGCCTGGCGAAGGCCGAGGGGAGGGGCATGGCGTAGACTTTGCCCGGCATAGTCCAATTTCTTGGACTCCTTGTCGAGGAGGGTTTGTCCCATCCCTAGCGTTCCGTACGTCGGAAAATGCTGTGGTAACTAACCCCTCGGCGAGGGTGTTCAGCTACCGGACAAGGAACCGGTGGGGACGCCCACTTCCTGGCCAAAGGCGCAGGGCAGGAAGCAGGGCGCTGCTAGAGCTCCAAGGCCGGGCCTACTATGGCCTCGCCACCGGAAAGGCCTCGTGAGGGAATCCCTCGTCCAGAATCTCCGTGAGGGGATACCTGGCCCGCTTAGAAACTGGTTCGAGCTTCATCCCGGTGGACTCCGAGATGAGCCGAAGCAATCCCAGGAAGGACGAAGGGCTATCGTCCACCGACTGTCCTCCTGAGGACTCCAAGTCCATTCGCTTGGAGAAAAGAGGAATCGTCTTCGGACTCGGAAGAGTCCTCAAAGAGCTGCCTTGGGCCTGAGCCACCCTCCACCTGCCGAGGTCGATCGGGAGTGAGGGAGACAGACAGCCTATGGGGCAGTCCCTGAGCCGACCGAGAATTCTTGGTCGGAGCCCCAACTAACGGCTGTGGAGGCGGAGGTTCCACCGGAATCGGTGGGGCAGCTGGTTTTGGCGAACAACCGCCCTGGGGAACAGGCCCTCGGATAAACGAGGGGTTGTTCGCCGCCCGGTGACAGCCACGAATGGCCAGGGAAGGCGACGCTTGTTCCCCGGTCAGAAGGAGCTGTTGCCACATGAGGTCCCTCATATTGTTGACGCAACTTACGTCAAGCTTCCCTCGTCCGAGAGGGAAGAGGAGCACAGCGGCGGCGCTGCCACCGCTTATGACAGCGGGACGCTGACCGCTAAGAAGTCCGGAGACTGATAACCTCGCTTTCCTGAGGACGGCAAAGGGAAGTGTCGGGGGAACCGCACTCCTCGTTCGGAGGGTTCAACCAAGGCTCCGAACCGGAGGCACAGACAAGCCAACGGGTCCTCAACTCCCACCGGGGAACCGGAGAGGGATTCTCGGTTTCTCCTGCTGACAACCCGTCCAATGGGTCAGAAAAATCTCGACGCGATCGGCGGAGTCGCGTGTCAACTGGCCTGACGGGAACACCGTGAGACCAGTGGCTTAGCCAGTCATCAAGTCGACGGCCGACAACTCGGGAGAGGGATCTTTCCCGCTCCTAAGAGCGCCGACGGTGGGACTTACCTTGTCTTTTTGGACCGAGAAAGCGTCCAGCAGAAGTTGGTCCCTCACCTTTAGTAGAGAGGCTCCTTAAAAGAAGCTGAATAAGAGGCACTGAGAGAGAGTGGGACAAATGCGCGGCGAGTAGGCGGCCAGCGCGCCTCCTCTTCGAGGCGATCATCTGCTCGAGCTGATCCGCCGAGCCCGCCGCCGCGGAAACCGCCGACCGGGCCTCTTTTGACTTCACCGGAGGAAAACGCTTCTCGGGACGCCCCAGTTGAAAACGGGCAGCACGGTCTTCGAGGACGTAGGCCGAGGGAAGAGCACAGGTCGCAGGCCTGCGGGTCGTGCTCCAAGCCTAGACAGTAGACGCACGTGGAGTGCGGATCCGTCAGAGACATCTTCTGCCCGCAAGGGCATCTCCGGAAACCGGGAGTCGATTTAGGAAGAATTAGGAACCAGTCTTATACGCAGAGCGTTAAGGAGGGAACCTGAGCTTCCAAGCGGTAAGGAAGATCTGGCGTCATGGGGCGGAGCCGAGAGTTTTACCACCCGGGTGGGTGGGAGGAGCCAGCTTGAAGACCTTCCGCAAGATTTAAAGCGGCAAGGATACCTGCCAGACAGTGTGGATGAACAACATATCCATGTCCCTAGAACATATCTTCTGCTGATTTGGGGCTTCTTCCTGATTATTATGGGCAATTTCCACATATTTTGACAGCTTCTTTCTTAGGGCACTCATATAAGAAGATACAGATTGTTTCTGGGTGGGATTATCTTCCCGCTTTCTTTATCACATCCAGTGGCCCTCTTGGCTGCCTACCAATACATCATTTCAAATGGTGAAACTCCTGTTGATGCTGTGGCACTTCTCTGTAGGCAAAAAGTAGGTAAGGCAAGTACTGGTCCCAGTCTTTCCTTTAACAAACCTTTAACATGCGTTTTGGGGTTTGGTTAAAATGCTCAACAAGACCGTCTGCCTGAGGGTGATAGGGGGAGGTTCTTACAGCAAGGATACCTAGTATTTTGTACAGCTCCTTAAGCAATGCAGCACAAAAATTACTACCCTGATCAGTAATTATTTCTTTAGGTATGCCCACTCTGCTTAAAATATTTGCAAGCTCTGCTGCCACTTTTGAAGCTGTGACAATACGCATTGGAACTGCTGCTGGGTATCAAGCAGCACAGTCGCATACTACCAGGATAAATCTATTACACTTACTACTTTTGTCTAAAGGACCAACCACATCCATTGCAATTCTCTCAAAAGGCACATCTATCAAGGGTAGGAGCACCAAGGGCACCTTGTCTTTTCTAGTGACTGCGGCTACTTTCTGACACTCGGCACAGGAATCATAATAGGTAGCAACATCTTCATGAATTCCAGGCCAGTAAAATCTATACAGCAATCTGGCAAGGGTGCGATCCCTCCCTGAGTGACCAGCCACAGGACTATCATGTGCCATCTGTAACAACTCTGTTCCATACTTCTGTGGTATAACCAATTAATCTGTCTCTTCCTGTGTCTGAGGGTTATCGCAAACTCTGTACAGTAACCCATTACATTTTCTAAACATTGCTTCACCCTATTTTGGTTTCACCCCCAGCTGTGTGAAATAATCCTGGAGAGAAACATCGTTAGCTTGCTCTGAAAGAAAATCACAATCAGTTAATTTAGTTACAGCATTTTCATATTTTAACCCTTCATGTCCATCAGTCATTTGTTGTCACAGTTTCTTCAAGCTTCGTCTTTCTTTCCTGGATTTCTGGATCTTGTAACTATGTTTAAACAAGCCCAAATCAAAATCACTCAAAGGAAGAGTCCCCACTGTCTGAAATTTTCTTTGCTCGAGCTCTTGTTACCACAGCTGCTGAAACATCAGGATTTACTCATTCTTTGATGAACTCAGTAAATCCTGGAAAAACCGGTTACTCACCTGTAACAGTAGTTCTAGGAGAGGTATATACTGTTCATCCATACTTATTGGCAGAGTCCCTTTCCCTTTAAATCAGCTGGAAAGTCTTCAAGCTGGCTCCTCCCAACCACACAGGCGGTATAACCCTCGGCTCCGTGTCCCATGACGCCAGATCTTAGCCCGCTGGAAGCCAGGTCTGTGTGTCCGCAGCCAAGGAGGTCGGGTCGGTCCGTATGGATTAATGACATATACCACTCCTAGAACTACTGTTTCAGGTGAGTAACCTGTTTTTCTAGAATCATGGATATGTTGTTCATCCACAATTAGCAAACTCCTAGCAGTTCTCTGGGAGGAAGGAGGCAAGGTGCACACCCCCTACTTTGGGAACAGAGACTGGAGAACTGAGGCCCCAAAACCAGCATCCCAGTGTAACTCAAGGTTGATGTGGTAGTGGGTAATAAAGGTGTTGCCGTCTTCCAGGTAGCAGCCGACAGGTTTCCTGATAGGGATGTCCCTGAGTAGCCACCAATGCAGCAGTATGGCAGGTAGAATGAGCTCTTATCCCTTTGGGAGGCTCCTTGCCCGCCAACTTCGTGCTGAGACTAATGCGATGTTATACATAGAGCAATAGTCCGTTTTGCTACAGAGTCTGCCAGAAGCGGCTTCCCGACACAAATGGAAAACCTTTCCATTTGAAGGCATGACACTTCCTGGTCGATTTCTTTTTGGATGCCTCCACCACTGTGAGGACATCCAAGACCCAAAACCTGGAACTCTAGCCACTCAGGTACCAGGCTGTGAGGTGCAGGGACTGAGGGTCCGGATGGAATACTTCTCCCTGATTGACTGAGATCAGGTCCGGGCGTGCTGGAAGCCTGTTGCTGAGGAGATCTGGGTACCAGAACTGGCATGGCCAGTCTGGGGCTATCAATCACCTGCGTCTTGTCCATCCTCACCTTGAAGAGCACCCTGTGGATCAAGGGAAATGGAGGGAAGATGTAGAAGAGCCTGGGATCCACAGCCTCGCGAAAGCATCCCCCTGCAGACAGCCCTGCTGGGGGGGGGCCAGGCATGAAAGAGCCTCAGCTTGGTGTTTTCCCTGGAGGTAAAACAGGTCCACCAACGGTTTGCCCCTGTGGGAGAACAAGCTGTAGGCTACTTCTGAATGGAAAGACCACTCGTGAGATGTCTCGCCTATGCGGCTGAGAGCATCTGCCAGCTGGTTTGAGGCTCGCTCGGAAGCGAAGGAATCTCTGGTGAGACGGACGGATAGGGACGTGAAAAAACGCGTCCTGCAAGTCCAGAGAGCAGAACCTACACGCCGCTGCTCCAAGGATGGTATTATCTGAGCCAGAGTGACCATCCTGAAGGTTCGAGACCTTAGGAACTTGTTTAGGCTCTAGTAGGTCGAGAATGGGGCGCCAGCCCCGTCTGCTTCGGAACCAGGAAGTACCTGGACACAAACCCTGGGTCTGAAGGAGGTCCACCACCTCTCTTACCACCTCCTTCTGGAGGGAGGAGGCCGATGTCGGCTCGACGAGCCGCCAGTGAGGCTGGGATCCCGGCCCCCGAGGGGCAACGGCTCTGAAGGGTGGTGCCTGCTCAATTCCAGAGGCAGGCCTCTTCCCACCACCTCCAAGACCCACCTGTCCGTGGTAACAGCGGACCAGGCGGAACGGAGAGGGAGTCACCTCTCACGGGGACCCAGGGCAAGGGTGACGGGAAATGGGGCGTACACCTCAGCCCGCCACTGGGCAGGCTTGGAGGAGGGACCGCCGAGGGACCTCCTGGGCCCTTTCCTCCCTGCCTCCTGTTAGAGGAAGCCGTGGCGGTTGGGTTTGGGATGCCAAGGCCGAGCCTGCTGGCCCTGACGCTGCTGGCCGGGCGCTGGGGGGCACAGAAGGACGAAAGGGCTTAGCTGTGGCTTGGCGGCCTTGTCCTTCTGAGCGGAAGAGACCGAGTCCAAGGTGGCATTGACTTCTCGATCCTCTGCAGGTGACCTTCCACCCCAGGGTCAAGAGGTCAGTCCCCAAAAAGGAACATCCGCCAACTTGTGCTGGGTATCCGAAGTAAAGGTGGATATCCTCAGCCAAGCCCTTCGGACATGATAGCCACCACTGCGGCGCGCCACCGATCTGGCACATGAGTCCCTATATCCAAAGCAGTCTGGAGCTGCTGTTTGGCCACTGCTCTCGTCCTGGTCCCGCACCTGCTTAACCGTAGTCTGCAGATCGGGCGGGAAGATGAGGATGACCTCATCCAGGGAGCCCAACAGGGCATGAGAAAATGTGTGCCATGAGGACGGCGAACTGGCCTGGCCGAAGGCCGAGAAGGGCGTGCGTAGACTTTTCGCCCGACATAGTCCAATTTCTTGGACTCCTTGTCAGGAGGTTTGTCCACATCCCTGGTGTTGCCGGGCGCCGAAACGCTGTCGGTAACCAACCCCTCAGCAGAGGGTGTTCCAAAACCGGACAAGGAACCGTAGGACCGTGATACTTCCTGGCCATCCTGGCCGAAGGCGCAGGGCAGGAAGCAGGGCTGCCAAAGCTCCAGTGCCGGACCCACTATGGCCTCGGCCACCGGAAAGGCCTCCGTCGGAGAACCGCGTCCAGAATCTCGTGAGGGGATACCTGGCCGCTTTGAAACGGGTTCGAGCTCCATCCCGTAGACTCCGAGATGAGCCGAAGCAGTCCTAGGAAGGACGACGGGCTATCGTCCATTGACTGACCTCCTGAAGACTCCAAGTCCAGTCGCTTGGAGAAAAGGAGGAATCATCTTCGGACTCGGAAGAGTCCTCGAAGACTGCCTCTGGCCTGAGCCACCCTTCACCTGCCGAGGTCGGGTCGGGAGTGAGGGTAACTGACAGCCGATGGGTAGGACCTTAGCCGACCGAGAATCCTTGGTCGGAGCCCCAATTGGTGGCTGTGGAGGCGGAGGTTCCACCGAATCGGTGGAGCAGCTGGTTTTGGCCGAACAACCGGCCTGGGTATAGGCCCCTGGATAAGTCGAGGGCTGGGGTCACGCTCCGTGGACAGTGCCATTTAATGGCCGGGAAGGCCACGGGTCGGCTTATTCCCCGCCAGGAGGAGCTTGTTGTAAATATACAAGGTCCTCGCATCGCCGACGCACTTACGCCAAGCCTCCTCATCCGGTGAGGAGGACGAGGTGACGAAGCGGGCGACGCCGCCATCATGTGCCGACCGACCGCCGGCGACGTGGATCGGTTGACTGCGGAAGAGGTCCGAGACCGAGAGTCCCGGAATTTTGAGGTCGGTGCGGGAGGTCGCCGGAACCGCACTCCTTCGCTCGATGGTCCATCCGAGGGCTCCGGAACCGAGGCACAGGCGAGCCCACGGATCCTCAACTCCTCCGGGAGACGGGAGAGGGAATCTCGGCTGCTAAAGGCGACAGCCCGTCCAATGGGTCGAGAAAATCTAGACTTCATCGGTGGGAGTCTCGGTCAACTGACCTGGCCAGGGGACACCGTGAGGCCAGTGGTCGAGCTTGACGTCGGCGGCCGGGGAAGGGACCTTTCCGCTCCCAAGAGCGTCGGCGGAGGGACTTCCCTGTCCCTCTTTTGGACCGAGAATAAGGTCCAGCAGGCGCGAGCCCTTCTCCTTTAGTGGAGAGGGACAGACAAAGCTCCTAAAAGAAGCCGTGTAGGAAGAACCCAAGAGAGCGGGATAAATCGCGGCCAGGAGAAGATACGGCCGCGCCGCCTCCTCTTCGAGGCGACCATCCGCTCGAGCTGATCCCGCCGAGTCCGCCATGCACACCGCACAACCGGGCCTCCTTGGACTTCACCGAGGAAACGCTCGGACGGCCCAGTTGCACCGGGCAGCACGGTCTTCGAGGACGTAGGCCGAGAAAGATGAGCACAGGTCGCAAGCCTGCGGGTCGTGCTCAAGGCCTAAGCAGTAGACACACGTGGAGTGTGGATCCGTCCGAGACATCTTCTGCCCGCATGGGCATCTCCGAAATCCGGGAGTCGATTTGTCCATCGCAGCCGCGAGGGATAGAAGACTGAAGTCTTTTGCAAAATTTATTTTTAAATCCGCAAACGGAGAAATAGGAACCAGTCACAAACGCAGAGCGTTAAGGAGGGAACCTGAGCTTCCAAGCGGTAAGGAAGATCTGGCGTCATGGGGCGGAGCCGAGAGTTATACCACCCGGGTGGGTGGGAGGAGCAAGCTTGAAGACCTTCCGGCAAGATTTAAAGCGGCAAGGATACCTGCCAATGAGTGTGGATGAACAACATATCCATGTCCCTAGAACAACCTTGTTTGTGTGGAAGACCAGGTAGGGAAACTCAGCGAATGCACACAAAGCTCACTGATCCTTCTGGGAGAGGTGATGATAGCCACTAAGAAGGTGGTCTTCCATGACAGATGTGACATCTCGTACCTGTACATTGGTGCAAAGGCTTACCCATGAGCACAACCAACATCAGTAACAAGTCAAGGTGGTGTTGGTTCATGCACTGGTGGGAACAGGTGGTCAAGGCCTTTGAAGAAACGCCTGAGCACCTTCTGCACCACCATCAGCATAGAAGCCCACGCCCAGTATGCAGAGATGGCCTGCCAGGTGCACTTTGAGGGTCACTGATCTCAGTCCTGACTGAGAAGGGAACCACAGGTAGTCTAGAATGCTAAACAAAGGTCAGGCCAGGGGGTCTAACTAACCATCCTGGCACCAAATGGAAAATCTTTTCCATCTGAAGGAACAGCACTGATGGGTCAAACTCTTTCTAGGAAGCCACCACAATGTGGAGCACATTTTCAAAAAAAATATCAAAAATTTGTGGAATTCTACACACTTAGGAACCAGGCTGTGAGGTGCAGGGACTGAATATCCAGATGCAGGACCTTCCCTTAGAGACAAGACAGTAGATACGGGTGCAGACACAACTGGCACGGAGGTCTGCTGCCAGGGCTTAGAGAGCTGGGCACCAAAACTGGTGTGGCCTGTCCAGGGCTACCAGGATCATCTGCACCTTGTTCCTCCTTACCCCAACACCTTGTGGATCCCAGGAAGAGGAGGGAAGGCACAGAGGAAGCCAAGGGTTCGGGGCCCCTTGAAGGCATCCCCCAGCAGTGTCTGCACTGTTGAGAGTACAAAAGCCTCAGCTTGGTGTTCTCCCAGGAGGCAAAGAGGCCCACTAGAGGAGTACCCCACATGGAGAAAAACAGGTTACTCACCTGTAACAGTAGTTCTAGGAATGGTATTTTGTTCATCCACACTGTTTGGCATGTCCCTTTCCCCTTTAAATCTTGCCGGAAAACGTCAAGCGGGCTCCTCCCACCCACCCAGGTGGTATATACCTTGGCTCCGCCCCATGACACCAGATCTCAGCCCGTTGGAAGCCAGGTTGTGTGCATCCGCAGCCGGGGAGGTCGGGTGGGTCCGTGTGAATGAACAACATATACCACTCCTATAACTACTGTTGCAGGTGAGTAAAGTACAGTTATGTAAGAACATACTGTAACAGTGCATCTTTGAGAACAGCTCTCGCAGCAGGTTACACCATTAGGACTGAAGCCAGCAGGCGCCAGGACTCCACGGAAATTTTCTAGCTAGCAGTATTCAGCGGGGACCACCCCTGACGTCGGTCCTGCCCCCGTCAGGCATAGTACATAAGGGGGCGGTCCCCCAGAATCCCCAGTTCTCCCGCTGGGGACTCCCGGCCGCTGGATGACATTAGAAGAGGAGACTGAGGATCTGCCATCAAATGGCAGTCAGAGAGATGCTGAGAACACCTGATCCTAGGAGAAGGATTTTGGAACCAGAATCTACCTCCAGTGGGGATGGTGGGAGGGAAAGTACCTGCTGCAAGAGCTGTTCTCGAAGATCTACTGTTATGGTAAGTTCTTACGTAACTGCACTATCTTACCTCGAGAAACAGCTCTTGCAGCAGGTTACACCATTAGGCCAGATTCCCAAGCAATAATGGAAATCCCACACCATTATAGGACAGAAGTCCTTGAAGGACTGCTAGACCAAAACCTGCTCTTCGCCTCGACGCAATATCCAGGCTATAATGCCTGATGAAAGTGTGCACGGAGCTCCAAGTAGCTGCAGCACAAATGGCAGAGGTGGACACATTCTTTAGGGCCACAAAGAAGGTAGCCACCCCCCTTGTGGAATGACCCTTGACCGCGCCCGGTAAGGGTTTGTTGCGCTTCTGGTAACGGAATGTAATACATTGAATGAGCCACCTGGATAGCGACTGCTTGGAAACAGGAGCTCCCATCATCCTGTGGGCAAAGGAGACAAAAAGCTGGTCCGGGTTTCGGTGGTATTTGGTTCTGGTCAGGTAGTATCGAAGACACCTATGCACATCTAGGGTGTGCAACAGGGCCTCTCCTTGATTTGAATAGTTAGGAAAGTACATTGGTAGATCGATGTCCTGATTAAGGGTGACAGCTGAGACCACCTTTGGCAGAAACTGGGTATTAGTCCTTAGAGATACCTTGTCTTGGTGAAAAACCAAATAAGGCTCTTTGCACATGAGTGCATGAAGTTCAGAAAGTCTTCTAGCCGAGGTAATGGCAACTAAAAACAACGTCTTCCAAGTAAGAAGACGTAGCTCGTAATCCGTGGCTAGTTCAACGGGTGGCAGCCTAAGTGCTCCAGGACAAAGGGTAGATCCCATGGCGGAATCGGACCCTTAACTGGAGGTCTAAGGTGGAGAATACCTCTCAGGAAGGCTCGTGCCATGTCCAACTGAGATATGGCGTGTTGGCCTATCGGACAATGATAGGCTGAGATGGCACAGAGGTGTACTTTGATCGAGGAGTAGGCCAAGCCTGTCTAAAAAGAGACAGGAGGTAGTCCAAGACCAACTTTTCTGGACAGTCTAGAGCGAAACCCCCTGCGTTTGAGCCCATATGCAAAAATGGTGCCATTTCATGGCGTAAGTCCCATGAATGGCCGGTTTTCTCGTGGCCACCAGAAAGTCAGCTACCTCTTGCGAGACCCCGTGTCGCAAAATGGCTATGTCTCTAGGAGCCAAGCATGCAGGCTCAGTGAACGAAGGTCCGGATGGACCAAGGAGCCCTCCTCCTGAGACAACAAGTGACAGTTGATTGGCAGAGGCACCGGAGGTTCCCGGGATATCTGATGTAGTAGAGGGAACCAGATCTGCCTGGGCCAGAACGGCGCGATGAGTATCAGCGTCGCTTGCTCTCTGCAAAGTTTCAGAAGAACCCTCTGAATCAACGGAAAGGTGGGAAAGGCATAGAGGAATCTGCCCACCCAGGAGGACAACGCGTCTCGCCAGAAAACACCAGGCCCTGGATCTAGCGAACAAAAACTTGTCAGTTTTGCATTGGATGGGGACGCGAAAAGGTCCAACTCTGGTGCACCCCATCTGTGAAACAGATCCTCTACTACCTCCTGGAGTAGTTCCCCACTCGTGGACTCTGGCCTGAGAGCGGCTCAGGCTGTCTGCAATGACGTTGTCCACTCCTGAGACATGAACAGCAATGAGGTTTGCGCCGTGTTGCAAAGCCCAATCCCACACACTCATGGCCTCCCTGAAAAGCGGGTAGGAATGGGTGCCTCCTTGTTTGTTGAGGCAATACATCACCGCGGTATTGTCTATTTGTAGAAGGGTACCAGGTGGCATCTCTGACTGGAAGGCCTGCAGGGCGTAAAGAACTGCTCTCATTTCCAGGATATTTATGTGGAGATGAGTCTCTTGGGCTGTCCACAGGCGAGGCCCTGAGACCTGACACTGTCAAGGTGTGCTCCCCATCCGAGCCCTGAGGAGTCTGTGGATCTGTGGAGAGTGTCACAATCGGAGACGGCGCAATGAAGGGACTCCTGCCGATAGATTCCTTGGATCAAGCCACCATTGCCAATCCCGGATTACGGTCTTCGTGATCGGTTTGAACTGCAGATGGTCTTGCTTTTGATCCCATTGGACCCGTAACATCCACTGGGTGACCGCATGTGGAGACTAGCAAGCAGGACTGTTGCGATGGCTGCAGCCATGTGTCGAACAGGCAAGGACCAATCTGGCAGGAGCGGCCTTCTTAGCGAAATGTCCCGGATGAGGGATCTGATGTGTTCCGCTCTGTCCTGGGGAAGAAAAGCTTTCCCTTGGGACGTTGCCCAGAACTCGCCTATGAACTGCAGAATCTGTGATGGAACCAGGCGTGACTTCTCTTGATTGATCATGATGCCCAGCGTCTCGAGCGGAGACTGCTTATAATGGATGGCGGACTTCAAGGCCTTCCGAGAGGGTGCCATGAGAAGCCAGTCGTCCAGGTAGGGGAACACATAGTGGTCTTGTCTCTCGAGTGTCGCTATGACTGCTATACACTTCATGAATACCCAAGGTGCCGATGATAGTCGAAGGAGAGGCTCGGAACTGATAATGGTTGCCCTGGAACTCGAGCGCAGAAACTTCCTGTCGCTCGAGCAAAGGGTATATGCAGTTAAGCGTCCTGCATGTCCAAAGCGCTAGAAAGGCGCCCTGCTTGAGCATGGGAATCAGACCTGGGAGGGTCACCATGCGGAAGTGTTTGTACAGGACCGACTTGTTGAGTCGCTGAGGTCAATGTCGGACGAAGGTCCCTGTTTTGGAACCAGAAGAAGTGAGAATAATATCCTAGACCCCTCTGGTTCCATGATGCGTTCTGTATAGCTTCTTTTTCCAGAAGCACGAGCACCTCCTGCTGTATTAGCAGGGCATACTGACCCGAGTAAACGGAGAGCAGGGAGGTCTTGCCGGTGGGTGGTCGAAACTCTATGAAATGGCCTTTCTTGACCAACTGAAGAACCCATCTGTCAGTGGTGATCAAATGCCACCCTGAAAAGTGGCGAGTGATGCGACCCCCAACCTTTTGTGCCCGTTGATCCGGAGGAGGGACGGGGGCCGGGAAGGAGTTGTGCTGTGGCAGCACTGGTCCCTGCAGGCTGGGCCGGTTTCATGTAATGCTGGCCTCTGCCTGGGGACGACTTGGCCTGGGCTTTGCGCTGAGAAGTGCCCCTTTGGTGCTGGCCGGAAAGTGGTTGCTGCCTCTGCTGCCAGCTGCGAAAACGGCTCTGGTTCCTGCGAAAGAAACCAGGCCTGGATCTGTACATGGCCTGTACAGATTGGACTGCCTTCCCCGCGTCCTGGAGTTTGGTGATGACCTTATCCGAGGACTCACCAGAAGTATCCATACATTATATGGGACGTCAAGAATGTTCTTCTGTACGTCCGGGGTGAAGCCAGAGACACGGAGCCAAGAGTGTCTCCGGAGACAAACGACTGAAGCCGCAGCTCTGGCAGACTAGTCCGCAGAATCGTATGCGGCTCGAAGCACTTGGGTACCCACATCTGACCCTGTGTGGAGAAGACTGAGGAGCTCTGCCTTCTGATCGCCATCCGGAAGTTTATCGACCAGGTCCTGGCCCTGGCCCTGTTCCCGCAAGGCATTCTGAAACTGTACCATGTGGGTGAGGTAGTTCAGGGACCTGATGGCGCATGTAGCAGCCGCGTACGTGCGTCTCCCCAGGGCATCCAGTTGCTTGGATTCCTGGTCCGGTGGCAGTGTACTAATATGTTGTGGTCTTTGAGACGGTCATGCGAGGCTGTGATGACCAGGGAGTCTGCCAGAGGTTGTTGGGCCAAGTACTGGTCCTCTCTCGGGGCCTTGTACAGGCGGTCAGCCTTCTTCAGCACTGCGGGAGTGGAGTGCGGACGCTTCCATGCAGCCCTGGTGACGTCCACGAAAGTGTCTACCAAGGGTGGTACTACCACAGGCTTTGGGTCTTTCTGCTGAAGACAGCGGGTGAGGCGTTGTCGTTCGGGGTCAAGGTCTTCAGCATCCCACCCCATGTTGTCCTGGATGTGCCTCATGATCTCGGCGAAAGAGGGATCATCCGGAGGAGACCTGGGGAGGTCATGTGGGTCCAGAGAGGAGATGCTGAGTTGAGAAGGAGATCTGGAGTAGTCAGAGGTGTCCGATCTGGAGTCCTTCCCGACAGGGTGTACAGACACCGTCTGGGTCGCTTGGGGCTGGGAGACCCTGATGGAGATCTTGAGGGAGGCCTTCTCCTGTCTATGGATCTGCCCCTAGGAGGTGGAGTCTGCTCCTTGGGGGTTGGTGGTCGTCCTGCTGGCCCCGTAGGTGGAGGAGGTGGTGTAGGAGGTGAAGGAGTAGTAGGAGGAGTTGGTTTAACAGGGACCACATCCTTTTGGATTATGTCCCACCAAAAAGTAAAGAGCTCCTTTATTTCTTCAATATTCATGCCCGATGACGGGCCTGGCGCCGGTGGTCTGTCGCCGGGGTCGGGCGTCGAGTCCCTCGGTGTCTCCAGGTTTGGGAAAGATTCCCACGGGAGCCCGGCATCCTCGGTGTCGCCCGCCTGGTCTTCGGGCAGTGTGGCATCCTCCTCAGTCGATTCCCTGTGACCGGCGTCCGCTGGTGGCGGGGGAGGCGGTCTTCCGCTCTGGAGAGTCGATGCCGGCGTCTGTCTCTTGGCCGGCGCCTTCAGATCGGCAAAGCCCAGGCGGCGACTGGTGTCTGGCTGGTGTCGTTGGTCCCTGCGAGTGCCTGGTCAACTTCAGATGCTTAGCCGACGTCAGGTGCTTGGCTGACGTCTGGTCTGACAACCGCTTCAGGGACATCAGGTCCTTGGTCTTTCTAGGAGCTGGATCAGGACCTCAGGGAGGTTGGGAGACCGACCTGGAGTCGGTGTCCCGACGTTGGGTGGAAGAAGATGATTTATGGCGCTCGGAAGAGGCCTTGGACGGAGTGAAGGAAGCCAAGGGCCTCGAAGTCTTAATAGGCTGGAGCGAGGAAGAGCCACTTGAAGCCCAGACCTTAACCGTGGGGGTGGGGGGTCTGTGACCGAGCCCTGGAGGGACAGCGGTCTGATCTGGTGGAGCCTGAGCTGCGGGAGTCAGAGGCCTGGTTCTGGGATCTTGACCTTACTTTGTCCCAGTGCTTATGGGCCTTAGAGGACGATTCTCCCCTGAAGAAAGGTTCTTGGTCCATCCTTTTTAAATTTTTCTTCAAGAAGATATGCCTGGAGTGCCTTCTGGCGGCGGATCCTGGTGCGGCTATTGAACCCTTGACAAAGGTGCAGGATTTGGTATCGTGGTCCGGGCCTAGGCACCACACGAGAGGAGTGAGGATCCTTGAAAGCGATCAGTTTTCCACAGGCACACTTAGAAAGGTGACCCTCAAGCGAAGGAGTTGGAGAGGACATCAGCGAAAAAACACACAGAAAGTTCTGTAGTCGTCGTACGCTAGGTAGAGACAGAGAGGCCGATGCTGGCGAGTCGACGGCGAGAAAAGAACGGGGGATTCTGAGGGACCGCCTCCTTTTGTACTACACCTGACAGACAGCGGGGGCGGGACCGATGTCGGAGGTGGTCTCCGCTGAATACTGCTAGCTAGAAAATTTCCGTGGGGTCCTGGCGCCTGCCGGCTTCAGTCCTAATGGTGTAACTTGCTGCAAGAGCGGTTTCTCGAAGCAAGATCGCGAGCGATTATCATTAACTCTGATGAGTTTAATTTTAAGCAAATTTGAAGATTCTGAAGCCAGGGCCAACTGAACACACAAGCAGTAAGGAGGGAACCTGTATCTTCCAGCGGAAAGGAAGATCTGGCGTCATGGGGTGGAGCCGAGGGTTATACAGTTGTGGCCAAAGATATTGGCACCCTTGCACTTTTCCAAATAACTCACAATTTCCTCTAAACAGAAGTTGAAATTAACAACAGTACAGTATTTGGTCTCCACAATTCTTTATTTCTCTGTTAATATTACAGAACCTTTGTTTTGATTCAGAATTTAATATATCCTTTAAATCCGAAAATGAAAAGAAATGGCATTGACAAAATTATTGACACCCTAGACTTAATATTTGGTAGCACAGCCTTTGGTCAAAATAACTGCAATCAACCACTTCCTATAGCCATGGATGAGCTTCCTGCATCTCTCTACTGGCAGTTTGGCCCCCTCTTCTTGTGCAGACTGCTCCAGTTCTCCCAGATTTGAAGGGTGCCTTCTCCCAACTGCTGTTTTCAGATCTCTCCACAGGTTTTCAATGGGATTTAGATCTGGACTCATTGCTGGCCACTTCAGAACAGTCTGGTGTCTTGTCTTGAACCATTCCTGGGTGCTTTCTGAAGTGTGTTTGGGGTCACTGTCCTGCTGGAAGACCCATGACCTTCGACGGAGACCCAGCTTTCTGACAATGGGTTCAACATTGTGCTCCAAAACGGCCTGGTAATCTCCAGATTTCATGATGCCATGCACACATTCAAGGCACCCAGTGCCAGAGGCAGCACAGCAACCCCAAAACATCACCGAACCTCCTTCATGTTTGACTGTAGGGAAATACAGGTTACTCACCCTTAACAGGAGTTCTAGGAATGGTATATGTTGTTCATCCACACTTATTGGCAGGTTCCTTGCCGCTTTAAATCTTGCCGGAAGGTCTTCAAGCTGGCTCCTCCCACCCACCCGGGTGGTAAAACTCTCGGCTCCGCCCCATGACGCCAGATCTGGCCCGCTGGAAGCTCAGGTTGTGCGTCGAAGCCGGGGAGTTGGATGAGTCGTGTGGATGAACAACATATACCATTCCTAGAACTCCTGTTACAGGTGAGTAACCTGTATTTCTAGGGACATGGATATGTTGTTCATCCACACTTCTTGGCAGACTCCTAGCAGTTCTCTGGGAGGAGGAGGCAAGCGCACACCCTACTTAGGGAATAAAGACTGGAGAACGAGGCCCCAAAACCAGCATCCCGCGTGACTCAAGGTCGATGTGGTAATGGGTAATGAAGGTGTGTGCTGACTTCCAGGTAGCAGCCCTGCAGATTTCCTGGATAGGACGCCCTGGAAGCAGCCACCGATGCAGCAGTATGACGGGTAGAATGAGCTCTTATCCCTCTGGGAGGCTCCATGCCCGCCAACTTATAGCAGAGATCTATGCAGGAGGTGACCCACCTGCCTATCGTCCGCTTGGCTGCAGGTCTGCCAGGTGCGGCTTCAGCGTAGGTGACAAACAGCTGGCAAACCTCTCCCCGAATTTCAGCCGTGCACTCCTTACAATAAGCGAGCGCCCTTCTAGGGTCCAAAGTATGGAGCCTATATTCGGCCTCCGAGGTGTGATTGGGGTAGAACACCAGCAGAGTCAACACCTGCTTAAGGTGAAACTCCGACACCACCTTCGGAAGGAATTTCGGTGGGCGCAGGACAACCTTGTCCCTGTGTGAAGACCAGGTAAGGAGACTCAATGCAGAGCGCCTGGAGTTCTCCCATCCTTCTGGCTGACGTGATAGACACCAAGAAGGCGGTCTTCCACGACAAGTGAGAGAGTTCACACCTATGCATTGGTTCGAATGGCTTGCCCATGAGCTTTGCCAGTACCAGCAGTAAATCCCACGGAGGTGGAGGTTCTCGCACCGGAGGGGAAATGTGATCAAGGCCTTTGAAAAGCGCCAGACCACCTTCTCCTTGCACATCGACTGCTTCCCCGCCCGCCTGCAGAGATGGCTGCCAGGTGCACCCTTAGGTCGCCGACCTAAGCCCTTGACTAGAAAGGGACCATAAATAGTCCAAGATGCATGCCAAGGAACAGGAGGAAGGGTCAAGCCCTGTCCTGACACCAAATGGAAAACCTCTTCCATTTGAAAGCATAGCATTTTCTGGTCGACTCCTTACAGGACGCCTCAACTACATTGAGGACCTCGTTGAAAGACCCAAGGCCTGGAACCTAGCCGCCCAGGAACCAGGCCGTCAGGTGCAGGGATTGAAGGTCCGGATGGAACACCTTCCCCTGATTGACTGAGAGCAGGTCCGGGCAAGCTGGAAGCTGCCTCGGGAGCCTGGAGCTGAGGCTGAGGAGATCTGGGTACCAGAACTGGCGGGGCCAGTCTGGGGCTATCAGAATCACCTGCGCCTTGTCCCTCCTTGTCTTGAGAAGCACCTTGTGAATCAAGGGAAATGGGGGAAAGGCGTAAAAGAGGCCAGGGTCCACAGCCTCGAGAAGGCATCCCCCTGCAGCGAGCCCTGCTGAGGGGGGGTGGGCATAAACAGCCTCAACCGCATTCTCCTGGAGCAAACAGGTCCACCTGAGGTGTGCCCCAGTGGGAGAACAGATCTTGTACTACCTCCGGCAGGAGAGACCACTCGTGAGATGCAGCCCCTATCCGGCTCAGGGCATCGGCCAGGGTGTTGGAGGCTCCTGCCACATGAATGGCTAGGAGATCCACCTCCAGGCTGCGCACGAGTGACCAAATGAGGAGAGCTTCCTTGCATAGAAGCATGGAGCGCGTCCCGCCCTGGCGGTTCAGGTAGTACATGGTCGTGGTATTGTCCGTCTGGACTCGGACCACTTGACCCCGGAGAAACGGAGCAAAGGCGGTGAGAGCTAGGCGGACCGCCTCGAGCTCCAGCAGGTTGATGTGGCATCGGGACTCCCGCGGGGACCAGAGGCCATGCACTCTGTGTTCCCCCAGATGGGCACCCCAACCCATCAGAGAGGCATCGGTCGATAGAGAGACCGTCGGCTCGGGGCGGACAAACGGGATGCCCTCCTGCAGATGGGATGCAACGGTCCACCACTGGAGAGCGTTCCACATCTCCTGGGTCACTATCACTAGCTGGTCCAATGGATCGCAGCGTTGTGACCACTGGCTGGCCAGTCCCCACTGAAGGGGGCGCATGTGCCAGCATGCCCAACGGACCACGCTGGTACAGGCCGCCATGAGACCCAGGAGGCGCAGGAAGTCCCGGGCAGGGCGCGATTGCCCAACCAGAAATGATTGGGCAAAGGAGGTAAGAACCTCGGCCCTGTCCGGGCTGGGAGCCAGGCCTGGCTCGAAGAGAGCCCGAGCTGCGCCCGATGAATAGAATCACCTGCTCGCTCGAGTCCGACTTGGCCCGTTGATGAGGAGGCAGACTTGAGAGCAAACCTGGAGGCCAGATCTCTGGACCGCTCCACCTCCCTGTCTGGAGGGCTGCTATCAATAATCGTCCAGGTAAGGGTACACCGGACTCCTTGGCGCCCAGGGAATGCTGTCACCACTGCCATGCATTTGGTGAAGACCCTGGGAGCTGGAGATAAGCCGAAGGGCATGGCTTGGAATCAAGAGAGATCCTTCCGCCGGAAGCGAAGGGAATCTCTGGTGAGACGGACGGATAGGGACGGAAAGAACGCTGTCCCTGTAAGTCCAGAGAGCAGAACACACGCCGTGTTCCAGAGATGGTATTATCTGAGCCAGAGTGACCATCCTGAAGGTTCGAGACCTTAGGAACTTGTTTAGATCGTGTGGAGTGAGAATGGGCGCCAACCCCGTCCGTTGAACCAGGAAATACCTGGACAGAACCCGGGTCTAAAGGGGTCCTCTACCTCTGTGATCACCTCCTCTTGGAGGAGGAGGCGATGTCGGCTCGGCGAGCCGCCAGTGAGCTTCGGACCCAGGCCCCGAGGTCGGCGGCTGTCTGAAGGGCGGGCCTGCTCGAACTCCTAGAGGCAGGCCCTTTCCCACCACCTCCAGTACCCACCTGTCCGTGGTAACAGCGGACCAGGCGGAAAGGAAGTGTCTGAGCCGGCCCCACGGGGAGAACCAGGGGTGAGGTGACAGGGATGGGCGACACCCCTCAGCCCGCCACTGGACAGGCTTGGAGGAGTGACCGCCGAGGGACCTCCTGGGCCTTTACCTCCCTGCTTCCTGTTGGAGGAAGCCGGCGGCTTGGTTTGGGATGCCAAGCTGAGCCTGCTGGCCTTACTGGCGTGCAGGGCGCATGGGCGACGAAAGGACGAAGGGCTTAGGTGTGGTTTGGCGCCTTTGTCCTTCTGAGCAGAAGAGACAGAGTCCAAGGTAGCATTGAACTTCTCGATCCTCTGCAGGTGACCTTCCACCCCAGGGCCGAAGAGGTCAGTCCCCAAAAAGGGAACATCCGCCAACTTGTGCTGGGTATCCGAGATAAAGGTGGATATCCTCAGCCAAGCCCAACGACGCATGGCCACTGCGGCCGCCACAGACCTGGCACATGAGTCCCCGATGTCTAATGCAGTCTGGAGCTGCTGTTTGGCCACTGCCCTGCCCTGGTCCCACACCTGCCTGACCGTAGTCTGCAGATCTGCGGGAAGATGAGGGACAACCTCATCCAGGGAGCCCAACAGGGCGTGAGAAAAATGTGCCATGAGGACGGCCGAACTGGCCTGACGAAGGCCGAGAGAGGACGAAGCATAGACTTTTCGCCCGGCATAATCCAATTTCTTGGATTCCTTGTCGGGAGGTTTGTCCACATCCCTGGCGTTCCCGGCACGCCGGAAAATGCTGTCGGTAACCAACCCCTTGGCCGAGGGGTGTTCCGAAAAACCGGACAGGGAACCGTTAGGGACCGCATACTTCCTGGCCATCCTGGCTGAAGGCGCAGGGCAGGAAGCAGGACGCTGCCAAAGTTCCAAGGCCGGACCCACTATGGCTTCGGCCACCGGAAAGGCCTCCGTAGGAGCATCCCCTCGGTCCAGAACCTCCGTGAGGGGATACCTGGCCCGTTTAGAAACTGGTTCAAGCTTCATCCCGGTGGACTCCGAGATGAGTCGAAGCAACCCTGAGAAGGACGAAGGACTATCGTCCACTGCCTGCCCTCCCGAGGACTCCAAGTCCATGCGCTTGGAGAAGAGGGAGGAACCATCATCGGACTCAGAAGAGTCCCCAAAGAGCTGCCTCGGGCCTGAGCCACCCTCCACCTGCCGAAGTTTATCAGGAGTGAGGGTGACAGACAGCCTATGGGGCAAACCCAAGGCCGACCGAGAATTTTTGTTCGGAGCCCCAACTAATGGCTGTGGAGGCGGAGGTTCCACCAGAATCGGTGGGGCAGCTGGAATTGGCTGAACAACTGGCCTGGGAAGAGGCTCCTCGGCTACAACGAGGGGTTGTTTCGGCCGCTCTGGTGACAGCCACTTAATGGCCGGGGAAGACGACTGGGTCGGCCTATTCCCGGTCAAAAGGAGCTGTTGCCACATGAGTTCCTCACTTTCAGATGCAACTTGCGCCCAAGCCTCCCTCGTCCGAGGAAGAGTGGCGCCATGCCGAGACCGCCTATAGGCGGCGGGATCGGTTGGATCATGAGGATGTCCGAGACGAGAGTCTCGACTAGGCCGAGGAAGGCGAGGAGAAGTGTCGGAATCGACCTCGGCTCAGACGATCCCACCAAGGCTCCGAACCGAAGCACAGACGAGCTGAGGGATCTCAACCCCACCGGGGAACCGGGAGAGGGATTCTCAGCTTCTCCAGCCAACAACCCGCCTAACGGGTCGAGAAAAATCTCGACCGCGTTGTCGGGAGTCTCGGTCAACTGGCCCGACGGGGACACCGTGAAGCCAGTGGCCGAAGCTGAGGGGTCGACCGAAGTCGACTGTCGACAAGGGGAGGGGGATCTTTCCCGCTCCCAAGAGAGTCGACTGAGAGACTTACTTTTGCTCTTTTTGGACCTGGAAAAAGGTCCCGGAGAAGTTGGACCCTCACCTTTCGTCGAGAGAATCAGACAAAGCTCCTTAAAAGAAGCCGAGTACGAGGCACCAAGAGAGCGGGACAAATGCCGCAGCCGAGGTAGAAGCGGCCCGAGCCGCCTCCTCTTCGAGGGCGATCATCTGCTCGAGCTGATCCACCGAGCCCGCCGCCGGACACCGCCAACCGGGCCTCTTTAGATTTCACCGGTGAAATTCTTTTCTCGGGGCGCCCCAGTTGTAATCGGGCAGCACGGTCTTCAAGGACGTAGGCCGAAAAAGAAGAGCACAAGTCGCAGGCCTGCGGGTCGTGCTCAAGGCCCAGGCAGTAGACACACGTGGAGTGCGGATCCGTCCTAGACATCTTCTGCCCGCAAGGGCACCTCCGGAAACCGGGAGTCGATTTGTCCATCGCAGCCACGAGGAGAAGAAGACCAAGTCTTTTAGCAAAAACATTTCGATTTCAACTTTAGAAGAATTAGGAACTAGTCTTAAACGCAGAGCGTTAAGGAGGGAACCTGAGCCTCCAGTGTAAGGAAGATCTGGCGCCATGGGGCGGAGCCAGAGTTTTACCACCCGGTGGGTGGAGGAGCCAGCTTGAAGACCTTCCGCAAGATTTAAAGTGGCAAGGAACCTGCCAATAAGTGTGGATGAACAACATATCCATGTCCCTAGAAGGTGTTCTTTTCTTTAAAGGCTTCATTTTGTTTTCTGTAAACATAAAGATGATGTGCTTTACCAAAAAGCTCTAATTTGGCCTCATCTGTCCACAGGACATTCTCCCAGAAGGATTTTGGCTTGTTCAGGTGTGTTTTGGCAAACCCCAGTCTGGCTTTCTTATGTCTCTCTCTCAGCAGTGGGGTCCTCCTGGGTCTCCTACCATATAACCCCCTTTCATTGAGTTAGTGACGGATGGTGCGAGTTGAAACTATCGTACCTTGTGTCTGAAGGTCAGCTTGAATCTGTTTGGCAGTTGATCGAGGTGCTTTCTCCACCATTCGATCAAGTTCTCTTGAGGCCATGTCCAGGGAGGTTGGCTACAGTGCCATGGGCCTTAAACATCCTGATAACATTATGTACGGTGGAAACAGGAACATCAAGGTCTCTGGAGATTGATTTGCAGCCTTGAGATTGTCCGTGCTTCGCTACAATCTTCTGTCTGACCTCCTCAGACAATTCTCTGGCTGTCTTTCTTTTCTCCATGCTCATTGCGGTACACACAGTGACACAAAACAGGAGAATGAGTCCTTTTCTCTAGTCAGACTGGTTGAATGAGTGATTTTTATATTGCAGGCACCTGCAACTCACCACAGGTGAGTTCAATTCCAAAGTGAAGGAGCATCACCTACTTGAAATCTAATTATTTTTAACTACTTCTAAAAGGTGCCAATAGTTTTGTCCGGGCCATTTAAGGATTTCTGTGTGGAATAAGCTAAGACTTAGTAATTTTTCCTGCTTTTTGTGTTTTATTCCACTGCAAACCAAAGAAATACATATGTGGATACCATTTTTTTTTTTTAATTTCAACAATTTTTTAGAAGGAATGATGCATTATTAGAAAAAAACTACAAGGGCACCAATATTTTGTTACACTGTACCACCAGAGTGGGTGGAGGAGCCAGCTTCAGGACCTTCTGGAAAGATTCTTTAAGGGAAAGGACATGTCAACAAGTGTGGACAGAACACATTCATGATCTTGTAAATGCTGTTACTTCTACTACATCCAAACACATCCTGTGTCCTCCTTCCCATTCATCTGAGGTTTGTTGTAAAATGTTCCTCCAAGCTTCCAGCTATGGAATGTGGTCTACAGTGCAGCCCTAAAACAACTGACCAAGCGGCCCAGTGGCATGGAGGGCTGAGGCTCCAGTGCCTTACCTCCTGCCACACCAGCAACCCAGGTTCAGAAATGGACACCGATCATTGGGGCTGCCAGGGAGCAAGAATCGAGGAGTTACAATGGACAGCTCTCCTCCCTCGGGGAGACGGGTAGTGTGACCTGCTTTCTGTCTGTCTGCCACCTGAAGGTGTCCAAGTGTAGCACAGCCTGGGCACACAAGCAACAACCAATCACAGGCATTTGAGGACATCTCCACGGAGGCGGAGGTCGTCCATTGTGCCGTGCGCGGTTTCAGGGCAACAAAAATGAGAGGGAAAAAAAAAAAAAAGCCCTGGCATGGGATGACGTCCGGGCCCTCACAGGTCCCGCCAGTGACCAGGCATCCTGCCAATAGTCCTGCAAGTGAAAGACACCAGGCAAGAAGATAAGTCGTGGGGAAGTCAGGTGATGGGGCAGGGGGGACTGAACAGAAGGTGGCTGACCAGAGGCGACAAGAGGAATAGAATACTTATGGAGAAATTAAAAAAAAAAAAAAAAAAAAAAAAAAAAACCAACAACCCCTTCCCGATCAGACTGGATCCTCTTTTCCACATCTCCTGTCAATCTGTTCTGGACTCCCTCTTTCCATACCTATCACTGCTCTTCATATTCCTCGCCTCTCCCCTTTCCTGGAGTACAAACACCTACCCTCCCCACTGCATCTTCCTCATTGGTAAATTCGGGTTTAGTTTCCTTCCCTGCTATCTTAGTTTAGTTTTTGCTTGCCCCATCCCCTCTTCACAGTCCCTTAAGAACTCTTCTCCAGGATCTTGGCTGGGCAGGTAGCAATCTCCCAAGTTCCAGTCTCTCCATCTGTCCTGAAGCTCCTTCTCTATGTGCTCTTGTACGCAGCGTTTCTCCTGCCACACCACTGCTCATAGCTCTCCCTTTGTTTTGGTCTGTGCTACTGACCTGCCTAGGTGAAGTCCTTCCATCTGTGATGTTTCATCCTCACAATTTAGTCTGCATAGCTTGTTTCTATTTTGTGCTGTAGAGAAGTCATTCATGCTTCCCATTTCTATGAAGCTTTAAACGGTCTGGCCATTTGGACTTATATAATGTTATTTTTTATTTATTATTTCAAAAAACTGGGTAGGCCCACTAAGATGCGTCCTTTTTTCAGGGGTGACCCATCATTAATAAGATGTACTGTAGGCAAATTTGTACCCATACAGTAAGGTAAGAGAAAGTCATACAAGTGGATTCATGGAACAGTCTTCCGGAGGAGGTTGTGGAGTCAAAAACAGTGGTGGAATTCAAGCATGCATGGGACAGTCATATAAGGCAATTCTAGGGGGTGGGAGTAGGAAGAAGTAGGCTGCTGGTTAACTAGGATCTGCAGCTTATCCATTAGGTAGGGAAATGGGCAGACTGGGTGTGCCAAGCGGTCCTTATCTGCCACCAAATTCTGTGTTTCTATAAGTATAGTAGGCACATATAAACCCATGCAGCAGATAACATACAAAGTCATTCATGGTGCAGTGTAACATCAGCAGGGCATCATCGCAACAGGGTGGGGGACAGCTGATATTAGTTAAACAGAACATAATAAGGAGACAAGAAGAACAGATTACTCACCTGTAACAGTAGTTCTAGGAATGTTATATGTTCTTCATCCACACTTATTGGCATGTCCCCTTTGACTTTAAATCTTGCCGGAAGTCTTCAAGCTGGCTCCTCCCACCCACCCGGGTGGTATATACCTTGGCTCCGCCCCGTGATGCCAGATCTTAGAGCGCTGGAAGTCAGACGTTGTGCGTCTGCAGCCAGGGAGGTCGGGTGGATCCGTGTGGATGAACATCATATACCACTCCTACAACTACTGTTACAGGCGGGTAACCTGTTCTAGGAGCGTGGATATGTTATTCTATCACACTTCTTGTGAGCTCCTATAGCAATTCTCCGGGAGAGAAGAAAGCAGCGCACACCCCCACTGATACTCACTTGGGAAATAGAGATTGGAGAACTGAGGCCCCAAAACCAGCATCCCAGCGTGACTCAAGGTTGATGTAGTAGTGGGTGATGAAGGTGTTTGCTGACTTTCGAGGTAGCAGCCTGGCAGATTTCCTGGATAGGGATGTCTCTGGAAGCAGCCACCGATGCAGCAGTATGGAGGGTAGAATGAACAGGTTACTCACCTGTAACAGTAGTTCTAGGAGTGGTATATGTTGTTCATCCACACATCTTGGCAGACTCCTAGCAGTTTTTTGGGAGGGAGGAGGGAGGCAAGGCGCACACCCCCACTGATACTCACTTGGGAAACAGAGACTGGAGAAGTGAGGCCCCAAAACCAGCATCCCGGCGTGACTAAAGGTCGATGTGGTAATGCGTAATGAAAGTGTTTGCTGACATCCAGTTAACAGCCCGGCAGGTTTCCTGGATTGGGATGTACCTGGAAGCAGCAGTATGGCGGGTAGAATGAACTCTTATCCCTCTGGGAGGCTCCTTGCCCCGCCAACTCGAAGCACAAACCTATGCATGATGTAATCCATCTTGCAACAGTCTGCTTTGCTGCAGATCTGCCAGAAGTGGCTTCAGCGTAAGTGACAAACAGCTGGCGAACCTCTCCACGAATTTCCGCTGTTCTCTCCTTGTAATTGGAGACAGCATGTCTCCGGTCCAAGGTATGGAGCCTGTATTCGGCCTCCGAGATGTAATTAGGATAGTATACAGGCAGAGTCATCACCTGGTTAAAGTGAAACTCTGACACCTCCTTTGGAAGGAGTTTTGGGTGGGGGCGAAGGACAACTTTGTCCCTGTGGAAGACCAAATAAGGGAAGTACACGAAAGTGCCTGAGCTCCCTGTCCTTCTGGCAGACGTGATAGCCACCAGGAAGGCCGCCTTCCATGACAAGTGAGACAGCTCACACTTGTGCATTGGTTGAGCGGCTTGCCCATGAGCTTTCCCAATACCAGCAGTAGAGCCCGCGAGGTGGAGGTTCCACTTACCCGGAGGGATATGTGATCAGGCAAAAGCGGCAACCCACTGTCTCCTGCGCCAACGTCAAGCTGACCGCCCACTGGTAAGCAGAAATGGCTGGCAGGTGCACCCTAAGGGTCGATGACCGCAGACCCCCTTTGGAGAGAGAGAGAGAGAGAGAGAGAGAGAGAGAGACCAAAGGTCGATAATGTCAGCCACTGAACAGGATAAAGGGTCCAGGCCCTTACCCGACACCAAATGGAAAACCTTTTCCATTTCAAGGCACATCATTTCCTGGTCAGTTCCTTTCTAGGAGTCTCCACCACAGTGTAGACATCTTCAGAAAGACCCAAAGCCTGGAACTCTAGCGCTCAGGTACCAGGGTTGAGGTGTAGGGATTGAAGGTCCGGATGGAAGACCTTCCCTGATTTAGAGATTTCAGGGCCAGGCGTGTACAAAGCCGCTCCGGGGGCCTGCAGCTGAGGAGAGCTGGATACCAGAACTGGCGTGGTCCGTCTGGGGCTACCAGAATCACCTTCGCCTTGTCTCTCCTCACCTTGAGTAACAACTTGTAGATCAAAGGAAACAGAGGGAAGGCGTAGAGGAGGCCTGGGGTCCACGGCCTCAAGAAGGCACACCCCTGCAGTGAGCCCTGCTGAGGGGGGCGGGCATGAAACTGCCTCAGCTTGGCGTTTTCCCTGGAGGCAAACAGGTCCACCATCGGTATGCCCCAACGGGAGAACAGGCTGTAAGCTACCTCTGGATGGAGAGACCATGCATGGGAGGTCTGGTCTAGGTGGCTCAGAGCATTCGCCAGCTGGTTCGAGGCTCCTGCCTCATGGATGGCTAGGATGTCTGCTTCGAACCGGCACACGAGTTCCCAGATGCGGAGCGCCTCCTTGCAAAGCAGACGGGAGTGCATGCCGCCCTGTTTGTTGAGGTAGTACATGGTCGTGATATTGTCCATTTGTACTTGAACCACTTGACCCAGGAGCTGAGGAGCGAAGCTGACAGTGCCAGTCTGAAGGCTCTGAAATCCAACAGATTGATGTGGTCAGGACTCCTCGGGGTCCAGAGCCAGTGGGCCTTTTGTCCCCATTGGGCTCCCCAGCCCATGAGAGAGCATCCAGTAGTAAAACGATCTTGGCTCGGGCGGACAAGCAGGATCCCTTCCTGCAACTGGTCTGGGGCGGTCCACCACTGGGAGCATCCCACATCTTCAGCTTACAGTGACCAGCTGGTCGAATTGACCAAGGTGCCAAGTCCAATGGGCGGCCAGCTCCCATTGAAGAGGCGCATGTGCCACAGGGCCCAATGGACCACTGAGGTGCACGCTGCCATGTAACCCTGAAGGCTCAGAAAGTCCTGGGCAGGGCGCAATTGCCCAACCAGAAATGACTGAGCAAAGGAGGAGAAGACCTCCGTTCTGATCGCAGGGAGCCGAGCTCTGGCTTGATAAGAGTTGAGCTTTGCACTGATAAAGCCCATCACCTGAGAAGGCACGAGTTCCGACTTTGCCTTGTTGATCAGGAAGCTGAGCTGGGTGCAGGTTTGGAGGGCCAGATCCCTGGACCTCTCCACCTCCTTTTGGGTAGAACCTGCAAGGAGTCAATCGTTGAGGTATGGGTAAATTCTGCCCCCCCCCAAAAGATGGGCTGCCGCCACTGCAATGCATTTGGTGAAGACCCATGGGGCCGATGGCAGGCCGAACGGCATGGCTCGGAACTCGTACAGGGTCCCTTCGACCCTGAAGCGGAGGAGCAGCTGATGAGATGGACGGATTGGGACGTGAAAGAACGCGTCCTGCAGATCCAGTGAACAGAACCACATGTTTCGCTCCAAGGATGGTATGATCTGGGACAGAGTGACCATCCAAAAGGTGCATGACCCGAGATACTGATTCAGGCCGCTTGGGCACCAGGAAGTACCTGGAGACAAAGCCTGGGTCTGCTGAAGGATCCGCCACTGGAGCTACTACCTCCTTGAGGAGGAGCTAAGCGATGTAGTCTCGAAGACCCTACCGAGTGTGTGCAGAAAGAACAGGTTACTCACCTGTAACAGTAGTTCTAGGAGTGGTATATGTTGTTCATCCACACTGTCTGGCATTGTTCCTTTCCCCTTTAAATCTTGCCGGAAGTCTTCAAGCTGGCTCCTCCCACCCACCCGGGTGGTAAATACCTCGGCTCCGCCCCAAGATGCCAGATCTAGCCCGCTGGAAGCCAGGGTGTGCGCCTAAAGCCGGGGAGGTAGGGTGGGTGCGTGTGGATGAACAACATATACCACTCCTAGAACTACTGTTACAGGTGAGTAACCTGTTCTTCTAGGAGCGTGGATATGTTGTTCATCCCATATCTAACAGACTCAAGCAGTTCTCCGGGAGGAGGGAGGCAAGCGCACACCCTACTTAGGGAACAGAGATTGGAGAACAGAGGCCCCAAAACCCGCATCCCGGCTGACTCTGGAGTCGATGTGGTAATGGGTAATAAAGGTGTTTGCGGACTTCCAGGTGGCGGCCCAACAGATTTCCTGGATAGGATGTCCTGGAAGCAGCCACGAAGCAGCAGTATGGCGGGTAGAATGAACCCTTTATCCGTTGGGAGCTCCTTCCACCAATTCATAGCACAGACCTATGCATGATGTAATCCATCTCGCAATAGTCCGCTGGCTGCAGGTCTGCCAGAGCGGCTTCAAGGGTGACAAACAGCTGAACCTCTCCCAATTTCGCCGTCCTCTCCTAACAGTAGGAGAACGCCTGAGGTCAGAGTATGGAGTCTATCCTCGGCATCCGAGGTGTAGTTAGGGTAGTATACGGCACAGTCAACACCTGGTTGAGGTGAAACTCTGACAACACCTTCGGAAGGAATTTGGGTGGGGTGCAGGACAACTTTGTCCCTGTGAAAGACCAGATAGGGGAGTCCACTGAGCGCCTGGAGCTCCCCGTCCTTCTGGCTGACGTGATAGCCACCAAGAGGCCGTCTTCCACGACAAGTCTGAAAGCGCAGACTTGTGCATGGGTTGAATAGCTTGCCCATGAGCTTTGCCAAAACCAGCAAAAGATCCCTAGGTGGAGGTTCACGCACCAGAGGATATGTGATCCAGGCCTTTGAAAAGCGCGATCACCTTTTCCTGAGCAGCGATCGGTTGACCAACCCGCGACCGTGAGCCGATATGGCTGCTGAGGTGCACCCTAAGGGTCGATGACCGAAGACCCCCTTTGGAGAGAGACCAAAGGTAGTCTAGAATGTTAGCCACAGAGCAGGATAATGTGTCCAGGCTTTTGCCCTGACACCAAATGGAAAATCTCTTCCATTTGAAAGCATAACATTTCCTGGTCGATTCTTTTCGAGATGCCTCAACCACGGTGTAGACATCTTCAGAAAGACCCAAAGCCTGGAACTCTAGCCGCTCAGGAACCACGCTGTGAGGTGCAGGGATTGAAGGTCAAGATGAAAGACCTTCCCTGGTTCATTGATATCAGGTCCGGTGTACAGCCGCTCCGGGGCCCTGCAGCCGAGGCTGAGGAGATGGGATACCAGAACTGGCGTGGCCAATCTGGGGCTACCAGGATCACCCTCGCACTTGTCCCTCCTCACCTTGAGGCCTAACCTTGTGGATCAAGGGAAATGGGGAAAGGCAAAAAGAAAGGGCCTGGGGTCCACCGGCCTCAAGAAGGCATCCCTGCAGCGAACCCTGCTGAGGGGGCGGGCATGGTACATCCTTAGCTTGGTGTTCTCCCTGGAGGCAAACAGGTCCACCAGCGGTTTGCCTCAAGCGAAGAAATAGGTCGTAAGCTACCTCTGGATGGAGAGACCACTGTGGGATGTCTGGCCTAGCGGCTGAGAGCATCCGCCAGTTGGTTGCGACTCCTGCCACATGGATGGCTAGGAGATCCGCCCGGCTGATGAAGGTCCAGATCCGGGCGCCTCCTTGCATAGCAGGCGGAGTGCGTGCCGCCCTGTTTGTTGAGTAGTACATGGTGGTGGTATTGTCCGTCTGGATTTGATCCACTTGACCCCGGGCTGAGGAGCGCTGACAGAGCCAGTCTGACTGCCCTGAGCTCCAGCAGGTTGATGTGGCATCGGGACTCCTCGGGGTCCAGAGGCCGTGGGCCCTGTTCCCCATGTGGGCTCCCAGACCATGAGAGAGGCATCGTCGTAGGATGACTGTCGGCTCAGGGCGGACAAGCGGATTCCTTCCTGCAGATGACTCAGGACGGTTCACCACTGGAGAGCGTCCCACATCCTCTGGGTGACTGATCAGCTGGCCGAAAAGACCCTGACGCTGAGACCACTGGGCGGCCAGCTCCCACTGAAGGGGGCGCATGTGCAGTCTGGCCCAGCGGACCACTGAAGTGCACGCTGCCATGTAACCCAGGAGGCAGAAAGTCCCGGCAGAGCGGAGTGCCCAACCAGAAATGACTGGGCAAAGGAGGAGAACCTCCGACCGTGTCCGCCCGGGCCGAGCTCTGGCTTGGCGGTCGAGGCTCTGCCCGATGAGCCCATCACGTGAGAAAGTACGAGTTCGATTTGGCCTCGTTGATCAGAAGAGCCCAAGTGTGAGCAGGTTCGGAGGGTCAGGTCCCTGGACCTCTCCACCTCCTGAAGGGAGAACCGCCAGAGCCAGTCATCTAGGTAGGGTAAATCTACGAACCCCTGGCGCGTGGAGATGGGCTGCCACCACTGCGATGCATTTGGTGAAGACCCATGGGGCCGATGACAGGCGAGCGGCATGGCTCTGAACTTGTGCAGGGTCCCTTCGACCCTGAAGCGGAGGAACCGCTGATGGGACGGACGGATAGGGACGTGGAAAAAGTGTCCTGAAGATCCAGTGTACAGAACCACGTTTCGCTCCAGAGATGGTATGATCTGGTTCAGAGTTACCATCCGAAAGGTGCGAGACCTAAGATACTGATTCAGGTCGTGCAGATCTAGAATGGGGCGCCAACCCCCCGTCCGTTTGGGCACCAGGAAATACCTGGAGACAAAGCCTGGGTCTGAAGGAGGATCCGGCACTCGGGCCACTGCCTCTTTGAGGAGGAGTAGCGCAATGTCGTCCCGAAAGGAAGACTGGGCGACTGAGATCCTTTCCTCTCGTGGGGCACGGGCTCGGCTGGGAGGGAACTGCTCGAATTCTAGGGGCAGACCTTGCCCGACCACTTCTAGAACCCACCTGTCCGAAGTGATACCGGACCAGGCGGAAAGGAAATGGTGGAGCTGGCCCCTCACGGGAGGACCCAGAGCTGGTGTGACGGCTGCGGAGGCCACCCCGGCCCGTCACTGGGCAGGCTTAGAGAGGAGGAGGAGGCACCTGGACAAGCACCTCGGCCTCCTTTGGGACTGGTGGGACCTTCTTGGAGCCTGGGCGCCAAGCCTGAGCCTGCTGTTGTGCTGACCCCCTGGAAGAGGTGGTTGTCTGACCGCGGGGAAGAATGTCGAAGAGCTTCTTTCCTCTCGCTTCTGCTGGTTCTTACTTGAAGACCTTTTGAGAAGTGGCATCTAAGGTGGCATTAGACTGTTTGATGCGCTGCAGATGACCTGCCACTCCTGGCCGAAGAGGTCGGTGCCAAGGAAGGGCACATCAGCTAGCTTGTGCTGAGGTATCACGGAAAGGAGGATAACCTCAGCCAAGCCCTGCGGCAGTGGATACCGCTGCAGCTAGTGAGCAGGCACAGGAATCACCCATGTCCAGTGCAGTCTGAAGCTGTTTAGCAACAGCCCAGCCCTGGTCCTGACCTGCTTGGACCGTGGTCTGCGTGTCAGCTGGGAGGTGAGGAAGAACAGGTCCAGCGACCCCAAAAGGCGTGAGAAGGTGTGCCATAATCACTGCTGAGCTTGCCTGGCAGGCCAAGGAAGATGCTGCATAGACCTTCCGGGCCGAGTGGTCCCTGGTTGGACTCCTTGTCCGAGGCGGTCCAGTATCCGCCGAGCTGCCCGTCCGCCTGAACACTGAGGCAGTCACAGGGCTTTCCGCCGAGGGGTGCTCAGTAAATCCCGCCAAGGACCTGTGGGCACCCAGCACTTGGGTACCATGCGGGCAGGCAGACTGGCAGGGAGGCAGGGCGCTGCCAGAGTTCCAGGGCGGGCCAACTAAGGCAATGACTGGAAAGGCCTCCGTGAGGGTATCCTCCCTCTTAAGAATATCCATAAGGGATATTCTGCCTTTTCTGAATAGGCTGCAGGGGCATCCCGTGGACTCAGAAATGAGCCGGAGGATGCCGGAAGGAGGAAGGCCCTTCTTCCAGGCCTGACACTGATAGCTCATCATAAGAATGAAGGCCTGTATTATCTGAATCGGAGGGTCCAGATACAAAGGCTGTCCACCTAAATCTCCTCGATCGCCTAGGGCGATCAGGGTGACTATGTCGACAGTCTGTAGGAAGACCGAAGACTAGTCGGTCCTCCTTGGAGGAACCCTCCAAGGGGCAGCCTGGTGGAGGTTCCACCAATATTGGTGGGGGAGCAACCAGTCGTGCCGAAGGCACCGGAGCGAAGGGACCGGTGCCGTGAGAAATCGGTGTCTGAGTAGGCCGAAGAGGTCTGAGGCCAAGTGATAGCTGGACCACCGAGGAAGCGGGCTTCTGACCTGCTAGCAGGAGTTGCTGCCACATAAGATCCTCACAGCGTCGACGGATCTTCTCGAAACCTCCTCGTCCGAGGAGGATGAGGAAACGGTGCAGGCACCTCTTCCGGAGTATTGTGTCCTTTCTTGGTCGACCAACGAAGAGACTTACTCCTCGATCGAGACCGGATTAGTCGGCTTTAGTCGATCGCGAAACCGGACTCGGTGAAACCGAGGATCCGTCCTGTCCCTCGATCGGAGGCCCGCTGGGATGGGTCTCCTCGTCAGGGAAGGAGAGAATAGGTGTTCTCTCCAAAGAATCATCGACAGGTGTCTGTGACAACGGCTCGATAGGGTCGAGAGAAATCTCGGCGGTTCAGCCGCTCCTCGACTTCAGTGCCTGGTCCAGACGGAAGGTCTGAAAAACCGGCAGCCGAGGCCGATCTCGGCCGTAATCGAGACCTCGGACCGCTCGGTCCACGAGTGTCTTCGACCCGAAGAAGGTGGTTTGAGTTCTTTTCCTAGAGCGGGAGGAGTGCGAGCCGAGGGCCCTCACCCTTGGTAGGGAGAGACTGGCACGATCCCGAAAGGATCCTGAAAAGTGGAGCCAAAGTTGAGCGGCCGAAGAAGCCTCGGCTGGCCGAGCTTGGGCGGCTTCCTCCTCGAGGTCGCCATTTGCTCGAGCTGCTCAGCGGATCCCACAGCGTGAGCCCACCTGGCCTCCTTAGATTTTACCGGTGGATTATGACTCGGTCTCCCCAGCTTCAGGGCGCCTCACGATCCTCAAAACTGTCGGATGGAAGGAAGGCGCCAATGGTACATTGAAGTATCATGAACAGTACCGAGGCAGTAAGCGCCACGAGAGGTGGGGAGTCGGTCGCGACATTTCTGTCCGCAAGGACACCGGCGAAACCCGGGGGACGACTTGTCATCCATGTCCGAATCCGAGTCGTAAACTCTTACGAGTTTCAAAGCGAGAAGATGCGGTGAAAACCGTCGAATTGAATCCAAGGCCTCAATCGCTGCAGAAAAGCACGAGGGAACCTGTATCTTCCAGCGGAAAGGAAGATCCGGCGTCATGGGGCGGAGCCGAGGTATTTACCACCCGGGTGGGTGGGAGGAGCCAGCTTGAAGACTTCCGGCAAGATTTAAAGGGGAAAGGAACAATGCCAGACAGTGTGGAGGAACAACATATCCACGCTCCTAGAATCCATTCTTCCCAAGGGGTGCGGGCTCGACTGGGAGGGTACTGCTTGAATTCTAGAGGCAGTCCCTGGCTGACCACTTCAAGAACCCACCTATCTGTGGTAACGGACCAGACAGAAAGAAAGTGGCAGAGCTGGCCCCCCATGGGAACAGGGGTGGCAACCCCCACCCCATCACTGAGCAGGCTTTGAGGAGGAGGAAACTCCAGGATCTGAGCCTCGGTCTCCTCTACGAGCCTGTTGGTGTCCAGGCTTGGGGTGAGGGTGCCAAGCTTAAGCCTTCTGCTGATGCTGCTGTCCCCATGAAAGGAGGACTACTGACCCACAGGAGGGTGCGAAATAGCTTCTTCTTCTGCTGGTTCTTGCCCGAAGAACTCTTAGCGAAAGTAGCGTCAGGTGGCACTGGACTGCTCTATGCACTGGAGGTGCGGACACTCCCGGGCCGAACAAGTCGGTCAGAAGGAAGGGCACATCAGCTAACTGTGCCAAGTATCTGCCGGGAAGAAGGAGCCTCAGCCAAGCCCTGCGGCGAGGAAACAGCGCCGATGTCCGAGGCCATCTGGAGCTGCTGTTTGGTAAAGACTCGGCCTTGGTCTCGGACTTGCATGTCCGTGGGAGATGTGGGAGGACTTTGTTAAATGACCAGAGAGGGCATGAGAAAGTGTGCCGAACTTGCATGAAGGCCCAAGGAGGAAGCCGATAGACCTTCCTCACCGAACGGTCCAAGTGCTTGGACTCTCTGTCCGGAGGTCAGTCACTGTCTGCATAAACCCGGATAAGACTGAGGTGTTGGTGGTGGACCCAGGTCATCGTGAGGCGGATTGTAGGGCTGGTCTTCCTTCAGGCATATGGATCGATGGTGCCCAGCTCTAGGCCTCAGACCGGGTGTGTAACCTGGGCGTTATTATTGACGACAGTTTGGCGCTGAAATTCCAGATGTCATCTGCTGTCAAATCCTCCTTTTACCATCTGAGGAATATTGCTCGGGTGAAACACCTTGTTCCTCCGGCTGACCTCTGACATTAGTCCATGCCTTTGTTACTTCTAGCTGTGATTGCTGCAATGCCCTGTACCTAGGGCTGCCGGGTTGATATCCGCCGCTTGCAGCTGGTGCAGAAACGCAGCAGCCAGGCTTTTGACGGGGACATCTATGAAGAATCATATTACGCTGTGCTGCGCGAGCTGCACTGGCTGCCGGTTCAGTGTGGATCACCTTTAAGTCGGTTTACTGACCTATAAAGCCCTACGAACAGGGACGTGATATCTTCAAAGATCTGCTTGTTCCCTACTGTCCTTCTCGCTCCTCCGCTCCACCCGGTGAGTTGCTAGAGTTCCCAGGGTTAGATTTAAAAACATCGGGGCACGGTGCTGCTTTATGCTGCCCCTACCCTGTGGAATTCTCACCGGATACGGTTGCCTAACGTTGAAAGCTTTAAGTCAGAACTGAAAACCTATTTATTTCAAAAGGCGTATGGAGAGTAGTTTATTGCACTGTATTGTAATTATAATTTATTGTTATGTTGTATGTATGTTTTTATATGTATTTAAATTGTTTTATTGTACAGCGCTTTGATTTCGAAAACCGCTTAAAAATAAACTTTTACTTACTTACTTACTATAACTGCCAGTACACCTGAACACAGGGTGGTCATCAGGCTCTTAGCGAAGGTGCTCCTATGAACCCATAAAGGACCCCATGGGAACCACATACATACTATGGGCCATGCGGCAGATGGTGCTGAACAAGAGGCAGGACACTGCTACAGTTCGAGAGCCAGAGCAACACTGGCCATGGCCACAGGAAAGGCCTCGGTCGGGGTGTCCATTCTCTTCAGGATGGACGTGAGGGTACTCCGCCTTTTTCTGCATGGGTTCCAGGGGCATCCCTGTGGAATCAGAGATGAGGCGAATGAACCCTTGGAAGGAGGAAGGGCCCTCCTCCATCCCTGTAACAATGGATGACTCATCATCCCGGGATGAGAGTGAAGCCCGGTGATATCAGTGTCCGAAGAGTCTGGGTACAGTGGCCTGCCGCCCAAATCATTCTTGACCCAAGGACGGTCCGGGGTGACCATGACAGACAGACGTCGGGGAATCCTGGTATCTGGTTGGTCCTCTTTGGAAGAAGCACCTCCCACAGGCTACTTAGGTGGCAGCTCCACCACTATCGGTGGAGAGACTGGTATAGGCCGAACAGGCAGTCGTGCTGGCCCAGGTCAGGGGAATTGAAGGCTTCGTTCCAAGGAGGTCGGCTTCAGCCTAGAAGGCGAAAGCCAAGTAATGGCCGAACGGGGTCGAAGTTGGCTTGTGCCCTGATTATCAGTTGTTGCCACGTGAGGTCCTCGTAGCACCGGAGTTTCCGTTGGAGCCTCTCCTCATCAGAGGAGGATGAGGACGACCGGTGGCGTCACCTCTGTTTGGAGCGCTTATGGCTCTTCCTCGGCTGTCTGGATGAGGGGGTTCTAGACCTCGACCAAGCAGGCCGACTCGGTTGCTTGGGAGACACCAGCGGGACCGGTAAAACCCAGGGGTCCAGAACCGGGTCCTCGATGGGGACACCAGCGGCCTGGGTCTCCTCACCGGGGAAGACAAAGACCAGAGTCCTTTCCAAAGAGTCGTCGACCGGGGCTGGCGACAGCGGGTCGATTGGATTGAGAACAATTTCAACCTCATCAGCTGCATCTTCGGTCGGCTGGCCCGACGGAAAGTTTGTGAAGCCTGCAGCCGAAGATGCGATCTCGACAGAGGTCGAGACCGCATGCTCCTGGGACTGAGACCTCTCTCGGTCCCAAGAACACCTTCGCCGAGACGAAGACGTGCTCGGTTCCTTATCTCGCTTGCTAGATCGGGAGGAGTGCGAGCCCATGGGCACCTCTCCCCAGGTGGGGAGAGACTGGCACAACTTCTTGAAGGAGCCAGAGAATGTGGAGCCCAGGTTGAGTGGAACGAAGAAGCGTCTAGTGTCCAAAGCGCGGGTGGCTTCTTCCCTCGAACGCTTTCATGCGTTACAGCTGTTCGGCAGAACTCCCCCTCCACGGAAACCACCAACCTAGCCTCACTGGACTTGGTTTTTGTAATGGACAGAGTCTGATTAGTGTAATAGCGTAAGATGTGCTCCCTGGATTGGAGTAAGCGGGTAGTACACTGGTAACTCAAGGACTGGTTAAGAGTCTGTTCCAAGATCACTTTAGGCAGAAAGAGCAGGCTGGTGTGAATTACCACCTATCCCTATGAAAAATGAGATAAGGTTCTTTGCACATAAGCCGAAGATCAAGATGCGACGAGCTGAAGTAATGGCGACAGGAATAAAGTTTTCCATGACAGAAAACGTAGGTAACAAGTGGCTGCCGGCTCGAAAGGCTCCACTGCTAATTTTTCAATCATAAAATTAAAGTACCATGGAGGAGTGGGACTTCAGATAGAAGGTTTTATGTGTAATATGCCTTTCAGGAACATCTTGGCTAGATGATGCTGGTACAGTAAGCGACCATCCAGCGGTTCGTGGAAAGCCGATATGGTAGCCAAGGGGACTCTGACAGAGGAATAACTAAGGCCAGCCTCAGCTAAGGAGGCTAAATAGTCCAGGACCCTCGTGAGAGGGCACGAACAAGGGACTAATGAGTGAAATGCAGACCAGATAGAGAAACATTTCCATTTGCAGCTACAAGTTTCTCTGGTAGCAGGTTGTCGGGCGGCTAAAAAATATGTTAACCACCAGGGAGGACACTTGTAATCTGTTTATGAATGTGTCCTCAGGAGCCATGCATGAAGACGTAAGATCTTCAGGCTGGGATAGAGGAGAGATCCTTGGCATTGAGTCAAGAGGTCCGGTCTGAATGGCAACTGAACAGGTTCTGTGACTCACAGTTGTTGTATTGGAAACCATGACTGTCGAGGCCACAGGGGTGCAATGAGAATCATTGTGGCTGACTCGGTTTGTAGTTTCATTAGGGTTCGAGGAATGAGAGGGATTGGGCGAAAGCATATAAGAAGAGTCATGTCCAGTGTCGGGACAGGACCATCTGTAGAGCTTCCCTTTTTGTTCGGAATAATGGAGAAATAACTGGGGAGCCAGTAGTTGTCTGGGGAAGCAAACAGATCTATCTGCGGAGTGCCCAGAGATAGAAGCAGTCACCGCTGATGTGCGGTGCGGCAGGGAGTGTGAGAGGGGTTTCTCCTGCTCCTTTTTCTGCCGTGAACGAGACCGTGAAGTGGGGGAGCCCTTGGGATGAGCCCCCTGGGTCTCTTAAGAGACATTCTTTGTTCCATGAGTAATTTCGTCTGTATCCAAATTCTTGTTGATGACTGCTACACAGAAGTTGAACTAGCTGCTACGCCAGCTAGAGAAGGCGGGAAAATGAACTGAGGTCATCAGGGACCTCCAGCGTTCATATAGGATGCAGGGAGATGATGTCATGTGTGGGCCACCCCTGCTGAAAGACTGCTAGAAGAAGCTGCCGCGTGACAGCGACCTCTGCTGGAACCTCCCCAGAAGTAATGACCTACTGCAAGAGACCATTCTGTAGAAGATCTACTGTTACAGGTGAGTAACCTGTTTTTCTAGAATCGTGGATATGTTGTTCTATTCACACTTGTTGGCAGACTCCTGGCAGTTCTCCGGGAGGAGGGAGGCAAGGCGCACACCCCCTGCTTAGGGAACAGAGACTGGAGAACTGAGGCCCCAAAACCAGCATCCCGGCGTGACTCTAGGTCAATGTTGTAGTGGGTGTAATGAAGGGTGTTGACTTTCAGGTAGCACCCCTGCAGATATTCTGGATAGGGACATCCCTAGAAGGGAGCCGACGCAGCAGTATGCGAGTAGAATGAGCACTTATCCCTACGGGGAGGCTCCTTGCCCACCAACTGGTAGCAGAGATCAATGCAGGATGTTACCCATCTGCCAATCATCTGCTTTGCTGCAGGTCTGCCAGGTGCGGCTTCAGCGTAGGTAAACAGCTGGCAAACCTCTTCCAGAAATTCTGCAGTTAGCTCCTTATAATAAGAGCACTCGTCTCGGATCAAAAGTTCGGAACCTGTACTCTGCCTCTGAGGTGTAACTGGGGTAGTACACCGGCAGAGTCAACACCTGGTTCAGGTGAAAGTCTGACACAACCTTTGGAAGGACGTCAGGTTGGGGCGCAGGACAACCTTATCCCTGTGGAAGACCAGATAGGGAGACTCGACAGAGCACCTGGAGATCCCCAGTTCTTCTGGCTGATGTGACAGCCACCAACAAGGTAGTCTTCCACGACAGATGTGACATCTCACACCTGTACATCGGTTCGAATGGCTTGCCCATGAGCTTTGCCAATACCAGCAGTAGATCCTACGGAGGTGGCGGTTCACGCACTGGAGGGGAAATGTGGTCCAGGCCTTTAAAGAAAGGCCAGACCACCTTTTCCTGTGCCACTGTCTGCTGACCAGCCCGTGCCCGGTAAGCACAGATGGCTGCCAGGTGCACCTTAAGGGTTGTAGACTGAAGACCTCCTTTGGAGACAGACCAAAGGTAGTCGAGGATGCTGGCCACCGGACAGGACAAAGGTTACAGGACTTGCCCTGACACCAAACGGAGATCTCTTCCATTTAAAGCATAGCACCCTCCTGGCAGACTCCTTCCTAGATGCCTCAACAACATTGGTATATTGTCTGAGACCCAAAGCCTGGAACTCTAGCTGCTTAGGAACCAGGCTGTCAGGTGCAGGGACTGAAGGTCCAGTTGGAATACCTTCCCCTGACTGATGGAGAGCAAGTCAGAGCGTGCTGGAAGACGCCCGGAGCCTGACGCTGAGGAGATCTGATACCAGAACTGGCTGGGCCAGTCTGAGGCTACTAGGATCACCTGTGCCTTGTCCTCTCTGGCCCTTGAGGAGCACCATGTGGATCAATGGAAGTGGAGGAAGGCACAGAAGAGGCCTGGGGTCCACGGCCTTGAGAAAGCATCCACCTGCAGCAAGCCCTGCTGAGGGGGTGGGCATGAAACAGCCTCAGCTTTGTGTTCTCCCTGGAGGCCTGAGGGTTGCCCCACTGGAAGAACAGGCTGTGAACTACCTCTGGATGGAGAAACCACTCTTGGGACACCTCGCCCACACAGCTCAGGGCGTCCGCCAACTGATTCGAGGCTCCTGCCACATGAATGGCTAGGAGATCTGCCTCCAGTTAGATCACGAGGGTCCAGATGCAGAGTGCTTTGCTGCACAGAGGCTGGGAGTCAGTGCTGCCCTGTTTGTGGAGATAGTACATGTCGTGGTGGTGTCCATCTGGATTTGGACTACTTGACCTCAAAGGAACGGAGTGAATACAGCCAGCGCCAGCCAAACTGCTTGGAGCTCCAGCAGGTTGATGTGGCAATGGGATTCCTCAGGGGGTCCAGAGCCCATGGACTCTGCGATTGCCCATGTGGGCACCCCAGCCAGTGAGAGGGGAGTCGGTCGTGAGGACAACCGTCGGCTCGGGTCAGATAAACAGGATCCCTCCCTGCAGATGTTCCTGGACAGTCCACCACTGGAGGGCATCTGACATCTTCTGGGTCAGTGACCAGATAGTCGAAATGACCATGTCGCTGAGACCACTGGCTAGCGAGCTCCCACTGAAGGGTGCGCATATGCCACCCTGGCCCATTGGACCACGGTGGTGCAGGCCACCATGTAACCCAGAAATCGCTGTCCCGGGCAGGGCACAATTGCCCAAGCATAAATGATAGGGCAAAGGAGAAAAGAACCTCTGCTCTGTCCGCTGGGAGCCTGGCTCTGGCTTGGCAAGAGTCGAGCTCTGCCCCAATGAAGCAAATCACCTGCAAAGGCACGAGTTCCGACTTGGCCTCGTTGACCAGGAGGCTAAGGCTGAGGCAGGTGTGCAGGGCCAGATCTCTGGACCTCTCTACCTCCAGTCTGGAGGGACCCGCTATTAGCCAATCATAGAAACAGGGGTACACTCTGATCCCTCGACGCTGAAGATGGGCCGCCACCACTGCTATACATTTGGTGAAGACCCTGGGGGCCAACAGGCTGAATGGCATGGCTTGGAACTTGTAAAGGGTTCCCTCCTCCCTGATGCGGAGGAACCTTCAAGTGGGACGGATGGATCAGGACATGGAAAAATGTGTCCTGTAGATCCAGTGAGTAGAACCACATGTTCTGCTTGAAGGATGGTATGATCTGGGACAGAGTTACCATCCGAAAGGTGCGTGACCCAAGGAACTGATTCAGGTTGTGCTCATCTACAATGGGGCGCTAGCCCCCCGTCCGCTTCGGGACCAGGAAGCACTGAGGAGCGAACCCTGGGTTGACAGGGGGATCCGCGACCCTGACCACTATCCCCTTGTGGAGCAGTTGGGCAATGTCGCCTCCGACAGCCGACCAAGTATGGGCGGATACCTTTTCCTCCCATGGGGCTTGGCTTGGAAGGTACTGCTCAAATTCCAGAGGCAGACCCTGGCCGACCACAACCTAGACCCACCTATCCATTGTGACAGCAGACCAAGTAAGCGGCGGAGCCACCCCCCACGGGAGGATCCAGAATGTTCGTGACGGGCATGGGGTGGCTGCCCCCATCCTGTCACTATGCAGGCTTGGAGGATGAAGGGCCGGCTGCGGGCTGCTGGGACCTCTCCCTCCGGGCTTACAGTTCGCCACAGCCCCGGCCTTGAGCCTAGCGTGACAAGATTGAGACTGCTGCTGCTGCCCAGTTTGATACTGGGGCTGCCTGGCCGAAGAGGCAGAAGGCCGAAAAGGCTTCTTCTTCGGTTTCTTAGAACCCTGGGGTTCTTTCTGGGTGGCACTAACACAGAGTTCAAGGTGGTACAGGACTTCTTGATATGCTGGAGGTGACCATCGACTACTGGACCTAACAAGTTGGTACACAAAGAAGGAAAATCTGCCAGTTTGTGCTGGGTGTCTGCCGTAAGGTCAAGACCCTCAGTCAGACCCTGCAGGCGCATGGCGACCAAGCTGCCACTGAATGGGCACAAGAATCCCTAATGTCCAAAGCCATCTGAAGTTGCTGTTTAGCAACAGCCCGGCCCTGGTCACGGACCTGCTTGACTGTGGTCTGAAGATCCGCGGGGAGATGACAAAGCACCTCATCCAGAGAGCCCAAAAGGGCGTGGGAGAAGTGTGCCATAATGACAGCTGAGCGAAGAGGTGGCATAGACCTTTCTGGCCGAATGGTCCCATTTCTTGGACTCTTTGTCCGAGGGTCTATCTGTGTCTCCAGAGTTGCCAGAGTGCCGGAACACAGACTCTGTCACCAATCCCTCAGCCGAGGGATGCTGTGTAAACTCAGAGGGGGAGTTGATGGGAACCGCATACTTGTGGGCCATATGAGCGGAAGACACAGGGCAGGAGGCTGGATATGGCCAAAGCTCCAAGGCCGGGCCAACTATGGCCTTGGCAACTGGGAAGGCCTCAGACGGAGAATCCCCTTTTCTGAGGATATCAGTCGGGGGTATTCAGCCCATTTTTCGACAGGCTCCAAAGGCATCCACATAGATTTGGAGATGAGACAAAGGATGCCCAGGGAGGATGTGGGACCTTGCTCTGTATGAGACTCATGGAATAGTCGTCACACTGACACGAATGCAGGTCCGAATCCTCGGACCCCATGTCTGGGTAAAGCGGCCGACAACCAGAGTCGCTCTTGACCTGCTGCTGTGTCGGGAGCAAGTGTGACAGACAGCCTGCACGGAGACCTTGAATGCCCCTGATGGAGGCTGCTTAGGTGGCGGCTCCCACCAAGATGGTGGAGAGGCCAGCTTCCGGCGAACAGTAGGTCTTCATCAACTTTGCGGGTGGAGGGAACAGTGTAGACCGGCTCCGGAGAACTAAAGCCGACCTGGAGGGGCGACAGCCAAGTGATGGCTGGAGCAGAGCCGGGATCGACTTTCGGACAAGGCAGCATGAACTGTTGCCACGAGGTCCTCGTAGCGATGACGCAGCTTGCGTTGAAGCCTCTCCTCACCCGAGGTGGTTGAGGACAAACTGCAGCGGTGCTGCTGCTTGGAGTGCTGCTTGTGAGACTTCCTTGGCTTATCGGTCGAGGAGGCCCTAGATCTAGAAGGCAACCGTCAGGGGGACAGACAGTGTTTCTCAGAATGGGCCGGGGAGAACCCAGCTCCTCAAAATCAGGGACAGTGACCACGGGAGGAGCCCCAGGTAGCTGGGTCTCCTCGGTTGGTAAGACTGGAGAGTCCTAAATAAAGAACTGTCGGCCTCCAGTCGACAATAGGCCGATGTATATTTACGACCTGGTCGCCGTCCCACGTCCGGCAGGCTTCCTGATGGGAGTACCATGGAGCGGTGGCAGAGGTTGCAATTTCAACTGAAGTCGAGATAGGAGACTCCTGGAACAGAGATCTCACTGTCCCAAGAGCGTCGACATTGAAGACTCTTCTCTCAATCCTCTGTCCTTCTTGGGGGACTGAGAGGTGTGCGAACTGGATGGGCATCTCCTTTCATGGGGCGAGACTGGCACATCTCTTTGAAGGATCCGGCGAAGGAAGTGCCCAGTTAGGGCTGAACAAAAACTGATACGGAAGAGGATTGTTCGGCAGCACAAGCCACCTAATCCTCGAAGGCTTTCATCTGCTAAAGTTGGTTAGCGGATCTCGAGGCCACAGAGACCACATGATGGGCATCTTTAAATCTGACTGGTGGGTGCCGTTTTCCGGTTGTCCAAGCTGCAAGCATCGGGCAATCATCCAAAACTTGAGGATGAAAGCGACAAAGAAAAAAAAAAAAAAAATTGCTGGCCTGCTGGTCATGTGCATGGCCAAGCAGTAAATGCACATGGAATGCGGGTCAGTACGGGACATTTTCTGCCTCAAGGACACTGCTGAAACCTGGATGAGGACCTGTCTCCATCATGGTCATAATCACAATTCGTGGAGGAACTCGAATGAGTTTAATTTTTCGATGAAACTAGCCCAGTATTAAGCGCCAGGGCCTACTCAGCATGAAGCGGTAAGGAGGAACCTTAATCTTCCAAGCAGAAAGGAAGATCTGGCATCATGGGGTGGAGCAGAGGCTTATACCACCCGGTTGTGTGGGAGGATCCAGCTTTTAGACCTTCCGGAAAGATTTAAAGAGTAAGGGACATGCCAACAAGTGTGGATAGAAAGTACAGTTATGCAAGAACTTACCGGAACAGTAGATCTTTGACAGAGGCTCTTGCAGTAGGTAATTACATATAGGATTGAAGCCGGCAGGCGTCAGGACCCCACGGAAAAATTTCTAGCTAGCAGTCTCTGGTGGGGAACCGCCACCATGTCAGGTGACCAGCGTCAGACGACATCTGTAAAAAAGGGGCAGTCCCCCACGGCCGCCTTCCAGTTCTTTCCCGCCAAAAGCCAAAAAGGCAGGGCCAGAGGCAAAGCGGATATTCCTTCCTGGAAAAGGAGCTGAAAAGTAAGGGGATAGAGGCAGGAGGTGTACCCGAAGAGCCTCTTCAAGATCTACTGTTATGGTAAGTTCTTACGTAACTGTACTATCTTACTTCAAGAGGGCTCTTGCAGTAGGTAATTACATACAGGACTGAGTCCCAAGTAGTCTGAAACAAAGATGCACATGGGAGGAGGAAACTATTCATACAGATCCTCTGGCTGAAGGGACTTAAGAAAAGAGCCCTTGCAGAACAGCCGGCCCGAAGCTGGCTCTACTGCGAGATGCAGTGTCCAAACTGTAGTGTTTCGTAAAGGTATGGACAGAAGTCCAAGCTGCGGCTGCGAAAATGTCAGCCGCTGACACATTCCTGAAACAAGCAGCAGATGCCGCAACACCCCTGGTGGAGTGACCCCTGACCTAGCAAAGGTCTTGTGATACTTGTCGTAGCAGAAAGTGATACAATGAGCCAACCATTTGGACAAACATTGTTTGGAAACAGTGTTGCCCTCTCTTTTGCTGGCAAAAGAAACAAATAGCTGGTCAGTCTTTCTGAGATCCTTCATCCTGTTGGCGTAGTATCTCAGAATCCGATGAACGTCCTGAATATGTAAAAGATACTCCCCGTGATTGGAGTGCTGTGTGAAAAACTCAGGCAGTTCAATGGACTGGTTCAACGTGGATTCGCTACCACCTTAGGGAGAAACTTAGGATTGGTGCGCAGAGCCACACATTCCTTATGGAAAATCAAATATGGAATTTTGCACATCAAGGCTTGAAGCTCGGAAATTCTTCGAGCAGAAGTAATGGCCACTAGGAAGAGTCTTCCATGAAAGGAACTTAAGGTCTGCCGAGGCTGCCGGCTCAAAAGGAGGCAGCGCAAGTTTCTCGAGAATGAAATTCAAATCCCAAGGGGGAGCAGGAACCCGAATGGGAGGTCTCAGATGGAGAACCCCTCGCAGGAAGGTCTTCGCGACCTCCAGCTGAGTGAAAGTTCTGTCCACAAAGGGACTATGATAAGCAGCGAGAACTTTCAAAGAGGAATGACTGAGACCCAGGTTGAAAAGATAACGCATGTAGTCCAGTAGCCGCCCGACAGGACAGGAGAAAGGCTCCAGGTCTTTGGACGAAGCCCAAATGGAAAAATGTTTCCATTTCATGGCGTAAGTAGAATGAGTGGACGGCTTCCTGGCTTCCACCAAGATCTCGGTCACTTGTGGGGAAACCCCAAAGCAGGCTTGTGCTAAGTCTGTAGGAGCCAAGCATGCAGTTGAAGGGACTTGAGGCTGGGATGGACCAAGGATCCCCGATCCTGGGTCAACAGTAGTCATGAAAGTGGAAGAGGAATCTGAGGTTCCTCCGAGTACTGTTGGAGAAGAGAGAACCAAACTTGCCTGGGCCAGAACGGAGCGATGAGAATCATACGGGCCCCCTCTCAGCTCAGCTTGTGCAGGATCCTCAGAATTGGGGGAAAAGCATAGACAAATCTGCCTCTTCCAGTTGAGAGACAGGCGTCTCAGTCTTGCCGATGCCCTGGAACGAGGGAGCAAAAGGTGGGCAGTTTTTGCGTTGAGGGATGCGAACAGGTCGACCTGAAAGGTTCCCCAACGTAGGAAGATGTCGTCTGCTATTTCCTGATCCAATTCCCACTCATGAGGTTGTGCCGAGGATCGGATCAAGTGATCTGCCAACGAATTCTCTACCCCCGGGACGTGAACTGCTGTGAGGTGAAGGTTGTGGAGGGTCTCACATTCCCAGACCCGCATCGCTTCCCAACAAAGACGGTAGGAACTGGTCCCCCCTGTTTGTTGAGGTACCAGACCACACTCATGTCAGTCTGGACGGCCAGATGACCGGGAAGCAGAAAAGAGTGCAGTGCTTGAAGAGCGTACACCACCACTTTGAGCTCGGGCATGTTGATGTGAAGCATCTACACGAGATTGGACCAAGAGCCCTGGGTCCGCTGGGATCCCAAATGGGCTCCCCAACCTTCGCCCGAGGCATCTGTTGCCAGCGTTTGGGAGGGAGGAGGAAGACAGAAGGGGACTCCCTGACAAAGGTTCTCCTGAACCACCCACCAGTGCAAATCCTGAAGCACTGGGGTCGAGACTGACACCTCTTGGTCCTGGTCGACCAATTGATCCCACTGAGACCGAAGAGTCCACTGAGAGATTCTCATGTGGAGCCGTGCGCGCGGAACTGTCGGAATTGCAGCTGCCATGAGCCCCAGGAGGCGAAGGACCAACCTGGCAGAAACCCGCCTGTGGGAGGACAGGAAGCTTGCCTGAGCCTGGAGGGTGGCCACCCTGTCCGGGGCAGAAAGGCCATACCAGTGGTCGTGTCCAGAATCGCCCCGATAAACTGCAGGCGTTGCGATGGGATCAAATGGGATTTTGCCTGGTTGATGGTAATACCCAGGCTGGTAAAAACCTGCCTGGTAAGACAAAGGAGCATGGAGTTCCTCCCTGGATGGGGCGCCAGGAGCCAATCGTCCAAGTCTGAGAAAACCTGAACTCCCGAGTATGCAGTTGGGCCGCCACCACAGACAGGTATTTGGTGAATACGTGGGTGGCCGAGGAAAGACCAAATCGAGGGGTCTTGAACTGGCAGTGGTCCACCTGGAAAGCAAACCGGAGGTATTTGTGGTGGGAAAGACGAATGATATGGATGCGTCCTGCATGTCCAGAGCACACAGCCACTGTCCGGCTGAAGGAGGGGCAGGAGACTCTGCAGAGAGCATCCTGAACCTTTTGTACTCCATGAACAGATTCAGGGTGCGAGGTCTAGAATGGGCCTCATGTCTCCTGTCTTCTTAGGGACCAGGAAGAAATGGGAGTAGAAACCTGCCCCCTGAAGAGGAGGGCGGACGGGTTCTATAGCCTCCTTCACCAGAAGGGAGGAGATTTCTTCCTGAACCCTGAGAAGGTGTTCTGGGGAGTAACACGACCTGGGTGGGGAGGTAGGTTCTGGGAGGTTTCTGCAGAAACTCGATGGTGTGGCCCTCTGCTATGAGCTGTAGAGCCCAAGAGTCGGAAGTGATCCTCTCCCAACCCGGCAGATGTAGGGAGAATCTCCCGTCTACCGGTTCCTCTGGATCGACCAGAGGCTATGGGAGAGGGAGGGAGTCAGGAGGTGTGAGGCAGCGCTGCGGCTGGAGGTCCCACAGCCCGTTTAGGTGGGGTGAGGGGTCTTGCAGCCGGAGGGGCCCGGGATTTGCTGGCCCGCTATCCTTGTGGTTTCGCCTTAGGCCGTGCGTGACTGTGAAAGGAACGACGCTGCGCTTGAGGGGCTCTGTACATGGGTCAACCTCCTTGAGTGCAGTACCCTTCTCTGCTGATCCAGTGTGATGTCTGACATCACCACGAACCTCAGAAGGGGCGTCCTGAATGGCGGATTGTACTTCGAGGTTAAACTTGACACCTGAAGCCAGGCATGTCATCGTGGATCATGGCGAGCGGAGCCGTCCAGAAGCGTCCACCGCATCATAAGTAGAGCGCAGCATGTGCCTTCTGGTCGAACGTGCGGAGCAGACCACGTCTGCCACTTCCTGTTTAGTCTGACTGAGGAAGGGAGTCCAACTTGGCTTCCACCTCACTAAGGATAGCCTTTTGGTAATCCCCAATGTGAGCCACATAATTCAAGGCTCTCATGCCCAGAGTGGAAGAACAACAGACCTTCTTGCCATACTGGTCCAGAAGGCAGGATACCTTATTGGGTGGGGATGAGCTCAGGTGTTTCGGGTTAGCCGAATGGCCGTGGGTGGCACTGATCATGACCGAATCAGCCTTGGGGTGTGACGTGAGAAAGTCAACTCCCTCGGGAGCCTGATACAGCCTATCCGCCTTCCGAGGAAGGGGGGCTAAAGCAGACGGTTGTTTCCAGATAGTGGAAACGAGGCCGGCGTGAGGCTCGATCCAGGGTGGAACTAACGTGGAAGCGACTTCGGGCAAATCCAAATGGGCAGCTAACTTCTGCCTCTGTGGATCCGGCTCCAGAGATTTCCACTGATGAAGAGCCTGGATTTTTCTTAGCAACTCCGTAAACGAAGGATCCTCTGGAGGGAACTTCAGCGGAGTCCTGAGCCTGGGCTTGTCAGGAGTGCGAGGCTCGTCCAGATCGGAGCTGTCAGCGGAGTCCAGCGATGAGTTCGAAGAAGGAGATGAAGACCCCTCCACACTCGGGGGAGGAACATGGCCCCTAGCGTGCAAGGTGCCACCCCCAGCCTTAGACCCTGTAGCAGTGTCTCTGGGGTTAGGGGAGGAGGAGGAGGAGGGGTTTCTTGCCCCTGGCGATGGGTAACCAGAACCAGGTCCATCATCGTGAGGCGGCTCTCCACCTCCCTGGTGAGCTGAGCCTTGGCCTCAGCCCATCAAGAAGCCAGAGTCTCCCTCAGATCCACCGAAGGCTGAGGGGTCGATGGAGGGGGGTCTGGATACTGAGGGTATCCGAGGGGAGAGTATCTGTAGCCTGACGGCAGGAAGCCTGGCGACAGGTACTGCTGTGCTGGATACTGTGGAGCCAGATAAGATGGCGCAAGATCCGGCACCAGGGGCTCTACTGGGGTAGAAGGTCCTGGAAGAGGCCCTGCAGGTGGGCCAGGGACAGGTGGCTCGGCGGGTGTCTGGTCCGGCTTCGGGGTGACGTCCGGTAGGGGCGTCAGCCGGTGTCAGAGGGTCCGACGCCAGGCCATCCGGACCCACGGGAGGGGAGCCTGACGGAGGCGCCTAAGAGTCCCCAGCGGCATCCGGGGAGGGCAGGAGGGATCCTCCGGGTCCAGCTGGGGAGACGCAGGGGCCTCGGATGGCAGCGGCAAAGGCTGCGGGGAGCCAGTGGCGTTGGATAAATCCAAGGGATCCGCACAGGCTCCGTCGCGAGCGACCGCCGGGCGCCTGACTGGCGGGATCCAGGTGGGCGTTGGAGAAGCTGATGTCCAACTGATCAGACCCAGCCCCTGAAAAGGCCGCAGGGGAGCTGACCTTGATGGCGGCTTGACTGCCGGATCCGGGCGGACGCCTGAGAGCCGACGCCGACTTACCGGAGAAGCTCGAACCCAGAAGGCTGCGCAGAATCAGCCTTACTGGGAGCAGATGCCTCCTTTGTCCCGAGGCTCCCAACTGGCCCGAGCAGCACGAACCAGCTGGTGGGGCGAACACAGTCTCAGACACCACCAAGATGGCCGTCGGGGAACAGTCCCCCGGAGTGGACGTTACCTGAAGGGCAGCGACCCCAGCCGAGGTCGCCATAGCCGCGAATGAGTCCCAGTGTTTCTCCTTTTTAAGGCCCTCGGGGGAGGTGGAAGCCTGTCGGAGCTTTTCAGCTCCTTTTCCATGGAGGACATATTCTTTTGGATGTGTGCCTCCAGAGACTGCAGCCTGCTTCTGCGGGTAGCCGCGATGAACTTCAGGCAGTGCGACAGGAATCCGCAGGGGTGGTCGGGCCTAGGCAGATAAGACACAGAGAATGCATTCCCAGCGTGAGTTGGGTGCCCACTTGTTCTGTGCTCGGATGTGGTAAGGACTACATACACGGCAGGTAAAAGAATCCTGACAAATATCTTAGAAAAATAGAAAAACAGATGGTATAACTACCGGCAATGGACTGATGAGCAGTGGAACTTAACCGCGAGAGCTGTCGAAAGCAAACGGACGGAAAGAACTGGAAGGCGGGCGTGGGGGGCCACCCCTTTATACTGACGTCGCCTGACGCTGGTCACCTGATGTGGGGGCGGTCCCCCGCCAGAGACTGCCAGCTAGAAATTTTTCCGTGGGGTCCCGACGTCTGCCGGCTTCAGTCCTATATGTAATTACCTACTGCAAGAGCCCTCTCGAAGTAAGATCAACATATCCATGATCCTAGAATAAAGCATTGCACAAGAGTACTATAGTTAAGACAACAGCTATGTTGAAACAGTTAGCTAGGTATAGGTTTACTACAAGATGCAGCTGCTCAGATAACCTGGATAGAGTGGTATTTAGTACTGTATTTTCCAACTGTACTGAATGTCCTACTCTACTATATACTGTATTCCATTCCCTTCCATTAGGACACACCCAGGAACGAACCTCCAGCTCAGTGTGCCTGACTGGTCAATTCTTACATACACTATAGCAACACAATATAGAAAATTATGGCAGAAAATGGCCCAGTGGTCAGTCTTCATCTGCCCACTCAGTCTAGCTGTATTATATTGGCTCTAGCGTCCATACCTCCTCTTACCTCTGGCCTCTTCCTACTTACAATGACCACAAGGTTGTCCCACCCTACCTTGAAACTACCAAGGATTTGGCCTTCATCACCTCAAGGCAGCTTGTTCCACTTATCCACCACTCTTTTCCATGAAAAGGGGCTTACCGACATCCTTCTGAATGTTTTACCTGCTAGTTTCAATGAATTCCCTCTCACACCTGTATTGGTACTCAAGACAAACATGTCTTTACAATCCACCCCAATTTTCCTTATGTCCAACCACTCCCTCCTAGTCCCCAGGGAGTACATGTCATGGTTTTGCAGCTTCTCCTTGTATGCCCTGGACTGTAGTAGACGTCACCCTTCAATGCACTAAATAAGTAAATAAACAAGTACATACGTACATAAAATGGGGTAATGCCCACATAATGATCAGACTCTGAACATTCCATTTTTCTTTATGACTGGGAGATGGATGCATTACACCAGAGTGGCACTGCCAAGAGCAAGTTATGAAAATCCTGCTCCCTCACAAGTGATGAAAAAGGGGCGGGAGGGTCCACAGGATTTCCAGAAATACAGGGCCTTAAATCTGACTCTGATACAGCTGTTCATTTTTATTTAAGTGCATATTGGGAGCAGGCCCACACAGATGTAGGACTGGAGAAGCACCCCCAAGCTAAAATCCCAGTTATTACACGCTTTTCTAAGATGGAAAAGTAAACCTTTAAACACATTCTTACTGCCAAAGGATAAGCTACACACCCACCTTTTGGTCCTGAGCACCTCTTTTTGGTGCTCTGTAAGCACTCGTTCCTTGGGCTCTGGTGGAATAAATATAAAGTCCACGGATTTCTCTTCTTCCAAAAGCAGTTCACGACAAGCTCTCTTTGGTGAAGAGAAGTCCAGCTTTAACTAGTGGGGGAAACATAGTACTGTAAGTATAGAAGTCAGGTCTCCCTAAAAACTTTATGGGAGGCAAACCAGTATAAAAATCATTAACAGGTAAAAAAGCTTCTAAGAATGTGCCCAACAATCTGACTATTAGAAAAACAAAGAAGCACCCATTCATACATATATTACAAAAAATGCATAAATAAATAAAAAAAAACTACTGTAAATATATATTTTCCATAGAGGTGTTATGCTTACTTTAGCTGGTGTTGCACGAGTTGGGGTGCCCTTCTCCTTTAGTTCCTCAGCTCGTGACAACAGAGAATCACGCTTTCCAGACGATTTTACTTCTATTCCACTGATCTTCGTGCTTAGCTGTGAATTTTCAGACTGAAAAAGGAGAGAACAATGTTGTATTGACCAGACAGCTGCATATAAAAGCAAATACATATACAGACCAGAAATAAGAAAGGACAGTTTGTTCTGCTGCACCCTGTGGTCCACAGCATTTAATGCTCTAATAAGGAAGAAATGTAGTAGGGAGCCACTGTTTATCAAATATAGTCCTGTTTTCACACAGGGCGCTAGAACACTCTTACAGTAAAGGTAGAAGTACAGTTTCATAATATAGAGCAAGGGAGCGCTCTTGGACAATCAGAGCCCACCCTTCCCCTGCTTGTGAAAAACTCTTGTTCAGTAAAGGGGGTCTCACCTGCAGATCCCCTGAAAACAGGCCCATCCAAGGGAGGATTTTAAAAGATTTAATATAATTCTCCTTTATCAACAAGATATTGTGTCCTAGAAGAGTGGTCTCACATTCTTAAGGTATCAGAACATGAACATGCAACCGTGACAGTGGTCTCCTAGGACATATGAATGCATTGCTGATCAAGGAGGATAACCACCAAGATATTAACAATTTAAAAATCCTCCTCCCAACTGTGCCTTTTTCCAAGGCATCATCACTTGAGACACTCTTTACAGAACAAGTGTCTTACAAACAGATGAAATGATGAGCACTGTCTGTCCAGTAGCACTCCCTCAATGTTTAATATAAAACCGTACTTCTACCTCACTGTAAGTCTGCAGTCTTGGGACTGCAGGTAGAGAGCTGCTGGGCAACAGAGGATGGTACTAGGAGGTGGCTGCACCATTAGACTACAAGGAAGAGTTTTTTTTTGTTAATCAACAAAGGAATTGGGTGAGGGTGGGGTATCAATGGCACCAGGGTATTTAGTAAAAGGGATCAGTTGAGGAGGGTGCATCACTGACACTGGGGACATATATGGCTCTGTATAAATGGACACGGTACTGGCCACTACTTGATACAAGTAAGAACCCCGTTACTCCCTTCAATTTGTACATCAGGAAAATAACTTGGTAAAACTACTTGTGACCTTTCACTACAATTAAATTGCTGACCTGTAATTAAAACTGTCTCAGAACCAGTAACTATATTCCTTGCTCAATATTTAATGGGGCAGTAAGCAGGAGCTGATGACACAACTTTGACAATATGAGATCTTTCTATATTAAAGCAGCAGTACTAGATAAAAAAAAAAAAAAAAATTCAGATCTTTGCAACAGTTCATTTCCTGTGCTCTGTTGAGCACTTAAGTGGTAATCTTGTTTTCACTGTACTATCACCCCGTAATTGGCTCCATTTCCTTTGTTTTTGTCCTGGAATTGGAATGCTGTGCTGCCAACTGCATTTGCACATGACTTGCAGTACTACACAGGGACAGCGGGAATGCGCAACACAGGGTCCCACGAAAATAAACGAAACACATGATGCGACGTGAGTTGGAAGATCAACTGCAAGTCAGGCAGCAACCATCTTTACTGCAGATCCACAACAACAGAAACATTTTTTTGAATATCTAAAACACTTAAGATCGCTAGAAAAAATATTTGCAGATATGGAAACCGGAATTATGGCTGCATGTTTCCAGCCAAAAATCAGAATTTGGATAATCACTTCCTGATTAACCAGTACTGCTGCTTTAACTGCATCAGACCATGATTTATTTTCCAGTTTTGATGCATTGTTTTAGTCCTCCCACCTGTGTTGTATATCCCTCAGCTCTGCACCACGACATCAGATCTTGCACACCAGAAGCAGAGATCTGTGTCTCACTTGCCAGAGGAGGTTAGATGGGTGGTGTGAATGTGAACCATATACCATTCCTAGAGCTATGGTTAGAGGTGAGTAACCTGTTTTTCTAGGGGGCATAGATATGGTTTACTATCCACACGGTGGCAGAATTCCACCAGTTCTCCAGGAGAAGGGGGCAAGGCACGCACCCCTACCTGGCAAACATGGATTGGAGAACTGAGGTCCCAAATGCTGCATCCCGATGAGACTCCAGGTTGATGCTGTAATGGGAGATTCAGGTGTGTGCTGACTTCCAGGTAGCAGCCCATCAGATCTCCTGGTCAGGGCTGTCCCTGGAAGTAGCCACTTAAGAGCAGTTATGTCCGGTAGAATGAGCCCTGAACCCTATGGGAGGCTCCACACGAGGCAAACCTACAACAGAGGTCAATGCAGGACATAATCCACTTGCCAACTGCCACTTAGCTACCGTCTGCCAGGCGTGGCTTCAGCATATGTGAAAAAGGGCTGGCAAGCCTCACCTCAAACTCCATCCGTGCCTTCCTAGTGCCCACCTCAGGTCCAACACATGGAGCCTGCAGTCTGCCTCTGAAGATGGTTTCGTAAAGTAGACTGGGAGGTTCATCTCCTGGCTAATGTGTAACTCAAGCCAACCTTCAAGAGGAACTTCTGCTGGGGGCGAAGGTCTACCTGTGGAAGACCAGATAAGGAGGCTCAACTGAGAGCACCTGAAGCTCTGTAATCCTAGCTGACATAATCGCCAAGAAGGCTGTCTTCCATGACAGGTGTGACATCTCACACCTGTGCACAGACTCAAAAGGCTTGCCCATGAGCACTGCCAGTACCAGCAGTAAGTCCTAAGGTGGTGGTGGATCACCCACCTGACCACCTACTCCTGTGCCACCACTGGCATACCAGCCTGCACCTGGTATGCAGAGATGGCTGCCAGGTGTACCTTTAGGGTCATCAACTGCAGCCCTAGCTGGGATAGGGACCTACTCAAGGATACTAGCCATAGGGAAGGAAAGGGCACCAAACTCCTTGCCATGACACCAAATGCAAAATCCTTTCCATTTAAAGGTGTAGTAACGGCAGTCAACTCTTTCTGGGAGGCCTACAAAACATGAAGCACATTCTCTGGAAGACCCAAAGCCTGGCACTCCAGCCACTCAGGAACCAGACAGTGAGGTGCAAGGACTGAAGGTCCAGGTCCTTCCCCTAGTGTCTGGTCAGCAGATACAGGTGAAGAGGCATCCACCACAGATGTCTGCTGCTGAGGCTGAGGAAATCCAGGTACCAGACCTGGAGATGCCAGTCCAGAGCTATTAGGATTATTCGTGCCTTGTCCTGCCGTATGCTGACCACCACCTTGTGGATCAGGGGAAAGGAAGGAAAGGCATACAGGACTTAGCAAAGGCTACCCTCACCAGTGTTCCGGACTTGGGGGCGCATTACAGTCTCAGTTTTGTGTTCTCCCAGGAGGCAAACAGGCCCACCACAAATGTGCCTCACAGGAACAAGAGGTGGCTTGCCACCTCCTGATGCAGGGACCACTCATGCGATGTCTTGCCCATCCGCTGAAAGCATCTGCCAGCTGACTGTCCACTCTGACAACACGAATCGCCAAGAGATATGCATCCAGGCTGTGCATAACGGTCCAGGTGCGGAGGGCCTCTCGAAATAAGGGAAGGGAGTGCATGCTGCCCCATCTGTTCAGGTAGAAAATGGACATAGTACTGTCCATCTGACCTTGTACAACCTGACCCCTGACTAGGGGAGTGAATCTTATCAGAGCTGGCTGCAATACATGGAGCTCCAGCAGGCTGATGTGGTGACAGGACTCACAGAGTGACCAGAACCCATGAGTCCTGTGATCCCCCAGGTGCGCTCCCAACCACACCAAAGATGCATCTGTCATTAGAGTGACAGTCAGTTCTGGGAGGACAAACAGGACTCCTTCCTCCAGATGTTCTGGGATCAGCCACCATTGGATGGCATCCCACATCGGCTGGGTCACTGTGACCGGCTGGTCCAGGTGAGCTAGGTGCTGGGACTATTAAAAGCCCTGCTCCCACTGCAGGTGCCACATCCGCCAGCTGTCTCACTGGATCACACTGGTGCAGGATGCTGAGTGCCTCAGCAGCCGCAGGAAGTCACAGGCAGGGCAAGAACACAACCTGAAATGATCGGACAACGGAGGTAAGATCCAATGCCCGAACTGCAGGGAGGAGGGCCTTGGCCCCGGATGTAGTCTAGCTCTGCCCCCATGAACTGGATCATCAATGAGGGGATCAGCTTGGACTTGGCCGGGTTGACCAAGAGGCCCACGTCTCTGCAGGTCTGAAGAGTCAGATCTCTGGACCGCTCCACAGCCTTTCTGGATGACCCAGCTACCAACCAGTCATCCAGGTAGGGGGGAAACCCTGCTACCCTTGCACCACAGGAAGGCTGCCACCACTGCTATGCACTTGAAGACCCAGAGCACAGAAGAGGCGCTGTACGGTATGACCTGGAACTGATACAGCACCCCTTCTGCACACGGAACCAGAGGTATCGCCAGTTGGCTGGATGGACTGGGATGTGGATGAACGCGTCTTGGAGATCCCTGTGAGCAGAACCACATGCCCTGCTCCAGAGAAGGGTATGATCCAGTTCAGAGTGACCATCCAGAACTTGCACTTCCTTAAGAACTGGTTTAAATCATGCAGACCCAGTATGGTGTGCCAGTCCCCCATCCGCTTCAGGACCAGTAAGTACCACCAGTAAGCACCTGGACACACACCCCTTACTTGCCAGATCTCGGACACAGATCATGGCTCCCTTTGGCAAGAAACTAAGCTACTTCCTCCCTAGGGTGGACAGTGTGTCCTGCAACATCGAAGGCTCCTGCAGAATGTGGAATCGGTAAGGCAGGAGACATCAAAGTTGAGAGGTAACCCTCTGCTGACTACCTTGAGAACCCACTTGTCCATAGTAATGACAGACCAGAGAGGCCAGAAGTGGCAAAGCAGACTCCCTACAGGGAGATGGTTCCAGGACTGAACAAGTGGAGGATGCTCTCCCCCCGTCACTGGACAACTATGGAGGAAGCACCGGCTGCTGTAGCATGAGGGGCACCACTTCCTCTACCCTGCATGTTTTGGCCCCTGGCCAGAAAACTTGGACTTGGTGTGCCAGACTTGAAACTCTCCCTGCTGGGGTTACTGCTGCAGAGGCTGAAAGGGACATAAACATAAAGGCCTTTTTCTTCTGCTTCTAGCCTTACAAGTCTTTCTGGGATGAAGCCTCAGAATCCAGGGTAGCACTGGACTTCTCAATCCTATTGAGATGCCTGTCCACCTCTGGGCTAAAGAAGTCAGTGCCCAGGAAAAGGAAATCAGCCAACTTACGCTGGGTGTTCTTTGTAAGGGTGGAAATCCTCAGCCAGGCCCTGCGACACATCACAACAGCTGCTGCCACAGCGCAGGGACAGGAATCGCCAATGTCCAAGGCTGTCTGGAGTTGGTGTTTAGCCAGTCCTTGACCTTGATCTCTGATGCCTTTTACCAGTAACTGCTTGTCAGCAGGAAGGCAAGGAAGGACAGTATAAATTGCCTAAACAGGGAGTGACCAAAGTGGACGCATTATCAGAGAAGCAGCTCGCTTGATGGAGATGAACGGAGGAAGTGGCATAGACCCTTTAATTGCATGATCAAGCTTCTTTGACTCTTTGTCAGGGGGCTTTCCAGGTCCCCAATATTTCTGGAAGACAGAGTCAGAGTCAAAACGTTTGGCCAAGAGATGGTCTGAGAACCTGGAGAGAGAGCTGGTAGGGAGTGCGTATTTGCGAATCATATGGGCTGAGAGAGCCAAGAAAGATGCTAAATGCTGCCAGGTCTCAAGGGCCAGTCGTGGTAACTGCCTCAGCCATAGGAAAGGCAACCCAGAGTTCATCCTGATCAGGGATGTCAGTAAAGGGGTATTTAGCCATTTCTGGACTGGCTCCAGAGGGACATTCACGGTCCCACACTGGCCTGTGGTTCACTGTCAATTCCTCGACTGCGACTTGTCTAATTATAAGTGCAATGTAAACATGCATAGCCATTCTAATACATAGTATAAAAGTGCAAAATCATATTGTGTAAAGTACAGTTACGTAAGAACTTACTGTAACAGTAGATCTTCGAGAGAAGCCCTTGTAGCAGGTAGCACATATAAAAGACTGTCGCCACCTGGCGGCGGTTCACAGCAAATTCTTCTTTAGCAGTGCCCTCCACCCAAACGTCCCCAAATATAGGAGGGACAGTCCCCGCGTGCCCCAGTTCTTGCACGCCAACGTAAAGCAAAGCAGAATTGCAGGAGCTGACATGAGTGGATGGCCTAAACACATGCTCTCCCCTAAGCAACAATAGGAAAATGGCCGGTAAGGAAGAGGCCTGGTCCTGTGGGAACGAAGGCGGGAAATCCTGCCTGCCATAAGAACTTCTCTTGAAGATCTACTGTTACGGTGGGTTCTCACGTAAGTGTACTGTCTTACTTCGAGAGGAAGCTCTTGCAGCAGGTAACACATACAGGACCGATTCCCAAGCCGTATAAACTTAAGACAACCCTCGGGAGGGGGATAAGGAAAGCAGGAGGGATCCCTCAGCAGACCAAGCCCTGCAAGACCGCAAGGCCAAAACCTGCTCTGCGTCTGGAAACTATGTCCAGGCTGTAACGCCTGACAAAGGTATGAACAGAATGCCATGTGGCGGCAGCACAGATGTCAGCCGCTGAAACCCTCTTCATGGCCACAAAGGAGGTGGAGACTGCCCTGGTAGAATGAGCCTAGATCGGGCTATGAGAAGATTCATTATGTTTCTGGTAACAGAAGGTGATGCAGTTAACCAGCCAACGTGAAAGCGTTTGCTTCGTAACCGGGTGTCCTAAGGACCTGGGTGTGAAGGAAACGAACAACTGGTCAGATTTCCTAAACCCCTTGGTTCTGGACAGGTAGCAGCAATGTGCCCTGTGAACATTCAAGGAATGAAGAAGCACTTCCCCTTTGTTGGAATATTACAGATAATACACCGGAAGCTGAACAGACTGGTTTGAAGCCACTTTAGGAAGAAAGTTCGGACTGGTGCGAAGGTCAACCCTATCCTTGTGAAAAATCAAATAGGGTTCCTTACATGTGAGGGCCTGAAGCTCTCAAATGCGCTTTGCCAAGGTGACAGCCACAAAAAAAAAAAAAAAGGTTACTCACCTGTAACAGTAGTTCTAGGAGTGGTATATGTTGTTCATCCACTGTTTGGCATGTCCCTTTCCCCTTTAAATCTTGCCGGAAGTCTTCAAGCTGGCTCCTTCTACCCACCTGGGTGGTATATACCTCAGCTCTGCCCCATGACGCCAGATCTTAGCCCGCTGGAAGCAAGGTTGTGTGGCGCGGTTCACAGCAAATTATTCTTTAGCAGTGCCTCCACCCCAACGCCTCCAAATATAGGAGGGTAGACCCCACGTGCCCGACCCACGCCGGGAGGCTGGGAGACCGACCTGGCGAGTCCCACCGGCGGAAGATTGTGGTGCTCCCCAGACTTCAACGAGGCCTTAGATGGAGTGGAAGATGCCAACGCCTGGAAGTCTTCAGGGGCTGCAGAGAAGAGGCTGCTGGAAGATCTGACCTGAACCGGGGAGGCTGCGTTTAGCCCTGGAGGGAGAAGCGGTCGATCGTCGAGCAGAGCCAGGAGTCTAAGGCCCTCGCAGGACCTGGGCCTTTCCTTCTCCTGTGTTTTCCGGTGCTTGTGGGCTTTACCCGATGACTCCCCCCCTGGAGGAAGGTTCCTTGTCCATGGTTTTCAATTTCTCCTCTAAGAGAAATGCTTGAAGGGCCTTCTGGCAGCGGATCCTGGTGCGACAATTGAAGCCCTGGCAGAAGGAGCAGCCCTGGTGTCAAGTTCCGGCCTAGGCAGCACTAGGTCAATGGGATCCTTAAGGATCCATCTGCCGTAGGCACACTTTCATTAGTGACTCTCCAGAGAAGTATTTGAGAGGACATCAGTTGAATTCAGAGTTGTGAAGGAAGACGAAATCGGTCAGAGCTCTAAAGGTCAGCCGTGACGCTGAAAAAGGACCAGAGGCCGATACTAGTGATGTCGACGGCGGAAAAGAACTGGGGATTATGGGGACCGCCTACTTATGTACCACGCCTGACGTCGGCGGGACTACGTCGGAGGCAGTCCCCGCTGAAGACTGCTAGCTAGAAAATTTCCATGGGGTCCTGATGCCTGTCTGCTTCAGTCCTAATGGTGTAACCTGCTGCAAGAGCTGTATCTAGAAGTAAGATCAGAACCACAGCCCTCGTTCCAAGGATGGAATGATCTGAGCCAGAGTGACCATCCTGAAGGTTCGAGACCTTAGGAACCTGTTCAGGTCATGCAGGTCTAGAATGGGGCGCCAGCCCCCCATCCGTTTCGGGACCAGGAAATACCTGGACACAAACCCCGGGCTTGGTGGAGGATCCGCCACCTTCCTGAGCACCTCCTTTTTGAGGAGCAGGGCAATGTCGGCTCGACGAGCACAGGGAGACTGCGGACCCCATAGCCTCTCGTGGGGCGACGGCTCGGAAGGGCGGGGCCTGCTCGAACTCCAGAGGCAGACCCTTTCCTATCACCTCCAGCACCCAGCGGTCCGTGGTGATAGCGGACCAGGCGGACAGAAGTGGCGGGCCGTCCCCAGGGGGAACCCGGGGAGACATGAGCTGGGCGACACCCCTCAACCCGTCACTGGGCAGGCTTGGAGGAAGGCCGCCGAGGACCTCCTGGGCCTTTCCTCTCCTGCTTCCTGTTGGAGGAAGCCACCGGCTTGGCTTTGGGGTGCCAAGCGAGCCTGCTGGTCCTGATGCTGGTGTTGCTGGGCCGGACGTGCCGCAGCGGCAGAAGGTCGAAAGGACTTATGTTGCTGATGACGGCCCTTGTCCTTTTAGTCGGACGTGATTGAGTCCTGGGTAGCGTTGGACTTTTCGATCCTCTGGAGGTGGTCTTCCACTCCAGGGCTGAACAGGTCGGTCCGCAAGAAGGGGACGTCCGCCAATTTGTGCTGGATATCCGCCGTAAAGGTGGATATCCTCAGCCAGGCTCTGCGGCGCATGGCCACTGCGACTGCTACTGATCGGGCACAGGAGTCTCCAATGTCTAGAGCCGTTTGGAGCTGCTGTTTCGCCACTGCCCTTCCCTGATCCCGCACCTGCTTGACCGTAGTCTGCAGGTTGGCCGGGAGATGAGGGATCACCTCATCCAGGGAGCCCATGAAGGCGTGGGAGAAGTGCGCCATCAGTACGGCTCAGCTGGCCTGACGGAGGCCTAGGGAGGACGAAGCGCACACCTTGCACCTGCACAGTCCAACTTTTGACCTTGTCGGGAGTGGGGGGCCTCATCTACATCCCTCGCTCCTGGAGTGCCAGAAAACGCCATCGTGACCAACCCTCCGCAGAGTGGTGTTCCGAAAACCGGACAAAGAGCCGGTAGGGACTGCATACTTCCTGGCCGAAGGCGCAGGACAGAAAGCCGGCTGCTGCCAGAGCTCCAAGGCTGGGCTAACAATGGCTTCAGCCACCGGAAAGGCCTCCGTGGGAGAATCCCCGCAGTCCAGTATCTCAGTGAGGAGATACCTGGCCCGCTTGGATACGGGCTCGAGCCGCACCCCGGTGGACTCTGAGATGAGCCGAGGCAGACCCTGAACGAGGATGGGCTCTCGTCCATCGACTGCCCCCCGGAAGACTCCAGGTCAAGGGGCCTGGAAAACAGGGAGGAGTCGTCGCCAGACTCTGAGAAGTCTGCAAGGAGCTGCCTGGGGCCTGAGCCACCCTCCACCTGCCGAGGACGGTCGGGAGTGAGGGTGACCGACAACCGGTGAGGCAGACCCTGACCCGACCGAGAGTCCTTGGTCGGAGCCCCGATTTCGGTTGTGGAGGCGGAGGTTCCACCACAATTGGTGGGGCAGCTGGTTTCAGCCGAACAACCGGCCCAGGCTTGGGCACCTTGACCACTGCGAGGGGTTGTTTCAGTCTTTCGGGTGACAGCCACTTAATGGCCGGGGAAAGCGACGATCTGCTTGTTCCCGGACAAAAGGAGCTGCTGCACATTAAATCTCGTAAGCGTCGATTTAATTGGCGCCCAAAGCCTCCTCTTCCAGGAGGAGGACGAGTGGCGCCGCTTACTGGTAAGCCGAGACACCGATGCGCGCGGATTGGCTGGACCGAGACGAGGTCCAAGACAGAGACCCTCAGTGTTTCCAAGGGTGGGTCTGGGAGGGGATGGGGACACCCACTCTTCCCTCGGCTCGGGAACCTTGACCGGGACACCGCATAGAAGGCGCGAGGCAAGTCCTCGGTTTCCACGGGGAACCAGTGATGAGGGTTGTCTGCTTCACCAAGTCGACAGATCGTCCGACGGGTCGAGAAAATCTCGACCACGCCGACCGTGTCTCGCCGGCTGACCTGACGGGGACACCGTGAAGCCAGCAGCCTTAGCGCAACCTTGACCGGAGTAGAGTGTCGACTGTCCGGGAGGAGACCTCTCCGCTCCTACGAGCGTCGGCGGTGGGACTTACCCTTAGAGTCCTCCTTTTGACAGAGAAGAGTCCCGATGGCCCCTCTCCCTTCGTGGACGAAGGGATTGGCAAAGCTCCTTAAAAGAAGCTGTGTAGGAGGATCACAGAGAGGCGGGATAAATGCCGTGACTGAGGAAGATGAGGATGCAGCCTGGGCTGCCTCCTCCTCAAGAGCGATCATCTGCTCGAGTTGCTCAGCCGAGCCAGTTGCCGGACACCGCCCAACAGGCCTCCTTGGACTTCACCGGCGGATAACATTTCTCGGGGCGCCCAAGTTGTAGCCGGGCAGCGCGGTCTTCAAGGACGTTGGCTGAGAAAGATCTACACAACTCACAGGCCTGTGGGTCGTGGTTAAGGCCGAGGCAGTAGACACACGTGGAGTGCAGGTCCGTCCTGTCCATCTTCTGCCCGCATGGGCACCGCCGAAAACCGGAGTCGACGGTCCATCGCAGCCGCCAGGAGGAATTTGACCAAGTCTTGAGAATTTTAAATTATTTTCGGTGAACCGAGAGTTAGATCCACTCTATACGCAGAGCGTTAAGGAGGGAACCTGAGCTTCCAAGCGATAAGGAAGATCTGGCATCATGGGGTGGAGCCGAGAGTTTTACCACCCGGGTGGGTGGGAGGAGCCAGCTTGAAGACCTTCCGGCAAGATTTAAAGCGGCAAGGAACCTGCCAGACAGTGTGGATGAACAACATATCCATGTCCCTAGAATAGTCCTTTCACAGAAGAAAGGGTTCTGAAAGAACTCTTAAAACTGAAGGTGGATAACGCAATGGGGCCTGATGGGATTCACCCCAGAATTTAAAAAAAAAACTAAAGGAAGAACTAGTAACACCACTGACTACCCTTTTTAATAAATCATGGGAGGATGGGGTGGTACCCGAGGACTGGAGGAGGGCGGATGTGATTCCACTTCATAAAAGTAGGAGCAAGACAGAGGCAGGAAACTACAAACCAGTCAGTTTGACCTCAGGGGTAGGGAAAATGATGGAATCACTTCTGAAGGAAAGAACTGTTGAGTACCCAGAGGCCAGTGGGGCACAGGATCCAAGGCAGCATGGATTCACGATGGGAAGGTTGTGTCAGACAAATCGAATTGATTTCTTTGACTAGGTGACCAAAGTAGTAGACCAGGGAGGGGCTGTGGACATGGCCTACCTAGACTTTAGCAAGGCATTAGACACAGTCCCACACAAAAGATTGATAAATTAGCCAGCCTGGGAGTGGGTCCTAGGGTGGTAGCCTGGGTAAAACATTGGTTGGACAACAGGACACAGCGGGTAATAGTAAATGGAGTCTACAGTGAAGAAAGGAGGGTTACTAGTGGGGTACCACAGGGTTCAGTACTGGGGCCGGTCCTTTTTAATGTCTTTATAAGTGACATTTTATTTATTTATTTAGTTTTTGTTGACCAGGTAAGTGCACTAGACAAGTCCGGCCTATTAAAGAGGACTGGAAGGAAAGTATGTCTCTTCAGATGATACAAAGATCTGCAACAGGGCTGATACACAAGGTGGGGCAGAAAGGATGAAAAGGGACTTGGCAAGGTTGGAGGAATGGTCAAATGTATGGCAGCTTAGATTCAATACAAAAAAGTGCAACGTAATGCACCTGGGAAACAAAAACCCAGGGGAAGAAAACACAATGGGGGGTGAGATACCGACAACAAAAATGGAAAGGGACCTGGGGGTAGTCATATCAGATGACCTAAAGGTGGGCCAGCAAAGTGAGAAGACAGTAAGGAGGGCTGGGGGGATACTGGGATGCATAGGGAGCGGCATCACCAGTAGAAAACAGGAGAAGTTGTTGGCCCTCTGTACAGACAGTTGGAAAGACCACATCTGAGTACTGTGTACAGTTCTGGAGACCCCATCTCCAGAAGACAGACAGGGTGGAGGCTGTCCAGAGGAGGGCAACCAAAATGATGCAGGGTCTGCATCTGAAGACATATGAAGAAAAGACTAAAGGAACTAAAGATGTATAGCCTCGAGGAAAGGAGGGAGAGGGGGGACATGATAGAAACTTTCAAATACCTCAAGGGAATCAAAGTCCAAGAGGGTAGCATCTTTCAGAAAAAGATGTGCAAAAACAAGGGAGCACAATTTGAAGATAGAGGGGGGCACTGCTCAGTGGTAATGTGAGGAAGTATTTCTTCACAGAGAGGGTTGTGGATACACGGAACAGCCTTCCTGAGGAGGTCGTAGAGTCAAAAACAGTGGGGGAATTCAAGAATGCATGGGACAGACATAAGGCAATTCTAGTGGGGGGTAGGAGGAAGCAGGCTGTTGGTTAACTAGGATCTGCAGCTTACCCGTTAGGTAGGGAAACGGGCAGACTAGGTGGGCCAAGCGGTCCTTATCTGCTGTCAAATTCTATGTCTCCATTCATGAGACTTGAACAAGGGAGGGGTGTAATCAGGTTGATTTGCTTAAAAGCAGTATTAATCAGACAATTATGCATGCAGTTCAGAGTCCTACACAGTCCACACACTCGGGTACCAGGTAGGAAAATGGTGGACTAACCCAGGCGTTGCAGCTAGTTGGAGCCCTGTGATGGAAGAAAGCAACATGCACAACACACACTATTTGTAATCCGGAGACAGAGGGCTCAATTTGTGAAAGAAAAGGCAACAAGACAATCAGATGACACTTTTAGATTTGCTGTTGTTGCAGGGAGCTACCCTGATGTTTACTCACGATATCCAATACTGGAAACAGGCAGGATGAAATCAAGTATGCAGGCTGTTGAGCTGGAGTGCCCGGAGAAGCAGGGCCCAGGCAAACGGAAATGGATACAGATTCAGTCCGTGGAGCTGGATACAAGCTCCAGCAAGCAAAACACAGTTCAGACACAGTGGGGAACCAAATCACAACCCACTATAAGCACACAGCATATTCACATGTAAGGAAATTCCACTTACCAGGCAAATGGCTGTCCGTTGCAATTACAGAGTCTCTGCACAATGCGGGAGTTCAGAGGTAGCTGAAAGTCCTGACAGGCCAATCGCATTCAGCAAATCTTCGGTCTTCTTCAGGTTAAAGCCTGGTCACAATTCAGTGGCTTAATTTGTTCTCCAAGTTCGGATTCAGTCCGGAAAAAAAAAAAAAACAGAAGTTCCCTCTCAGGAACAGCAGGCAGGCATGCAGGTCAAACTCAGTCCTTTCCACAGTTCTCCCACGTAAATCCACTATGGGTTGCTGCTCTAACTATCTCAAGCTGTTACGTCTTCACTTCCCAAATCAGATCTAACAAACTGGAAGCAATGTGGGACCCCCCCCCCAAAAGATCCAAAAGGTTCAGTTGGCTGATCTGTGTCAGTCACAACAAGGGCTCCCCCTCCAGGTTATTTCAGGCGCCAAAAGCCCCAAACTACAATTCCTACAAGTTCTGGCCCCACCAAGCCCCTGTAGGCAGGCTCCATTTTAGAGTCCCAAATGTACCGATTGGCCCATTCTGCAGTCCAGGACCAAGATGATGGAAACAAACAGAAATGGAAATGATGTACCTATCATAGTTCTTGATCTTCTTGGATGAAGTCTCCACCACTCATTCACACTGATGGGGATCTATGCCGGAGGCACTAGGACCCAGCAGGAGCAAACCTTTTGCAAGAGGGCCGGCACCAGAGATGGAGCTGCGGCGCCGCGGGCCTCTGCTCATGTGGCAAAGACCATCTCGGCGTTGACCCTCCAGCCACCTCAGTACCCCCCGATAAGGTGCAGCGTAATTAACCTAGAAGGATAGCCTAACAAAAACCAGACATAAGATAGTCCGAATGACCCATATAAGAAGGGTCAACAAAGAAGTCTTCACAGCCTAAACATTGAGGGGATAATGACCAACAACAGAGGCGAGCTCGGGGGATGGTGAGTGGGCGTGTGAATGAGTGGTGGGACTTCGTTCAAGATCATCAAGAATTACAATCAGTACGTAATTTCCATATCTTCCTGGACATAAAAGTCTCCACCACCCATTCATACAGATGGGAAAGTACTGAGCTAATAATCCCGAGAGGGTGGCAGGAGAAACCAAGAGCTCACAAATTTAGGACAGAAGTCCGTTAAGGATAGTCCTACCAAACGAAAGATGTCATCTGGCATGGACAGCCAAGGCATACTGCTTGACGAAAAGTATGCACTGAGCTCCAGGTAGCCACATTGCGGACTTCCACCAGGGATGCCGTGACTGCTCTAGTAGAGTGAGCGTACACTCAGCCCTCCAGCTTAACTTGTGCCATGGAATAACAGTGGCGAAGACATGCCACCAGCCATGCCGAAATACATCTGATAGTGACAGGCTGACTCAGCCGGGTCTCACTGAAGGAAACAAACAGTTGCTGAGCTTTGCCAATTTCTTTGTTCTATCCAAATAGAAACGAGAGCTCTTTTGACATCTAATTAATGAAGGGCACGCCACCTTCATTTTGGAAGGCTAAAGTAAGTAGGGAGGACCAAAGGTTAGTTTAGGTGGAATTCTGAAACAACCTTAGAAAGAAACTTAGGATGGGTCCTAAGAACTACTTTGTCCTTATAAAACACAGTATATGGAGGGTCTGTGACTAAGGCATGTATTTCAGAGACCCTGCGGGCTGAGGTAATGGTCACCAGGAAGGCCGTTTTCCAAGTGAGAAATTTCAGCTCACAGGAAGCTAGAGGCTCGAAAGATTTTCGAGCGAGCATGTCTAGCACAACGTTAATGTCCCAGGCTGCGACTGGATGTCTGATAGGAGGTCTGGTATGCAGAATACCCTTAAGAAACCTCTTAACCACGGGTAACTGAGCCAGTGGTAAGGAAAGTACTGGCTCATGATAAGCTGAAATGGCACAAAAGTAAACTGACTGTAGAATATTGTAGACCTTAATTTGAGGGGTCTAAAAAGGTACTCTAGAACTTTATTTGGTGGGCAGGAAAATGATTCAAAGAGGATTTTGCACACCAGAGAGAAAAACTTCCATTTGGCTATGTAAGTTTTTCTAGTGGCTGACTCACACAGCCAAAAGAATATCTGAAACTCTCCGAGAGACATTGAACCTGTTCACTTCTACCTCTTCAAGAGCCGAGCATGAAGGGTGAAACAACCTCAGACTGGGATGGACCACAGGCCCCTGGGTCAGAAGGTTTGTCTGAAGGGGAAGCGCTTTTGGAGGGGTTTCCAACATACTGTCAAGTAACGGAAACCATATCTGTCGAGGCCAGAAGGGAGCAATGAGGATCATTTTGTCCCCCTGGGACTTGAATTTGAGAAGTACCCTCTGAATTAGTGGAAGAGGAGGAAGCGTGCATAGAAAGCATTTGTCCACCGCAGCCTGAATACATCCTGACAGAAAATGCCAGGTCCTGGATTTCTGGAGCAGAAGAGAGGCAGTTTTGTGTTGAGTGGGGATGCAAAAGGTCCAGGTCTGGAGTTCCCACTCATGCGAATAGTGAGTGAACTATGGTTGAGTCAGAGACCACTCGTGAGGATCTGTCTCTGTTCTGCTTAGATGGTCTGCCAGTTCGTTCTGCACTCCCGGCAGGTAGATCGCCTGAATTACAGCCTTGTGCGCTAGGCACCATTCCCACACTCTCATCGCTTCCCTGCATAAAGGGTAAGAGTGTGCACTGCCCTGCTTGTTGATGTAATACATCACTGCTTTGTTGTCTGTTTGAAGGAGAATGTTCTTGTGACAGAGAATGTCATTCAAAGCTCAGACTGCATAAAGAACGGCTCTCATTTCTAGGACATTTATGTGAAGCTGGGACTTGTCCTGAGTCCACGTACCTTGGGTGTGGAGATTCTGATAGTGAGCTCCCCATCCCATCAGGGACGCATCTGTGGTAATGAAATCTGGTGATCCAGGGGAGCAAGGGATACCCTTCCAGAAGATTGTCCTCTTGCAACCACTAGGTTAGTGACCTCTTCAGAGGTTCTGTCACCTTGATGAGTGGTTGGGGACCACCGAATACTGAGCATCCATTGAGAGGTTCTCATGTGGAGGCGTGCCAGGGGTACAGTGAACACCGAGGATGCCATGAGACCCAGCATCCACTGCATCAAGATAGCACGAACCGAACTGTTCTCTCTGATGTAAATCGGGCCATCTGTAGGATATCACTCCTTCTGTACTCTGGTAGAAATGCTTTGCACAGGAGGTGTCCAGATGAGTTCCTATAAAAGGAGCTTGTGGGAGAGCTGCAACTGTGATTTCTTGAGATTCAGCAGGACTCCCATGGACGTGAGAAAGTGTGAGGTCAGTAGCTACAGGCGTCAAGAGTTCCTTTGCCTGGAAGGACTTGCTAGAAGTCAGTCGCCCAGATAAGGAGACACTTTAATTCCGATCTTTCTGAGATCGCTGCAAAATTGCACAACACTTTGTAGAAACTTATGGCGCCGAGGACAGCCCAAAGGGCAGGACTCTGAACTGATAATGCTGGCCCAGAGCTACAAACCGTAGGCATTTGTGATGCTTTGGGTGTATAGGAATATGTTGGTAAGCATCCTGCATGTCCAGGGAAGCTAGCCAATCGTGCTGATGAAGCAAGGGTAACAGGGTCCCGAGCGACATCATCTTGAACTTTTCCTTGAAAAGAAACTTGTTTAACTTTCAGGTCCAGAATGAGGCGCATGCCACTGGTCTTTTTCGGGACCAGGAAGTAATGAGTAGAAACTTGTGTTTCGTTGATCCGGCAGAACTATTTCTACTGACCTGTTGTTCAGAAGGCCTTGTATCTTGGAGGCAAGAAGGTCTGACTGTGTTGTTGACAGCCTGGGCTATCGTTTGGGAGGACGATCCGGAGGGGTTTCTGAAAGGCTGAGGAAGTACCCTTTGTGGATTATCCGGAGGACCCATTTGTCTGATGTTATGGACTTCCACTGGTTGTAGAACTGAGTCAGACGTCCTCCCACCGCTGAGAAGGAGTCCCCCTTGGGCAGCTGAGGTGGGACCTGGGCCAGAAACTCAGAAGGTGGCACTGGGCGCTTTGGGCCCTTGTGCCTTCGGTTGCATTTTCTTTTGAGGCTGAGGGACATGGTTTTTGTTGAAACCTCCGTGCCTTTGCCCGAAAGGACTGTGACGTTGTGAAACTGGCGGCTTAACACCCCCAGAAGGGGTGGGAGTGGTCGAGCCATTCTAATGGCCGACCTAGTCTTCTGTGGCCTCCAGAGCTTGCTCTACTTGAGTTCGAATAGATACATACCGTCAAAGGTAATGCCATGACCTGCTGTTTGGGCATCATTTGTGAAGCCGAAGTGCGTAGCCAGGAGTGACAACTGGTACAAATGCCCGCCACTCGGGAAGCAGTATCGAAAGCGTCTATAGTTGCTTTAACCTGCTGGTTGTTGGACTCAATACCCCTGGTTATGGTCTGAAGTAGCTCTGAACTAGTGTCCGACTCAGGCAGAGCTTCTACCACTTGTTTGGGCAAATGCCAAAAAACATACTCATATTGAGAAAAGTAGCCCTGGTAGCTGGCAATACACATACCCAGGGTGGAGGCAGCAAAGACTCTCTTACCTAAGGTGTCTATCTTACGAGATTCTTTGTTTATAGGCCAGGCTGTAGATGCCTGAGGAAGAACGGCCTTATTCTCTACCAGGACAACAATAGGATCTGCAAAGGCCTGGGAGGCCAAAATGGGTCGATCCTTGGGAGCAGCATACTTCCTGTCTATGGACTTAGCCACAGAAGGAATGAGAGCGGGATTATTCCATACCATCTGAGAGAGTGTCTCAAAGGATGGTTGTACCGGGGGAGTTAAATCCATAGGTATTTCCGGGACATTTAGGTATTGGAGTCTCAAAAGCTTCCCAGGATCGATATCTGTAGTCTGGAGAGAAAGAGTAGAATTTAAATTTTCAGCAGAGACTTAAAATGATAGGTCTTCAACCACAAGCTCTGTGGCAGGATTAATCCTTGCTCCTTCAACATCATCACCCAGTCGAAGATCTGGGTCAGGCTCAATATTATCTCCTGACAGTCCGGGAGGACTGTATGGACAGGAAAGGGTGAAAATCAGAAGGAAATGAGGAAGGAAAGGGTTCAGAGTCGAGAAGCCCTGAAGGTTGGAAGACTTCATACTAAGCCTCGAACCGAGAAGAGCATGCGGTGCTGCTTGACCACACTGCAGCGCTGACAAGGTCGCCGAGGACGGCGCAGACAATCCCAACTGTGCAGAGGATGACGCCGACAGACGCATCGACGCCAAGCGACCCATCAGTGCCAAAACCAATGCAGGTCTCTGAAAAATAGGATTTGAGGAGAAAGAGGAGGAGACCAGGAAATAGAGGCATCGGTGGCCCCCGCGCCTGCAGCCATGTGAGGGAGGAAAACGCCTCTGAACGCGGAGTCAATGACACCGAAGAAGGCACCACGACTAGGAGCCCCAACCGCCCCACCCGATCCCCCTAAAGGTCTGAAGGCCCCGGTGTGACCAGGCCAGGCAGCTGGACCAACCTCCAAGCCCACTGCTCCATAAGAGCGGCTCACTGATGAAACTGCTCATCTGAAGCCCTACCAGAAGGCAGGGAAGGGCTCCGATGTCAAAGAGGTCGGTGACCGGAAACAGAAACCGGTGACTCCAAAGGTAGAGACTGGCAACTGACCCCAATGACCGACTGTCGATGCGCAGACATACCAGAGGGTGACCTCGAGTGATGCCTTCTCTTTCTTGACCTGTGGGCTGAAGGAAGAGCTTGAGGCCGAACGGTGCCAAGAATGTGACTGTTTTCTTTTATGCATATGGGGGAATCACCCATCCCCTCGGGCACTGGACTATCCATTGTCAGACCCTCCCTCTGGAGAGGGCGGCGGACCGGACCCAGACCGGCTGACTGAACAGCTTTCATACGAAGTCTAACCACCGTCACCTGACCTGCTCATGGTAGACTCCATCAATGTAGGCTGAGACTTCTTGAATAAGAAAAATTTTTTATATTAATCTGTACTTATTCGAGATATAATACAAAACAATAAACTGAAAACTATCGCTTCTAGTTTGAAGTTTAACTCCCGGAGGGCGAGCGACGTTGTCACTGAAGCGCACTTGACGGCAGGAAAAAAGGAACTGAGGCGGTTGGAGGGTCGGTGCTGAGATAGTCTTTGCCACATGAGTCGAGGCTCGTGGCGCTGCTCCTCGTGGTTCCATCTCTGGCACCGCCCTCTTGCAAAAAGTTTGCTCCGCTGGATCCTAGCGCCCGGGAGATCCCCATCAGTGTGAATGAGTGGTGGAGACTATGTCCAGGAAGATCTGTCCATGCTGCAAAGAAGGCAGGTTAGAACAAACTGCAATATTATTACTACTCTAACAAATGATCCAGCAAACAAGTACATCTTCTAACAGAGCTCCCTCTCAGATTCATTATGACTGTAATCCAGGCAGCTCTTAAAGAGACAGTATACAGGGCCATACACACACTCTGTCAATCACATTTAAACTGCTAAAACGCAGGACACCAGCCTGGCAGTAAGCATTTAGGCAAGCTCAAGGAAGACTTTTGGGAACCCCATTTGTGGGGAGGGGTTTATAGGTATGTATATTGTGACGCTAGCCAGCTGGTTATGATTATTGTAGGATATTTGTAATATAAAAATACTGTATGTGATTAACTCACACAAGACAGCCTGTGCCCCCGAGGTTTCAGTGAAGCTACTGGATATGAAACCTGACCAGGAACCATTTAATTAACAGACTCTTTTCAGATTTGCATTTTATTACAGTTTATGACATGCCTAGGCTTTTTGAAGTGCGAACCAAATGTGACTTTATGACTTCAGAAACAGGACATCATTAGGCTGATTCCTGATAGCTTTTTAACACATTGGTGCCAGTGAGGGATTGCTAAGTTCCAAGGAAACGTGTAATTAAGGAATTATATACAAGAAAAGGTTTTTCTTCTGATGGCACCTTATTTAAAATACCTCCTGATAAAAAATCATTTTTTGTGATTTTATATTCTAAAATGAGGGGCTAGATGACTCACAGAAGGGATGTGGAGACACAGAGTTTAAACTGATACTTGTGTCTGAAATGAATGTGGTATCATCTTGGGACTCTACAGAGACAGCTCTCTGATCGAACTTTAAAACGCATTTCCAGAGGTAATACCTTAGACAGCAAACATCTAAATGTACTGTGGTAGGAGTTTTACTTTGTAATTTTCCTTGTTCTCTTATGTGATTGTGAGCTCTTTGATATATTGTTCTGTGTTTACATTTTTCATATTTTATCATCTTTTAGTAAAGTACGTTTCTTAAGATACTGCCTGGGTGTGTCTTCCAAGTTCTTTTTGCATGTGATGTACACGTGGTTAAGTCTGACAGCTGTTTGAAGGGCTTGATGGTGTTACTAACTGGGAAAAGGTAAGAATATACCCAAGGTCTCTTGCAGAGTTAAAAGGGTTCATTTTGGAAGCCTGGCTGGGTGTCCCTGGCGAAAGATTGTACCGCAATCCCCAAAGAGGGTACGCATTTGAGCCTGTTCATTGGGTATGGTAGCAAAAGGTTCACAGTTTGAATCCCCCCCCCCCAGAACTTGAGAATAAAGGTGATTCGGACCCAAAAGCAGACAGGAGGGTTACCCTGTCTGTTCACACTACTGCACTCAGGTTGGCACTGTGGGAGCAGAGGGCCTGACCTCCTGAGTGCGTTTGTGACATATATCACCAGTGATTTCTGCCACAGAAAATTGAATACAATCACCTGAAAAGTTAAAGTATAGCACTTGCAATCAGCGGTTCAATGTCACTGGAGCAGATACAGTATCAGGCTGAGTGCCAGAAATTTTCAGTACAGCAGAGAGGAAGCAGATTTTCTTGTGGGACCACATATTTCTCATCAGCAACTCAAGCCTTTGCTCGGCGATCCTAGCACTAGTCTAGAACATGGACAATGGGAAAGTGAAAGTGCCACACAGTGACTGAAGTTGGTGGTTCAGTGCCAGAGCAGGCATAAAGTTAAAATGGTGACAGTGATCTCCCTCAGGTTGTCTCGATCAGGCGCAGCTTCACTGTATTAGCGCTGACAGCTTTGGATCTGAAGTGTTGTACGAGTTGCAGTGAGGTCGGTGGCACAGAGGGTTCGCGACACTGGGCGCCCACACTGCCGCCCGGCTACCTGGAGTTCTGAATGAGCCTGGGTGCGTCGAGGGAGGGGCAGGATTCAGCAGCCAAGGGACCTTGTCGCCCTTCTAGTACAGTTGCCTCCAGGCCTGAGGGTAGTGTAGGCGGGTGGTAGCATGAATACGAAGGGTGCTGCGGAACCACAGTGTGCACGTGCCTTCACATGCGTATGGGTGGGAAGAAAATGGAGTTGGAAGGCTCCATGATGTCCCAGTTGCGTCCCCAGTGATGGGGATGCTGGCCAGGGATGGATGCGTCACCCCCATTCCCTGCGGGGCAGAGCCCCAACGCCAGCTTCCTGGGAAAAACTCATGGGCAAAAATGTGGATTGGAAATAAAAAATAGCTGGCTTACTAAGTGAGTAACTGGACGACAGGGAGTACAATCAACAGCTGCAGTAAGGCGTGCGATGGTAGGGGGCAGGGGATTGTTTAACCATGAAAGGCACACTAAGCGGAAGCTTGTTTCCAGGTGCGACATGGAAGCATAAGGAAGTGGGTCACACATTATGCAAGTGGGGCTGTGGGATTTGAAACCTAGGTCTCCAGGTCTGCAGCTCAGAGCCCCAGACCACTGCACTATACTGCTGGTTTGAAGATGGCAGGCAGGAGTTCAATCAATAGCTAAACACCATCAGTGTTATCCCTGTGTACTATTTCAACCAGTGCCACTGCCTCCGTGGGCAACAAGACTGAAGCAGAATTCAAAATCTCTCAACACTTCATATCACTGTGGAAGGACTACTTTATTACAAAGAATGGTGAAGTTTGAAAAAAATAAATAAAACAGGAATGTAAGACATTTTTAAGGTCCATTTTAAAAATAGCAATGAGGTACTTGGGAGTTTTGTTAAATGTTCCAGTTAATCATCCCTGAGGGCATGCAGCAGTCAAGCCATTACACTATGTGTTACCTTTACACGTAGGGGGTGATTAACTAGAACATTAACATAACCCCTGGTCATACCTTATTGCTTAATTTTCTAGGTACCTCCATGCTGCGCAAAATGAGTCTTAAGCTATTGTTTTTTTTAATCCTAATCCTTGCCAGATCTGCAATGCTATTTCTGTGCAAACTGTGGCGGACATCTTTTTTTTTTTCTTGAGGAAAAACATTTAGAAAATACTCATGTTGGTGGAATTACAAAATTGTACCACCAAATAAAACTAGAAGATGACTGGGATCTTTTATGGTGTAAAAAAAGGTAGGGTACATGTTTTGCCCAATTTCACTGCACTGCTGCTTTAACATTGGCTAAAGGTGCAGAAACTCCACTCAGAGATACTTTTTGTGATCTTATTTCAGATCATTTTTAAACCAGAAAACAATCCTCCGACAGCCCAATGTCCCCAAGTTTAGCCGGCGGGCAGCTGTGGTGAACCAGATCAAACACTCGTGATGTAATTTAATCTTTTAATGATGTAATCTAATGTTTTACTACAAGAGGAGGTTGTGCAGTCAAAAACAGTGGGGGAATTCAAGAATGCATGGGACAGACATAAGGCAGTTCTAGGGGTTGGGTATAGGAGGAAGTAGGCTGTTGGTTAACTAGGATCTGCAGCTTATTCATTAGGCAGGGAAATGGGCAGACTGGGTGGGCCAAGCAGTCCTTATCTGCCGTCAAATTCTAGGTTTCTAAGATACTTACAGCATCAACATATGGCCCACTGGATTCTTCAGATACAGCAATGCTTTCAAAACCAGGCAACAACAGTGGAGTTTTCTGTTTAACTTTATTTAGTATAGGCCTGTGAATACAAAATGAAAACAGTATTTAAAATCCAATTCAAGCTGGCGCTGAGGGTTGAGGCGCTGGATGCCACACTTTGCACTATGCCGGCGACCTGGGTTCGGGAACGACCTCGGGTCACTGGGAGTGCGCGTGGGGGGAGATAGTGAGGCAGGATTGAGCATGCTGATGGGCAGCTCTCTCTCCACAGGGTGAGTTGGCGTCCCCCATAGTTCCGCTCCCACTGAGTGGAGGTCAGTGAAGTAGCGAAGAGGGCCGACAAACAGTTACAGGAGGTGAAAGGGGCTAAGCTGGTGCCATGGGGTGCGTGGCGCGTCCCTCCACATGCTCACTGTGACTGTGCTGGGGCCTCGGGGGTGGGGTGGGTGTCAGGGAGAAAACAGTGGAATACCTATGTGTCCCTGTCACCAGCTGGTGAGAAGAAGCGATGGGATAGAATATATATATACACATACACACACATGAAATACAATTCAATAATGCACAATGATGCTACATTTCCCCTCTACCCACTGTTTAGTGAAAAACAAAGCTCAGAGTTGGCAGTAGTCACTGAGCAACAATTCTGTCTACAGCCTACTGTAGCTCTGGTCAACCGTCCTGCAGGCACCACAGCTACTTCTGCATGCCCCTACTTCAAACAGCAGTGGCTCAGTGCTAGTTAAAGATACTGGACTGACAGCATTGGTAGGCAAAAATCTTATTTATCCATGTATCTGGTACAACACATGTAGCTAGCTACAGTGCAAATTTCACCAGAATGCCATGCAGTATACCTAAGTCTAGTCAGGGAGGGACAACCATGTAGTCAAATGGGTAGTTAAATGCCATGACCATTTAATCCTCGGCCTGTGAAACTGCCCACACTAAGCGTTTGTGGAAGGGGGCACAGGGGAGTCAACATGGGTGGAAGGTGTCAGGGGAATCACCAGGCAGTAGTCTGAAGGTCTCAACCTTCACCTGTATAAAAAGTTTGACATTTCAGCAAGCTTTATAACAGAGGTTGATGCAGGATGTCATCCACCTGCCAATCATCCTCTTAGCTGTCACTGGTCAGGCACGGCTTCACTGTATGTCACAAAGAGCTGGTGAGACTTGCCATGAACTCCAGCTGTGCGCTCCACACAAGAGAGCGCCTGCCGCTGGTCTAAGGAACAGAGCCTATGTTTGTCCACCTTTTGGAATGGGTCCCCCCACACACACCTTTAAATGCAACCTCAAATCCTGGCTACTAACCAAACACAGCTGCAACTGCCCACCCAGATAGCTGCCCCTAACTGCCTGGTGCTTCATTCCATTCTCACCCTCGCTAGCTGGTTCTATCAAGTTTGGCTCTGCTGCATCCAAAGAGAGTGGGACCACTATTGTCTGCACTACCGCCTGTACGTTAACCAATCTCTGCATTATATTTTTATTTTTATTGTTTATAGTATGCATCTACAGATGCACTTATTCCTATAATTACTGTGCTTTGTATTTTACCATCGAACTTCAAAACAATTAACTCTGTTATGTATCTTATACCTGTGCCTTTTGGCCTGGATCGTGCCTGAAAACAGTCCCTTGGATCAGTGCACTTACCAGTCAACAAAGTCATAAATAAATAAATTAAGATGGATTCATGAAAAGACCTGGAGGTTCATCACCTGGTTAAAGTGGAACTCAGACAACCTTCATGAGGAACTCGGATGAGGTGAAAGTCTACACCTTCGTCCTTATGTAAGACTCCTATGTAAGACCAGATATGTAGGCTCCATCAAGAGCAACTGGAGCTCACTAACAGTTCTGGTTGATGTAATAGCCAGCAGGAAGGCCTCCTTCCATGACAGGTGTGACATCTCTCACCTGTGCACAGGCTCAAAAACCTTGCCCATGAGCACTGCCAGAACCAGCAACAAGTCCCAATGCACAATGATGCTCATGCATCAGTGAGGACAAATGCTCAGGCCTTTAAAAAGCACTCTACCACCTTCCCGGCACGCTCAGTATGCAAAGATGGCTGCTAAGTACACTTTAAGGGATGTTGATCGCATTCCCAGCTAGACAGGTCCAGAGGTATTACGAGATGCTAGACGGGGCAGGCAAGGGATCAAGATCCTGTTCTGACACCAAATGGAAAACCTTTTCCATTTAAAGACATAACACCGGTGACATCGCTTTTTCAGAGACTCCACAACGTGAAACCCATTCTCCGGAAGACCCAATACCTGGAACTTTAGCTGCTCAGAAACCAGGCTGTGAGGTGCAGGGATTGAAGGTCTGGGTGCAGGACCTTCCCCAGTTGAGTCAGCAGATCCAGGAAAAGAGGCAACCACCACAGGGGTCTGCTGCCGAGATCCAGGTACCATAAATAGCAAGGTCAGTCCAGAGCTATTATGATATTCCATGCCTTGTCCATCTATACCTTGATCACCACCTTGTGGATCAGAGGAAAGGCCCTGTGGCAGAGCTAGGCTACACCCTCTGGGCTGGGGGATACTGGAATGCACAGGGAGAGGCATCACCAGCAGAAAACAGGAAGTTGTTATCCTCTGTACAGACAGTTGGTGAGACCCCATCTGGAGTACTGAGTCCAGTTCTGGAGACCCCATCTCCGCAAGGACAGACAGGATGGAGGCAGTCCAGAGAGGGCAACTAAAATGCAGGGTCTGCAACAGAAGCCATACCAGGAGCGACTAAAGGAGCTTAATATGTATACCCTTGAGGAAAGGAGGGAGAGGGGGGACATGATTGAAACTTTTAAGTATCTCAGTAGAATCAACCAAGTCCAAGAGGGAAGCATCTTTCAGAAAAAAGATGTGCAAGAACAAGGGGACACAATTTGAAGACAGAGGGGGGGACGGCTCAGGGGCAATGTGAGGAAGTATTTTTTTCACAGAGGGTGGTGGACACATGGAACCGCCTTCCTGAGGAGGTTGTGGGGTCTACAACTGTGGGAGAATTCAAGAATGCATGGGACAGACATAAGGCAATTCTTGTTGGGGGTAGGAAGAAATAGGCTGTTGGTTAACTAGGATCTGCAGCTTATCCAATAGGTAGAAATTGGCAGATCAGGTAGGCCAGCGGTCCTTATCTGCTGTAAAATCTATGTTTCTCAGTGGTGGCGTTTGGACCACTTTTCTATCTCCTTATTTCCTAGCTACAAAAAGCGTCTGTTGCGCAACATAGCAGCTTTTCTCTTTGCTTTTCTTCTTTTCCCTCCCACCCTAGCTTGGCCACCTAGCGTAGCTCTTTACTATCCCTACTAAACGTCCTACTAGTTCTCTTTTTTTTCTTTTTCCATTTCCATCCATTCAGTCCCTGGAATGATGCCAACCTGGAAAGGTGTTGTGTAAAGTGCATAAGTGCATTTTGTGTACAAAAAGCATGAAGGCTATTTTAAATAGAAATAAAGTACAGTTACGTTAAGAACTTACTTTAACAGTAGATCTTTTGAGAAAACCTCTTGCAGCAGGTAACACATATAGGACTGTCACCACCTGGCGACTGTTCGCGGCAAATTCTTTTCTAGCAGTACCAAGGGAGGCCCCCGACATCCCCCATACATAGGAGGCAGTCCCCACATGCTCCAGTTCTTGCACGCCAACGTATAGCAAAGCAGGATTGCATGAGGTGACATGAGCGCATGGCCTGAACACACGCTGTCCCCTAAACAGTAATAGGGAAATGGCCAGTAAGGAAGAGGCCTGGGTCCTGGGGGAAGGAGAGCGGGAAATCATACCTGCTGCAAGAGCTTCTATCGAAGATCTACGGTTACAGTAAGTTCTTACAGTAACTGTACTACCTTACTTCGAGAGGAAGCTCTTGCAGCAAGCAACACGTATAGGACTGATTCCCAAGCAATATAAACTTAAAACAACCCTCGGGATGGGGAGAAGGAAAGCAGGGAGATAGGAGCAGGAGGGATCCCTCAGGAGACCAAGCCCTGAAAGACATAAGGTCAAAACCTGCTCTGTGTCTGGAACTATGTCCAGGATGTAATAAATGCCCGACAAAGGTGTGAACAGAATACCAAGTGGTGGCAGTACAGATGTCAGCCACCGAAACCCTCTTAATGGCCGCAAAGGAGGTGGCGACTGTCCAGGTGGAATGAGCCTTGATCGGGCCATGAGAAGATCCGTTATGTTTCTGGTAACAGAAGGTGATGCAGTTAACCAGCCAAAGCGAAAGCATTTGCTTGGTAACCGGGCATCCTGAGGACCTGTGCGCGAAGGAAATGAACAACTGGTCGGATCTCCTAGTCCCCTTGGTTCTCGACAGGTAGCAGCGGAGTGCCCTGTGAACATCCAAGGAATGAAGAAGCGCTCCCTTTGCTGGAATATTTGGATAATGCCGGAAGCTGAACCGACTAGTTCAAAGTGAGCTCTGAAACCACTTTAGGCAGAAATTTCTGGTGCTAAGGTCAACCCTATCTTTGTGAAAAATCAAGTAGGGTTGCTTACACATGAGGGCTTGAAGCTCTGAAATGCGCCTCGCCGAGGTGACAGCCACCAAAAGTTTTCCAGGACAGAAATGAAGTTCCACTTCATGGCCAGTTTGAAAGGGGAAGTGTCAGCTTTTCCAGAATAAGCAGATCCCAAAGAGAGACAGTATCCCAAATAGGAGGTCTGATGTGTAGAATTCCATGCAGAAAGGCTTTGGATACCTCCAACTGAGCCACTGTCTTACCCTGGACTGGCATATGATAGGCAGAGATGGCGACCAGGTGTACTTTGATGGAGGAGTAACTGAGACCCGACTCCGAGAGGGAAAGCAGGTATTCCAAGACGGCATTCACCGGACAGACCAGAGGATCCACCTGTCTGGCTGTGGCCCAAATGCAGAAGCATTTCCATTTCATAGTGTAAGTGGCCATAGTGGCAGGCTTGCTCGCCTCTACCAGAACCTGAGCCACCCTGTCAGACTCCAAACCTAGATTTAGCTAGGTCTTGAGGAGTCAGGTGGAGGGAGCGCAGGTTTGGATGAACCCAGCCGTTGTCCTGATACAGAAGCTGGGACAAGATTGGAAGAAGAAGAGGAGGCTCTGCCATTAAATGCTGGAGTAAGGAAACCAAATCTGACGAGGCCACAGAGGAGCTTATCAAGGTCATGGTGGACTGATCTGACTATGCCTTTGAGGAGTACCTTCCAAGCAGAGGGAAGGGGGAAAGGCGTGAAAGATTCTCCCTTCCAGGAGAGGGACAATGAGTCTTGCCAGAAAGCTTCAGGCTTGGACCTAGCAAGCAAAAAATTAGGCAGTTTTGCGTTGGAGTGAGATGCGAAGAGGTCTAGCTCTGGTGTCCCCCCATCTGAAAAGATCTGGTCTGCAACCTCCTGAAGCAAAGCCCAGTTGTGGGCCTGTGACCTCGATCTGCTGGAGGTCGGCCAGCACATTCTGTGTACCTCGGACATGAACTGCCGATATGGAAGCTGATGTCCTAGTGCCCAGTCCCACATCCTCATGGCCTCTCGACGAGAGAGAGTAAGAGTGTGCCACCCTGTTTGCTGATGTAGAAAACCACGGATATGTCGTCAGTCTGGATTAGCAGGTGGTCCAGCAGTAGGGCAAAAGCTAAGGCCTGAAGAGCATACAGAATGGCTCTCGGTTTGAGGATATTGATGTGCAGGTTCTCCTCTACTGAGGACCATGAGCCACGAGACCTGTGGTTCCCCCAAATGCGTGCCCCATGCTAAGGACGAAGTGTCCATTGTCAGAATCTGGGATGGGGTCCCAACCTGAAATGGAAGCCCCGCCAGATGATTTTGGAACGACATCCACCAGCGAGTTCCTGGCAGATTGGCTCAGTCAGGCCTATCAAGGCATCCAATTCATCCTGTGTCTGATCCCACTGGACGGGCAAGGACCACTGGATGGTCCACACGCGCATTCTCGCAAGCGGCACCGAAACTATGGCCGCTGCCATGTGGCCCAATAGCCTGAGAAGATGTCTGGCAGGAACCTTTAAGGCTGAAGAGACGTGCTGTGCTAAGGCCTGAATGCGCCTCGCTCTGTCAGAAGGGAGGAAAACCTTCCCGAGAGTGATGTCCAGAAGCACCCCGATAAATTGGAGTTCCTGGGACGGGAGCAACTGAGATTTGTCCCCGCTGACCGTGATGCCCAGACGCTGGCACAGTGTTAGGGTGATCCAGATGGTTTCCAAAAGGCATGGTCTGAAAGAAGCCAGTCATCCAGGTAAGGGAACATAAAGTGGCCCATTCCATTCTCTGAAGCACCACGGCGACAACATCCAGGCACTTGGTGAATACCCTAGGGGCTGAAAAGAGACCGAAGGGAAGGACCCTGAACTGAAAACACCTGCCTTCGAATCTGAATCTCAAACTTTCAATGTCTTCTAGCAATCAGGATGTGCAGGTACGCATCTTGCTTGTCCAGACAAGCCCGCCAATCTCCTGCTGAGATCACTGGCAGGAGGTTGGGTAGAGAGACCATGTGGAACTTCCGATAGGAGACCCACTGGTTGAGGTTGCCGAGATCCAGGATGGGTCTGAGATCTCCAGACTTCTTCAGGACCAAGAAGTGGTGGGAGAAGAACCCTGTCTCTCTCTCTCTCGGCTGGTGGGACCGGCTCTATGGTATTCTTGTCCAGCAGGGACTGAATCTCCTGCTGAATGAGAACCCTGTGTTCCCTCGGATAGCAGGATGGGGGCAGATCTACCCGGAGAGATAGCGTTGGACTCTATGGAATGCCCGAATTCCACGCGATCGAGAACCCACTGGTCTGAGGTCACTTGTCTCCAGGCATCTGCGTAAGGAGAAAAGCGGCCTCTGACCAGCTCTCCAGATGAAACGTCAGAGAGATGGGTAGCCTGGATGGTCAGGCATTGGGAGGGGGAGGGAGGGCAGCTGCTGCAGGTCTAGCCCGCCATGAGGTGATGGCTGAGGAGCCCTGGGCCCCGCCTCTCCGACCAAAGCTGCCACGCTGTGGTTGTTGCTGGTAGCGGGACTGCCGAGGCTGCTGACCACCATGGCCACGAAAACGGAACTCACAAAACCGTCCCTGTTTTGGGCGATACATGGACTGCGTGGTACGGACTGCGTTACCGGAGTCCTGTAGCTTAGAAATTATCTTCTCAGAGTCTTCATCGAAGAGCACGGAGCCATTAAAGGGAGCACCCAGAAGGTTGGTCTGAACATCTGGATCGAACCCCAAAACCCAGAGCAAGGAGTGACGCTGGAGGCAGATGCCGGAAGCGACCGCCCTTGCAGAGGTATCCGCAGAGTCATAGGCTGATCTCAGGAAGTGGGTGCCCACGTCCGAGAAAGTCTGCAGAAGTTTGGAAAGCTCTGCCCTTGGAGGGCAGTCTGGCAAGCCCTGCATGATGTCAAGTCCTTGTTCCAAAAGGACATTCTGGAACTGGACCATGTGTGTTAGGAAACAGACTCCTAATACTGCAGGTGGCATAAGAGTATACATTCCTGCCAACAATCCAGCTGCTTAGGCTCCTGTCGAGCAGCTGGGTGCTCAGGTATTTGGGCCTCTGTTAATGATCATGAGCTTCAGAAATTACCACCGAGTCAGCAGTAGGGTGTTCGGCAAAAAGGGATGGTCCTTAGGAGTCCAGTACAGTCTGTGTGCTTTTTTGGGCACAGCAGAAGAGGAGTGAGGACGCTTCCAGTTGGCATAAGTGATATCCTGGAAGGTGTCCACCATGGGAGGGATGACCACCGGCTTGGGATCTTTTTGGTGGAGGTATCTGGCCAGATGCAAATGCTCGGGGTCAAGGGCCTCTGTGTCCCGGCCCATGTTCTCCTGGATGTGTCTCATGACCTCCATGAAACTGGGGTTGTCAGGAGGGGACTCAGGGTGTCCCTTCGGATCCCCAGGGACAGAGTCTACATCCAAGTTCAGTAAGAAAACATCGGAGTCAACGTATGACTCAGAAGAGGAAGGGGAATGGTGCCTTCTCCTCTTATGTTTTCTATCCAAAGGAGGAGAACGGAAGGAGCTTTTGATAGAGTCCTCTGGCGCCTAGTCTTGTCGGTGTGCTTTTTAGGCGCAACTGGCTCCTTACCAGCCTCATTTTCGGATGGTTCAGAAACAATGGTGTCCAGATTAGGGACTACCCTGGTGTCCGGGATAGGGACAGGAGTAGGGTGAGGTGTGGGTGGAGGCAGAGCCACAGGGCAACCGGCGTCAGCTTAGGCACACTGGCGCCTGTAACTGGGATGACTGGCGTTGATCTGACAGGCGACGACAGAGGGACATCGGGTACCCCGTCGTCAGGCTCCAACGGCAGGTGGGTCGGCGTCTGCTGAGGACAGGGGGTGGCCTTGGAGCTGACGTCAGGCCAGGCAAGCCGGCATCGGGACCACTGTGACTGGCAGGTGGAGTGATGTCGGGGCGTCGGTCCGGCACCCGTTTGTCCCCAGAGTCCGATGTACGTCCCTCTGAAGATCTGGACTTTAGATGTTTGGAATGCTTATGCTGCTTGTCCGAACGCCAAAGCGCAGCTGGGGGCTGACGGCGGTCAGAATCCTTTGATTTGGGCGGCAGAGATGAGGCCCTACTGGACAAAGACCCAGAGGTCTACTCAACTCCCAGGTGTCAGCTGCGGATAAGGAGGCCGAGCGGGAGGAGGACTTACCTTGGTCCGCAGAAGACTATTTTTCAGCAGGCGGGCGCACTAAGAGGCTGCAGGGTGATCCCAGAAGACTTCCGTAGAGTCAGAGGCAGAAGCCGCAGCTTGAGGCTCGTAAGGTGGGAGTTGTGACCGGAGGATCTGGATGCCAAATGGTAGCCTGTGGACCTGGGCCTCGAGTGAGACCTCTCCTGCTCCTCGCAGTCGCAGTGCTTCTCCTTGTGGTGCTTTTTGAGAGAAGGGTGATGGTCCATTCCTCAGAGAAGAAGCCTCCATATTGGCCAATTCCTGACTGCACGAGGTAGGCCAAAGGACTCTGCCGCCGGATGCAAGTCCTGCTATTGAAGGCCTGGTAATGGCAGCAAGCGCCAGTGTTGTGGTTGTGGCCTAGGAGGTAAAGACAGGAGGAATGGTCGTCCTTTGAGAGAATCTGGCGCCCACAGGAGCACTTGTTAGGCAGCTCTTCGAAGAAGCTGACATAAGTCGAAAATCAGCAAACTAAAATCAGTGGAGAATAGTAAAGGAGCGGTCAGTACTGACGAGTGGAAGCCAAGTGTGAACTAACCCCAGCCGACTGTGGGAAACAACTGGAGCATGTGGGGACCGCCTCTCCTATATATGGGGGACGTCGGGGTGGAGCCAATGTCTGCGGTGGGCCCCCTCCCTGGGTACTGCTAGAGAAGAATTTCCTGTGAACCGTCGCCCACAGTCCTATATGTGTTATCTGCTGCAAGAGCTTCCTCTCGAAGTAAGATATACAGTTGATAATGCCTTTTTAAATAAAAAGGATTCAGAAGCCAAATAAAATAATAATTTCATGATTAGTACAGTTATAAGAAATTACGATATTTCATAAATTCATACTATAAACCTGTTACTGTATAAGGTTTTATAGAGGACGCTGAACAAAAGAATGTGGTTTGCTTTGCAAAAAGTGTTTAGTCACTAGATCAGAGATGGTCAATATCTGTGGAGATATACACTGTACCTTTAACTAAACCAGGAGGTCCCCTGAAACAAAACAAAACAAAACCTTCGGTTTTGAACATGTCCACACATGTAAATAGAAAGGGCTCAGTCAGGTGACCCCACCAAAAGAGTTCACTTCAGTGCAGTCCAGTAGAGTTCTGTCTTGAGAGTGAAGGAGAGGTGCTAAGATCCAGGACTGTATTATGTTAGAAACTACTGACGTTAAGTAGTGATTTTCTTTGAAATTTTTTGTTTTATTATTTTTCTAACTTTTGAAAAATAAATATCACACCACAGTGTGTTTTAAACCTGCAAATTTGCCTCATCTGAAGTTTATTCCCACATGGTGTGACAGGCCTACAGGAGGCCTGGGGTGCAGGGCCTCACAAAGGCATCCACCGCCAGTGGTCCAGACTGTGTGTGTGGGCACAGAACAGTCAAAGTTTTGTGTTCTCCCAGGAGGCAAAAGGTCCTAACAGAGGAGGGCCCCACAGGGAGAACAGGGGGCTTGCCACCTCCTGATGCAAGGGACCACTCGTGTAGTCACGCACTGGCTGAGTGCTTCCAACCGACTGCCTGATCCTAAGGTGGAAAAAGCCTCTCAAAAGGCAGGTGCGGTTTCCAACTGGGATATGGACCGTAGGGCCATAGGTATGTGATAGGCAGAGATGGCACAGAGGTGTACTTTTATTGAGGAGTAGGCCAAGCCTGACTGAAATAGGGAAAAGGAGGTAGTCTAATAGAACCCTCAGAACAATCCAGTGGGGAAAGTCCCATGCTTGAGCCCAGAGACCAAATCTCGCCATTTCATGGCGACGTGGCATGAGTGGCCGGTTTTCTAGCAGCCACTAGAACATCTGCTACCTCCTGTGAGACCTCACAGAGCGCATGACTGCTATGTCCCTAGAGCCAGGCATGCAGATTCAGAGATCGAAGGTCAGGATGGACCAAGGATCCTGCCTCCTGGGACAGTAAGTGAGAGCTGATTGGCAGAGGCACGGCGGTTCCTGAGAAGTTGGTACAGCAGAGAGAACCAGATCTGCCTGGGCCAAAAGGCGCGATTACATCAGCGCCGCCTGCTCTCTCGCGGAGTTTCAGAAGAACCCTCTGGATCAACGGGAAAGGAGGAAATGTGTAGAGGAATCTGCCCGACCAGGAGAGGGACAACGCATCTCGCCAGAAAACACCAGGCCCTGGATCTAGCGAGCAGAAATTGGGCAGTTTTGTGTTGGATGGGGACGCGAAAAGGTCTAATTCTGGTGTCCCCCCACCTGCGAAACAGATCCTCTACGACCTCTTGGAGTAGTTCCCAGTCGTGGACTCTGGCCTGAGATCGGCTCAGACCGTCTGCGATAACGTTGTCCACTCCTGGAACATGTACAGCAATAAGGTTTGTGCCGTGCTGTAGTACCCAATCCCACATCCTCGTGGCCTCCCTGCAAAGAGGGTAGGAATGAGTGCCTCCTTGTTTGATGAGGTAATACATCACCGTGGTATTGTCTGTTTGCAGCAGAAGAGTACCCAGTGTAATCTCCGATTGGAAAGCCTGCAAGGCGTAAAGGACCGATCTCATCTCCAAAATGTTTATATGAAGATGAGCTTCCTGGGTCGTCCACGAGCCCAGAGACCTGACACCATTGAGGTGCGCTCCCCAACTGGACCCCGAAGCATCCGTGGAGAGTGTCACAACCGGAGGCGGCGCAACGAAGGGGACTCCCAATGACTGGTGCTCTGGGACGAGCCACCATTGCCAATCCCGGATGACGGCGTTCGTGATCCTGACTGGATGCTGCAAATGGTCTTGCTTCTGATCCCACTGCACTTGTAACATTCACTGGGTCACCCGCATGTGGAGACTGGCTAAAGGGACTGTTCCAATGGCCGCAGCCATGTGTCCGAGCAGGCAAAGGACCAATCTTGCCGGAACGGTGTTCTTCGCCAAGATATCCTTTATGAGGGATCTGATGTACTCCGCTCTGCCTGGGGCAAAAAAAGCTTTCCCTTGGTCGGTGTCCAGGACTGTGCCTGTGAACTGCAGCCTCCGAGACGGAACCAGGTGCAACTTCTCCCGACTGATGGTGATGCCCAAAGACCCGAAGAGGGACCGAGTACAATAGATCGCGGACATCGGGGTCTCCAGAGAGGGGGCCATGAGGAGCCAGTCATCCAGGTAGGGGAACACGTAGTGGCCTTGTCTCCTGAGAGCTGCTGCTACAAGTGCCATGCACTTCGTGAATACCCGAGGTGCCGAGGACAGCCCGAAAGGGAGGGCTCGGAACCGATAATGGCGACCCAGAAACTCTAAGAGCAAGAATTTTCTGTGCACCCGAGCTATCGGGATATGCAGGTAGGCATCCTGCATGTCCAGTGATGCTAAGAAGGCGCCCTGCTTGAGCATGGAATTAGCCCTGAAAGAGTCACCATGAGGAAGCGCTGTAAAGCACAAGGCCTTGAGATCGCTTGAGGTCCAAGATTGGACAGAGATCTCCTGCCTTTTGGGAACCAGAAAGAAGTGGGAATAATATTCTGCGGCACGTGTTGTGTGGCCCTTTGTCCAAAAAGCGCTAGCACCTCCTGCTGAATAAGCAGTGCATGCTGTCCAGTAACAGGAAAGCAGAGGAGACCTTGAAGAAGGGTGATCGAGGAATTCTATAGTGTGTCCTCTCTTTACCAACTGTAGGACCCACCGGTCGGCAGTTATCGTCTGCCATCCAGAAAGGTGGCGGGAGATGCGACCTCTGACCTTTTTTTCCCGTTGATCCAGAGGAGGGGTGGGGTCCGGGAAGGAGTTATACTGTGGCGGTGTTGCCTCCCGCAGGCTGGGCCAGTTACTAAACTAAATCTTCAGTTTCCCATCCCATATTCTCCTGGATGTGCTGCATGATTTCAGCAAAAGAGGGATCATCCGGAGGTGACCTGGGGAAGTCTTGTGGGTCTGGTGATGGGATACTGATGGGAGAAGGAGACCTGGAGGTATCTGAAGAGTCCTGTCTAGAGTCGTCCCCCTGTGGAGTGGAGCTTCTTCCTCTGGGTCGCTTTGGGCTGGGGGACCCAGAGGGAGACCATAAAGGGGGCCTTCTCCTGTCTCTGGCTCTGCCCCTAGGAGGTGGTGTAGGCTCCTTGGAGGGTCGGGGGTCTGCCTTATGGACCCTGGGAAGGAGGCTTTACTGGGATCACATCCTTTTTAATAGTGTCCCACCAAAAAGTGAAGAGACCTTTGACTTCTTGAATATTCATGCCAGACGATGGGCCTGGTGTTGGGGTTAGCCTGTCGCTGGTATCGGGTGTCTGGTCCGGGCGTCGTCTGTTTGGGTGAAGGCTCCCGAGAGCCCGTGTCCTCAGTGTCACCTGCCTGGTCATCAGGCAATGTCAAATCCTCCTCTGATGAACCCCGCCACCGTATAGACCGGTGAAGGAAGGGCAGTCGGGTGCCCGGCGGTCACTTGACCGACGCCGATGCTTGAGGGACGCCTAGTCAGATGGGCGCTTGGTCGGAGAAGGATCGGCAGCCCACTTAGGTTCCATCGTCCGCTTGAGGGACGTCAGGTTCTTGGTCTTCCTGGGAGGGGGATCAGGGTCCTTAGAGGCTGGGAGGCAAATCTGGCGTCGGGTTCCCGGCGTCTGTCCGAGGAAGCAGAAGCAGACTTCTAAGAGGACTTGGACCGATGACGGTCAGATGACTTCGCTGAGGCTCGGGAGGGCATTGGAAAAGGGTCCGAAGTCCTGGAAGTCTTGAGTGGGTGAAGGAAAGCTGAAAGATCGCCTGAAGCTCTGACTTTAATCAGAAGGAGGCTGAGAGTGAACCCTGGAAGGAGAGCGGTCTGAGCACATGGAGCCTGAGCTGGTGCGAGAGTCCAAGGCCTGGTCCGAGGATCTGGACCTGGCCTTCTCCCAGTGTTTCTGGGACTTGGAAGCTGACTCACCTCTGAAGGCAGGATCTTTTCCATCGTTTTAATCTTTCCTCTAACAGGAACCCTGGAGTGCCTTCTGACGGCGGATCCTGGTGCGGCTGTTAAACTGCTGACAAAAGGAGCAGGCCTTAGTGTCGTGCTCCGGGCCTAGATACCGCAGACAGGCCAAATGGAGATCCTTGAAAGGGATCTGTTTGCCACAGGCACACTTGGAGGGGTGTCCTTCTGTGGAAGGAGTAGGAGATGCCGACATTTAGTTGAGCAAGAAATTTTGCTGGAAAAGTTCTAGTCATCGTTCGCTAATGAGGCATCTGTGAGGCCGATGCTGGCAAGTCGATGGGTGGAAAAGAACTAGAGTTAGGGACCGCCCTTTGTATGATGCCTGGCGTCGAGCGGGCGGCGTCAGAGGCGGTCCCTGCTGGATACTGCTAGCCAGAAAATTTCCATGGGGTCCTGGCGCCTGCCGCTTCAGTCCTAATGGTGTAACCTGCTGCAAGAGCTGTTTCTCAAGTAAGATCTGTGGATCCTGTGGTCCCCAGGTGCACTCCCCACCAGTGACACATCTGTCGGGAGAATGATGGTTGGTTCTGGGTGACTGAACGCAACTCACTCCTCCAGATGTTCTGGGATCAGCCACCACTGGACAGCATTACACACTGGCTAGGTCACTGTGACTGGATAATCCAGATGTCCTAGGTGTTAGGACAACTGATGACCCAACTCCTCCTGCAGGTGCTGCAACTGACAGAGCCAGCAGTGCTAGGATGGGCGTGAATGCCCAACCTGAAATGATCAGGCAAAGGAGGTAAGATCCGATGCCTGGTCCACAGGAGGTGCGTCTTGGCCAGTAGAAGTTCAGCTCTGCTCTGTCCTGATGAAATGAGGTTGACCAAGAGGCAAGAGTCTCTGGATCGCACCACTGCCTCTTTGGACAGACTAGCTATCAGCCAATCGTCCAATTGGGATAAACCCGACGCCCTTCTGCTGATGGAAGACTGCCACCACTGCCATGCACTTGGTGAAGACAATGAGCACAGATGAGAGGCGAATAGCATGACCTGGAACCGATAGAGCACTCCTCAGAGATCAGGAGATACTGCCAGTGGGGTGGACAGACTGGGATGTAGGAAAACACATCTTGGAGGTCCAGGGAACAGAACCACATGCCCTGCTCCAGAGATGGTATGATCTGGTTCAGTATGATCATCCTGAACTTGTGCTTCCTAAGAAATGGATTCAGATCATGAAGATCCAGTATGGCACCCCCCAGTCTGTTTTGAGACCAGGAAGTATCTGGACATGTACCCCAGACTTGCCAGGGCACCTGGGACACGAGCTATGGCTCCTTTGGCAAAGAGCTGAGCAACATCCTCCCTGAGGGCGGACAGCATGTCCAAGACTCCCTTGGAGTGTGGGACTGGTAAAGCGGCAGAGCCTCAAAGTCAGAGGCAACCCTCTATCAACCACCTCGAGAATCCACTTGGCCAACAGTAATGATGGACCAGTGAGGCCAGACGTAGCAAAGAGACTCCCAATCAGGATGAGTTAGGGACTGGACAGGCAGGATGTGAATACCACAGACCGGTCACTGTGTAGCTTTGGAAGGGGCACTGGCCAATAAAACAGAGGGGGGGTACAACACTTCCCCTACCCCTGCCCAGAGAACTTGGCCTTGGGGCACAGCCTTGGAATTGCCCCTACTGAGGCTATTGCTGCTGAAACTGCTGTGGCTCAAAGGGACGAAATTGAAAGACCTTTTTCTTTCAACTTTTCGGGTCCTTCTGGGACAAAGCCACAGAATCCAGGGTAGCACTAGACTTTTCAATCTTAGTGAGATGTTCATCCACCCCTGGGCCAAAAAGGTCAGTGCCCAGGAAAGGGACATCAGCCAACTTGTGCTGAGTGCCCTCTGAGAAGGTGGAGATCCTCAGCCAGACACTGCATTGCACCGTGACGGCCACTGCCATGGCACAGGCACAAGAATCGCCAATGTCCAAGGCCATCTGAAGCTGGTGTTTAGCCAGCACTTAACCTTGGTCTCTGGATGACCTTACCAGGAGCCGCTCATTGGCAGGCAGGTAAGGGAGGACTGTAGGGAGTGACCAAAGTGGGCCATCATCAGGGTGTAGCTCGCCTGGCAGAAACCTTCTCAGCCATGTGGCTAGCTTTTTGACTCCATGTCGGGGAGAGGGGCTTGACCATGTCTTCAGCATTACCAGATTTCAGGAAGACTGAGACAGAGACCAGACCCTTGGCCAAGGGGTGGTCAGAGTATATAGACAAAGAGCCGATAGGAATTGTGCATTTACGGACCATATGAGCTGACTTTGCTTTTGAACTAGCTCCAAAGGAACATTCATGGACTCTAACAAGAGTTAGAGGAAACCCCCAAGGCACACCAGCCCATGGTCAGATCATAGACAGATTCCCGATCGTATGCTTCCTCAAGGATTGCATAGAGGACCCATCAGGGGACTCATCGAAAACAGCCCTCAACCTTTTCCCACCATGAACCACCCTGCAGTCATCTGAGTGTGTAATTTCCATGGAAAACTAGCCTGGCAAGATGGTGCCCGAACAAGAGTCCTTAGAAGGAGCTCCCAATACTGACTTCTGCGGAGGCGGTTCCACCAACAAGGGTGGAGAGACATGAGTCGGCAACACTTCTCATGGATATATTGGCGTGGGCCTGGCAAGCACCGGCCAGTCGACCATAGGGGTTGGGGGTAGAGCCTTACTCCACCGCACTAAGGGCCATTACTGTCAGAGGATGAAGAGTGTTGACGGCAACACCTCTCGATCAAGCAGGATAGAGAACTCAAAAAGACCTTCAACCACGACCTGAACCTCAACAACAAACCCGGGGACCAATGTCAGGGGGAGACAGCCAGAGGTGTGGTATACACAACTTGCACCAGTTTTGACTGCACAACCTTTGGTGAAGGCTGATCACAAGTGATAAAATCCAGGGATGCCAATCCACTCCACATCCTCCTGAGTGAGGACAAGGATGACTAGGGTCTTGGAGATCAACTAGTTGTTGACCCCTTCTGACAAGGTTGACAGGGTCTGGAAAACCTTAACTGCCTGATCGACCAATGTCGAGGTTGGCAACACCAACAAGGGTACTGTGAAGCTAGTGACCCACCCCTTGACCAATTTTGGCTCGGCCGAAGCCGAGCACTCAAGAGTCATTGAGTGGTCAGGGGAGTCAAGGGAATGGGAGAAGCATGATCTTTCCTGGTCCCACAACCAACAGCGGTGTTTCTCGCTTTTATGCTTCTTATCATGGTGGGCAGGCTCTTCCCGAAGGTCTGGAGGGCCTAACACACTTCACGAGACTCCACTGTGAAGGACACTAATGCAGGCCCCAGCCGGAAGCAATGTTGAGGCCAACAGGTGCCCACCACAGCCTTTTCTGCTGCCTCTTCCATAGGTGCAAGTTGGGCTGCAGACCCTGCCACAGCAGAGGCCAGATTGCGACCATCTTTGGCCCTAATGTAGGGTCTCCATCAGCCAGCAGAGGAGAAAAAAAACCTTACAGTCTTTGGGTGCTGATGGTAGCATCATCTGTCAAAGGCCACAACACGTGCAAGGCAGTACTGGCAAGATACATATGGAGCAGTCTGCAAGATCTTCTGCCGGCATGTGACGTGCTGTTTGAAGCTAGGAGAGGGAGTCACTCCCTTGTGTTCCATATTTCGATCAACTGCAGAGAGTAGTGCTGAAAAGTATACTTCTGATCGAAAAAAAAGAGAGGAGGAAAAAAAAAAAAAAACCCACTAAATTTGCCAATGGCACACTTAACATGGCCTATGATGCACAGAACTGCGAAGGAGGAAACTAAACTCTTCCAGCAGAAAGGAAGCTCAGACTTCATGGGGCAGAGTCAAGAGATATCACCGGGTGGTGGGAGGAGTTTTGCTTAAAGACATTCCGGGTGAATCAGCTCTTAAGGAAGGACTGCCAATGTGTGGATCAGTGAACCATATATGTGCCCCCAGACACAAGACTTCCTGCTGCACAGGCTTTGTGGAGTGTGAAACGATCTCTGTTATACATACTTGTGCATCACTGACATTCTGAGGTTCTGGTTTTGAACTGTAATGAACCCTAAGCAGTAATTATAAAGTAACTGTCTTGTGAGGACAGATTACCACTCTTACATAAATACAATCAGAGAACTGACTGAAGATATTAAAGCAGAATTCTGTTGCGAAATCGCCACTTACTTTAACTGCTCAGTGTATTCCAGGGAGGCAGCTTTGCCAAAGGTAGCATTCCAGAACTGGGATACCTGAGTGTGGATCTGTTTATTCTTGTGTAAGAACACAGCGCAGAGCAGTGGAGAAAGTTGCTCCAACAAGTCACTGTTGTACGATGCTGTGCAGTGCGACTGTAAGCAGAGCAGAATCTCCCCTAACAGTTTTTCTAACTGGAAGAGAACAGCAACTTTAGTTAAATCTCGTTTGCAAGGTCAAAGTTCTTTATAAAACAACCCAATCCCCATCAGAAAAATGCAAGATCTCTAATATAAGGACATTTATTCTATTTATTTGCAAGATCTTAAATATAATTTATTCTACTTAAAAAAAAAAAAAAATCCTCTCTAGCACCAGTTCACTTACAAATATTTCTAAGGGTGAAACTGTTTCTCTCCACGAGTGTGGTGACCTTCATTTTATGTTCTTTTCCAGTAGGGAAATTCATTCAAGTTTGTGTTCTTGCCAGCAACCCATACCCACCCAACATACAGTTACTCAGGATGGCAAGTAGCTCTGATAGTTAAATATGCAAGTCTCCACTTATACTCACTAGCATCAGATAAGTCAGATTCTTCTGCCCCTTTCCCACAGTACTGAAAGTCATCGTAACCACCTCCAGCAAACAGATTACAAGCACCGTTTCCTTTGCTCTTAATCAGATTACGAACATACGAAATTTGCCAGCAGATAAAGGCCTATAGGTCTATCAAGTCTGCTTGAATGTGCAGCTAGCACCCCTTATTCTGCAGCTGCCCCTCCCTACCACCCTTCCCCTCCACTGCCCCTCCCCGTTGTCCTGTCCCATCCCCTTTTGAAGCAGCCCACTGTTCTACTGGATAGCACTTCTGCAGGCAACACATTCTGCCCAGCCACCACCCTCTCTGTAAAAAAGTGTCTCATCTCCCTCCTGAACCTTCCTCCCACCTAGATTGATCTAATCATGCAGTAGCAGAGATATCTCTTCAATATGCATAAATATAAAAGACGAACCCTCTTCCCCAAAGAAAAAGTCAGTGTATTTTCCCACATACCTACCCAATTAACTACCACTTAATAAACTTACAAACCCCTGTCATTACACATCAGTCACTAATGAATACTACAAAACACCTTATTACCTAACAAATGTAACCAACACACATAACAAGATGCTTGTTATGTGTGTTAAGGTGGTGAACACCCAATTACAACCTTACTAACATAACCACCTGAATACATGTAACGAGCACCCTGCCAGAATATGTAACAGTCCCTTTCATGTAACAACTATCATAAATACTTCACTACCTCTCACGAATACAGACCCCAATAGAACAGCACATAGATACAAAATGTACTTACATAACCTGTCCTAGCCCAAAACCCTATCACTAGACAAACACCTCCTTTCAGCCTCACTAACCAAACAGCAATATCATTCAATCTTCCAGCTCTCTCACAGGCTTCCATGTTGCTGCTGTAGACTCAAATCCACTCCACAGCACACTGCTCCCAAATGCAAACTTCATGCAGATCAAGATTGCACACTCTACATTGCACTGCTGGTGCCACATCATTCCCAAGCGCCACCCTGACACACCATAATAAAGAACGAACCACTGCAGGCATATCTCCTTTTATAGGAGGACTGTACACCATGTAAGTAATAATACCCGACAGGGTGGGCGTTATTGGGATATAACGGACCACCCAGGGGCGTAATGAGGCCAGAAGCCGCAGGTGGAGGGCCTTATAGCACCTGGAAGGTCCATTATATCCCATAACGCCCACCCTGGAGGGTATTATTACACTTAGATAACGGGTTAGAGATAGATTTTTGGGAAATATATAAGAAAAATATTTATATATAAAAAATAAGTAAAAAGTAAGTAGAAGTAATGTTTGTTGTAAAGTAGTTCCTATAGTGTGAAGTTCTAGAATCACCACAGGAGGTCGCTGCTGTGTTTTTTTAGTGCTGTTTCTGATTGCCTTGCCGTCCTGTTTAGTCTGTTTTCTCTGTCTCACAGACCCGTTGAAAAACAATGAGAACGGAGAAATATAGAGTGGTGCTTTTTGTGACAGGTACCCAATGTGATGCAGCTTAGAAGTGTGGTACGAGTCTTTACCTTCGTTTAAAAGTTAGCACAGGGTTCACAGGGAGCGACAGTGCAGGGAAACAGAACACGGAAGACTGGGAAGTTTACATTACGGGAGGTCAAATGAGGTGGTATGTAAGCATTAAAAAAATGGATTTTTTTTTTTTTCCTGGTCACAAAGAGGAACAGAGTGAGTTGAGGAGAGTGCATGAGGCTATTGGCGGGATTTCAGTTTACTACCGTGGTGGGTTTCAGGTTCGGGCTGCCATCTCGGTAACTGAATTATAAAATGGTGTCTGGCAAGTTTCGGTTCCAAATGATCGAGCTGGCACTTTTTCTGAGTGGGCGTTGTTGAGAAATAATAGCCCGGGTGCCAGGCTCTTTCAGCCAGTCAGGATGCTAGTTTTATTTTGACCATTATCTAAGGAACAATAAAAAACCTACCACATGAAAAACGCTACTACGGTACAGAAAACAATGCAGGACAAAAAATAAAAACCAACAGGCAAAAACATGGAAATTAAAATACCAAACCAATTTAATATATAATATAAATGCTAGATAAGTGTGCCATAGGGAAATCTACCATCTCAGGGGACTAATCAGATCAATAAACCCACTCTCACTCCAATGGTATATTTCCCTATACACCACACTTACCTGAGATCTGCCAATAATGAACATTAGTGATAAAACAGTTGGGCACAGTTGCACTACTGCCACTCACTCCCTGTGTGATCCAGGGCAAGTTACTTAACCTCTCTGTAATCTGGATCTCTTCAAGCTATCTGTACTCAAGAGTTATTATGCACTGAAAACTGCAGCAACATCCTCTTCCCTCCTCCTCTCTTGGACTGTTAAGTTCTTTGGGATAGTTTGTGAAATGTGCTCAGAAAACAATATTTTTCCTCTCCTTATACAACCAGGACCAAAAAAATCTCTTATTTACACAGAGAACATCCTTAAAGAGCAGCAGACACCTTTGGGAAAACTTTGGAAAACATAATATCAAGACAATTCAACCTGTATCTCGTATGTTCTATACATTTTTCCTTTCTTATTTATTACTAAAGAAATTCCCACAAAAACAAGATCTTCACCCCTTAAAGTTTACTTGACTCTGCAGCTTTTTCTATGTGAAATCATACTGCTCTGTTTGTGACTATGTAATCTGTTGCCAAGGGAATTACTGTGATTTCCCAAGCAGAGTATTATACCACCAGGTTGGGAAGAAGCAACAGGAATTCCTGAACCGTCGAGGAGCAACTGTCCTGTTTTTATGCGTATGACCTCAGTGATAAATAATGGGGATATGAAATACAGAGCCGAGACATATAAGCTGCTCTGTGCCTGAATATTATGTTTTTCCAAAGTTCTTCTCAAAGTGCCAGTAGCTCTTTAAATGGATGGTCGGTACGGCAGTTCTACTTCTTATGTGGATTCTAGCTTCAAACTATGACTTAATAAATGCGCGTGCTTTCTATATCACGACTACTTTTGTGTCTTGTCTCGACTTACCTTACTACCAAGAGTACTGTAAACCTTTGGCACATCCCCTGGAGATCTAAAATTCAAAAAATATATGCATCAATTGCGATTTACAAAGTTTTAGCTGCTGAAAATTGCAGTATGTATGTTTTCTAGATTTTCTGTTCTCCGATGTATTTATTTCTTGAAAATTTCAAGGAACACCTCTGAGCACAAGTGCTCTTTTACAAAGGTTCTATAACAGAGATTACAAGGCAAAATAAATACAATATGCAAGTTCCAGTGGAATGAAGTCAAACCAGTACAAATAGGCTAGATCAACTGAATGCAATTTTACAATAAGTCAGGTAAGCACAAACAGTGTAAATCAGGCACAGTAAATCTCACCTATTTCATGTGTTTTTCACTAACTTACACAGTTATACCCTGGCTGTGTCCTTTTCCACTGGCCATGTGCGACTTTGGATCAATAAACTTGAGTTTAACAAAAAACAAGCACAGTAATGGTACATGACCGCAAAGCCAGTGTCTGACAGCTTAAAGTGTATATCGGGAGGGACTTGGGCTCATTAGCAGTTACAGTTGCAAAGAACTGTTAGGGTTGCCTTTAGTGCTCTCTTAAACTGGTCAAACTCGGATAGATTAAGCAAGTTATCAGGCAGTTCATTTACCCAGCCAGTATCCCTCACAGCCAATGAACACTTGCCCAGCTGAGTACAGTGAAAAGGTTGTTCAAGGGCATTCTGAGACATGCTCTTGTACAGACTGGCAACAGGGTGGAAGTAGTGCAGTGAGACGGGGGTTAGGCCCAGTAGTGCCTTCTGCTTATCAGCTCCAAGCCTGATTACTGTTGAGATTTATTCACAGAGAACAGAGTTGCAGGCAGTTGCATAGACAGGGAAGCCATAGTCAACTAGTGACAGTACTGAACTTGTCACTATGAGGAATCTAGCATCAGCTGTGTGGTTGACCCGGTTATGGTACAAGGCTCTCAATCTTCTGCTTACCATGGACACAAGGTAGTCAATGTGAGGCGCAAAAGAAAGTATTGTTCAGGATCACCTTGTGGTATGTATAGGTTACTCACCTGTAACCGTAGTTCTAGGACTGGCATATGGTTCATATCCACAGTCTGGGAGTTAAACTGAATGCGATGATGGCCCCACATCATTAAGCCAAGCTCTTCCCATCTGGGTGAATACATCCCCCAATGACATCAGATCTCGCAACCTGGAAGTGAGATTAGGTGCAACCTGACATGGGAGACTGGTTGGGTTGTGTACATGAGAACCATATACCACTCCTAGAGAGTACAGTTACATAAGAACTTACCGTAACAGTAGATCTTCCGAAGCTGTCTCTTGCGGTAAGTCATTAGTTATGGGCCGCCCACACAACATCACTTCCTGTGGATGTGTATAAGAGTGGGCAGCCCCCAGTACCCTCTGTTCACCGTCTGCTTTGGGAAGCACAGCCTGGACAGAGGTAAACGAGGGCCAGAAAAACAGAACAGCGATCCCACCCAACGTCCTGAGTTGCAGATTCGAGGCAAAGCAGGAGGACAGAGGGCAGGGGACTTACTGCAAGAGACAGTCCTCTGAAGAGCTACTGTTACGGTAAGTTCTTGCGTAACTGTGCTATCGTCTACTGACTGGTCTCTTGTAGTGAGTCATTACTTATGGGAGATTACGAAGCAGTAAAATCCAAATGGGAGGAAAAGCAAAGCCAAAGATGTAAAAGCACAATAAAACGTCGACTTCAACTGCACCCCCAGAGGCAGACAGGCCAGGGTGGGGCAAGGACTAATTGTTTGATAACAGAAATGTACAACTCAAACCCCTTCCATGCAGGCAGATAGGCCAACGGTTAGGCGAAGACATTTGGCATGAAACTAAGAGAAATCTCAACTCAGACCACACCCGCTCAGGCAGAAAAGCACAAAGGGGGTTGAGGACAGCATGCAGGAGGCATGTTGCAGAAAGAACTGTAGGTGGCCAGGCACAGTGATGAATCCTGACGAGGCAGAGGTCGACTGGCCTTGGCATAAAGTCAGAGTCAGTAAATATACAAGTAGAGTGGATCAGAAAGTAGAAAAAGGAGCACCAAGGAAAAACATCCCAGATGGTCATAGGAAGGAACAACTAAAGGGCTCCAGCAGGGAGAGTGGCAAGAGTTCCAATCAGACCCGCATGGAAGAATGAAGCGTGTAGTCCGGGAACAAGCCTCCAAGAACGGTAGAGAGATCTCAGAGGCCTGCAAGAGGAGGCGGGGGATATCTGAAAAGTGGGTTAAGGCAAAGAAGTGGGTCCCACCCCACGTGAGGGACGGGGACGCTGCAGAGGGGCAGACTGAGCCGCCCCCCTGGAGGCCATACCGCAGTCCCAAGAGGCACCTTGGTAGGAAGGGCTGGGCATGAGGCCTCGCTCAAGCAGGGCACAGGGTGGGACCTGGGCTGAATAGGGTCCTGAACAGACTGGAGAGTATGCCCAAGCCTGAAGGGAATCCAGGATGGACTGAGCACCAGGTCCAAACAGCATGTTTCCAGAAAAAGGGGGCATCGGCGACTGACAGCTAGACGCTGGGCAGCAAACCCGAAAGCCGCAGCCAGACGAAGTGCCAAAGGGCGATGCCGGAGGCTGAGAGGCAGGCTGACGCGTCAACCGCATCGAAGCAAGTGACAGGAAAGGAAGGGCATGGCAGACAGCGGCTGAGCTGATCAGGGCCACGAGGGGCAGGCTGAGTTGAAGCAGGACGAGACCAAATATGAGTGTGTGTGTGTGTGTGTGTGAAAAAATACACAGGAATCAAAGGCGGGACAACCATGGCAGGCTCCTCAGGAACAAAGAGGCAGGCAACCATGTCCCGACGAAAGGAGTCCTGATCTGCAGCAGGGAAGCCAAAAGCGCGGCTGGATCTGCAGCATGAGTGCCCGGAAGGAGGGATCAGACGGGCAGCCTCCAAAAAGGAGGACACGGGAGGGGCCCAAGGTCCCCATGGCCCGAGAGGTCCCTCCAGGAACAGCCCCCACGTAAAGGAACCCCCATCCTGGAAACTCCATAAAGGAGTCCAAATAAAGGGGGGTCAGGGGGAAGCACCGGATGGAAGGGAAAGGGACAGCCGGACCCTGGCTCATGGACTGTAGGGACCTCTAGCACAATGCGGGCAATGCTGGGCACTTGTGATGGTGGGAGGTCCAGAAATGGAGGGGGCCCAAGGGCGGTGCTAGGAGGAGGGCAAGCCAGACCAGGAACCACTGACCCCGAATAGCGGGGGAAAGGCACTCCTGCCCCTTGTGGGTCCAGGACTGGCAAAGAGGTAAGGGACTCCAGGGGTTGGGTCCCTCCCAGGGCCAAAGGTCTGGGAAAAGTCACGTCCAATGTGTGAAATGGGCAGACAGGGGAGACCCTGTGACCAAACAAGGTGCTGGATGGGGGGAGACATCGGGAGCAAATTCTAGCAAGGTGTCCCAGGTGGGAGGCCCTCATCGCCAAGGAAAGCATCCCTGTCAAGGAGGGAAGGAAGAGGTTCCTCCATCAATGCTGGAATCAGCCCTGTCAACAAGACACCAGAAGCAAGCCTCTCTCTGTCGACGGTGGAAGCCAGTCCTGTCAACGAGGCATGCAAAACATGCCGTTCCGTCGACTGGAGAAGAGCTCCCATCAACGAGGGAGAGCAAAGAATACGCGTCGACTGGGATGAGGAACATTCCGTTGACGGGCAACACAGCCCATTGACGGGAGAAGTTCAGAAACAAGCTTTGTCAACGGGATGAGGCCCATGGAAGATAAAACAAGCCCAGCAGGCCCAGATAACGAGGAATGCTCCGTCGACTATGGAGAAGCCACCATCGGAGTAAGGCGGAGGGAGTGTGAATCCTGCTTCCTCCTATTCCTGGAACGAGTGCCCTTGACCAGGGAGCCTTTAAGGTGCCCCCCCCCCCAAGGTCCGTTCCGGCCAGGCTGGATGATCAGCCATGAGCAAGTCCCAAGGCCCAGCAAGAGAGCCTGGCCAGGGAGCAGCAGGGGTGCTGTGAGCAAGGAGGGCCAGGGGCACTGTGAGGAGCACAGGGCTGGCCTAGTGGAAGTAGAAGTGCCAGGCTTGGGAGTAGTACACATACCCAGGACCAGGGTCAGAAGCCGGGGGTGCAGCGAGTGGTGCACAGGTCCGAGTCCTGGTGGCAGAAGAGCCAGGGCCTGGGAGTGTTCCACAGGCCGGCAGAAGAGAAGTAAGGGCTGGGCATGGGGTCAGCAGCCCTAGTGAATCCCCAGACCCAGCAAAAGTGCCTGGGCCAGGAAGCAGCAGGTGTACCGGGAGCTTTAATGGAACACCGGGCCAGCTGTGGAAGAAATAAATCAGGCCAGGCCCTAAAGAAGCCGCAGAACCAGCACGAGAGCCAGAGTCTGGAAGCAGCAGGGGTACTGTGAGTGGGTCACAGGCCAGCTATGGAAGTCTGGGGGTGCTGAGAGCAAGTCCCAGGTCCCGGATCCAAAGGTAGAAAAGCGGTTCAAGTTCGAGTTGAAGACTGCAAGCCAGGAGGTCAGGAGAGCTGAGTGTGCGAGCTGAAGCCGGCAGGAAAATGAACAGAGGGTACTGGGGGCCGCCCACTCTTGTAGCCATCCACAGGAGCGTGTAGGTAGGGCAGCCCTCACAGAAGACTGCTGGAAAGAAGCTGCCATGTGACAGCGCCACCTGGTGGATACTCCCATAAGTAATGACCTACTGCAAGAGACCAGTCCGTAGAAGATCTATGTTTATAGTCAAGTCTCTATTCTTCTAGGGACATGGATATGGTTCACTTATCCACACTCTTGCAGACTTCCAGCAGTTCTCCAAGAGGAGAGAGAGCAAGGTGTGCACTCCAACTTGGCTGACAGATTGGAGAACCGAGGTCCCAAAAACACGCATCCTGTTGTAATTCGAAGTCGATGTGGTAGTGGGCAATGAAGGTGTGTGCTGACCCCCAAGCAGCAGCCCTACAGATCTCCTGCATGGGTATATCAGGTGGAATGAGCCCTAATCCTAACGGGAAGCTCCTGACCAGTCAAACTATAGCCGAGGGGGATGCAAGATGTAATCTAAGAAAGTATACTTAGAATGGCAGAAAAAGGGGAGATATTGCTGATGGGTGATCTGAATATGCCAGATGTCAACTGGAGTGCAGTTGCAGCTGCCACTTCAAGAGTGCAGTTATTCTAGATGCCCCACAGGGGCATGCCTTAGACAACTAGTACTGGAGCCCACTGAGAGGGAACAATATTAGACTTGATGCTCTCAAATGGAGATGGAGAGAGGATCACAGATGTAGAGTGGGTAGCCATCTGGGAACTAGCGACCATCGAACAGCATGGTTCACAACAAACACAGCAATAGAGTCAAGCCATACAAAGACAAAGTACTGGACTTAGGAGGGCTGACTTTGCCAAATGGGTGAGTGCCCTAGGAATGAACTAGCAAATGGGCAGGAAGGAGGGTGGAAGAACAATGGGGAATAATAAAACTGCCATCACAGAGGTAACTGAGTCTTGTGTGAAGCAAATAAATAAAACAAAACGATGTAAGAAACCACTATGGTTCTCAAAGGAAGTGGCAGACGGTTCAAGAGAAAAAGAAGCATTCAGGAAGTACAAAGAATCGCAGAAGGAGCAGGACAGAGAACTGTATCAGTTAAAGCAAAAGGAGGCTGGAAGGCAGTCAGAACAGCAAAGGTCCAAACTGAGGAAAAGACAGCCAACTCCGTTAAGAAGGGGATAAACCCTTTATAGGTACATCAGGAGCAAAAGGAAGACCAAGGAGGGATAGTGATGCTTAATAAAGGGGAGGAGGTGGGCAGAGGGAGACGGTGAAAAGGCAGAGATACTAAACAAATATTTTGCTCCAGTATTTACAAATGAAGAGGGGAGGTACATAAAACAAACAGTAGTAACACTCTGGATACAGAAGTTGATACCAGCCCATTTACAGAAGAAAGGGTTCTGAAAGAACTCCTAAAACTGAAGGTGGACAAAGCAATGGGGCCTGATGGATTCATCCCAGAATTCTAAAAGAACTAAGAGTAGAACCAGTGACACCACTGACTACCCTTTTAACAAATCATGAGAGGATGGGGTGGTACCGAGGACTGGAGGAGAGCAGATGTGATTCCCTTCACAAAAGTGGGAGCAAAGCAGAAGCAGAAAACTACAGACCTGTTAGTTTAACCTCAGTGATAGGGAAAATGATGGAATCACTTCTAAAGGAAAGAACTGTGTCAGTATCTAGAGGCCAGAGGGGCACAGGACCCTAGGCAGCATGGATTCACAGCGGGAAGGTCATGCCAGACAAATCTGATAGATTTCTTTGACTGGGTGACCAAAGCAGTAGATCAGGGAGGGTCTGGACATGGCCTCACCTAGACTTTAGCAAGGCATTTGACACAGTCCCACACAAAGATTAATATACAAGTTAGCCAGCCTGGGAGTGGGTCCCAAGATGACAGCCTGGGTAAAGAACTGGCTGGAGAATAGGACACAAAGTAATAGTAAATGGAGTCCACTCAGAAGAAAGGAGGGTTACTAGTGGGGTACCGCAGGGTTCAGTATTAGGACCGGTCCTCTTCAATGTCTTTATAAGCGACATTGCAGAAGGACTGGAAGGAAAAGTATGTCTCTTTGCAGATGACACTAAGATCTGCAGCAGAGTTGATGCACAGGGTGGGGTGGAAAGGATGAGAAGGGACTTGGCAAGGTTAGAGGAATGGTCAAATGTATGGCAGCTTAGATTCAATGCTAAGAAGTGCAAGGTAATGCACCTGGGAAACAAAAACCAGGGAAGAGTAGCAATGATGGGGTGAGATACTAACAACAACAAAAATGGAAAGGGACCTGGGGTAGTCATATCAGATGACCTAAAGATGGGCAAGCAATGTGAGAGGGCAGCAAGGAGGGCTGGGGGGATACTGGGATGCATAGGGAGAGGCATCACCAGTAGAAAACAGGAAGTTATTATCTCTGTACAGACAGCTGGTGAGACCCCGTCTGGAGTACTGTGTGCAGCTCTGGAGACCCAATCTCCGCAAAGACATAGACAGGATGGAAGCTGGCCAGAGGAGGGCAACTAAAATGGTGCAGGGTCTACACCGGAAGACATATGAAGAGAGACTTGAGCTTAATATGGCAGCCTCGAGGAAAGGAGGAGAGGGGACATGATAGAAACTTTCAAGTACCTCAAGGGAATCAACAAAGTCCAAGAGGGTAGCATCTTTCAAAAAGAGTGTGCAAGAACAAGAGGGCACAATTTGAAGATGGGGCGGCTCAGAGGTAATTTAAGGAAGTATTTTTTCACAGAAAGGGTTATGGATGCATGGCATGGCCTTCCGGAGGAGGTTGTGGAGTGGTGGAATCTAAGCATGCATGGGATAGTCATAAAGGCAATTCTGGGGGTGGGTAGGAAGAAGTAGGCTGCTGGTTAATTAGGATCTGCAGCTTATCCAGTAGGTAGGAAATGGGCAGACTGGGTGGGCCAAGCGGTCCTTATCTGCTGTCAAATTCTATGTTTCTAATCACGATCCACCTTGCAATTGTCCCACTTTGCTGCAAGTCAACCAGGCGGCTGGCTGGTGACCAACAGCTGCCGAGCTTGTTCCTAATTCCAGTATGCACAGCACATAACAGAAAAGCGTTTCCCCAGGTCCAGGGTATGGAGCCAGTAGTCAGCCTCTGAAGAAGGGTTGGCAAAGTATACCAGCAAGTTAATCACCTGGTTAAGGTGAAATTCCAATATGAACTCCAGAAGGAAGCTCGGGATGGGGTGAAGGTTAACTTTGTCCCAGTGGAAGACCAAATAGGAAGAGTTCACCGAGAGCACCTGGACCGTCCCGATCCTTAAGGGCCACTAGGAAGGCTGTCTTCAACGGCAACTGTGACAACTCGCACCTGTGCATCAGCTCTAATGGCTTGCCCACAAGCACAGGCAGGACAGCAGTAAGTCCCACGGTGGAGGTGGATCCTGCACTGGAGGGACAAGTGGTTAAGACCTTTGAAAAATGTATCTGACCACCTTCTCGTGGACCACCATCAGCACACACACCACACCCGGCAAGCAGAGATGGCTGCAAAGTGCACCTTAAGGGTCTTTGTTCGCAGTCCTAGCTGGGAAAGGGACCACAGGTAGCCCAGGATGCTAGCCATAGGCAAAGGGCTCAAGCTCCTTGCCCTGGCACCAAGTGGAAATCTCTTCCATTTAAACGCATAGCGCCTACGAGTCACCTCCTTGCTGGATGCCTCCACAATGTGGAGGACATCCTCAGAAAGAACTAGGACTGGAACGCTAGCGCTCAGGAACCAGGCTGTGAGCTGCAGGGACTGAAAGTCTGGGTACAGGACCGACCCCTGAAGTCTGGTCAGCAGATCTGGGCAAAAAGGCAGTTGCCGTGGAGATCAGCTGCTGAGGCTGAGGAGATACAGGCCAAGCCTTATCCTTCCTGGTCTTAATCAGTACTCTGTGGATCAAGGGGAAGTGAGGGAAGGCACACACGAGGTCCATAGTCCAGAGCATTGCGAAAGCATCCCCCACTGTCCCAGACTGTGGGGGGTGGGTATTAAACAGCCTCAGTGTGGTGTTCTCCAAGGAGGCAAACAGGTCCACCAAGGGTGAGCCCTACAGGGAGAAAAACAGGTTACTCACCTGTAACAGTGGTTCTAGGAGTAGTATATGTTGTTCATCCACATACTCTGGCATGTCCTCTTCCGCTTTAAATCTCACCGGAACTCTTCAAGCTGACTCCTCCCACCCACCCGGGTGGTATATACCTCGGCTCTGCCCCATGACGCCAGATCTTAGCCCGCTGGAAGCCAGGTTGTGTGCGTCCGCAGCCAGGGAGGTCAGGTGGGTCCATCTGGATGAATACATACCACTCCTAGAACTACTGTTACAGGTGAGTAACCTGTTTTTCTAGGAGCGTGGATATGCTGTTCATCCACACTCTTTAGCAGACTCCTAGCAGTTCGCCGGGAGGAGGGAGGCAAGGCGCACACCCCCTACTTAGGGAACAGAGATTGAAGAACGGAGGCCCCAAAATCAGCATCCTGCATGACTCAAGGTTGATGTGGTAGTGGGTGATGAAGCTGCTTGCTGGACTTCCAGGTAGCAGCCCAATAGATTTCCTGGATAGGGATGTCCCTGGAAGCAGCCACCGATGCAGCAGTATGGCGGGCAGAATGAGCTCTTATCCCTCTGGGAGGCTCCTTGCCCGCCAACTCATAGCACAGACCCATGCATGATGTAATCCATCTTGCAATGGTCCGTTGGCTGCAGGTTTACCAGAAGCGGCTTCAGCGTAGGTGTGAAACAGCTGGAGAACCGCTCCCCGAATTTCCGCCGTCCCCTCCTTGTAACAGGAGAAAGCACATCTCGGGTCCAGGGTATGGAACCTGTACTCGGCCTCCGAAGTGTAATTAGGGTAGTAAACCAGCACAGTCAACACCTGGTTAAGGTGAAACTCTGACACCACCTTCGGAACGAATTTCGGGTGGGGGCGTAGGACAACCTTGTCCCTGTGGAAGACCAGATAAGGGGAGTCCACTGAAAGCGCCTGGAGATCCCCTGTCCTCCTGGCAGACGTGATAGCTACCAGGAAGGCAGTCTTCCACAAGTGTGACAAGGCACACTTGTACATTGGTTCAAATGGCTTGTCCATGAGCTTTGCCAGTATGAGAAGATCCCACGGAGGTGGAGGTTCACGCACTGGAGGGGATATGTGACCCAGGCCTTTGAAAAAGCACCCGTCCACTGTCTACTGCGCCACTGGTTGACCGGCCTGTGCCCAGTAAGCAGAGATGGCTGCCAGGTGCATCCTAAGGGTCGATGACCAAAGACCCCCTTTGGAGCGAGACCAAAGGTAGTAGAGAATGTTAGCCACTGGACAGAATAAAGGGCCCAGGCCCTTGCCCTGACACCAAATGGAAAACCTTTTCCATTTGAAGGAACAACTTTTCCTGGTCGATTCCTTCCTGGATGCCTCCACCACGGTGTAGACATCTTTGGAAAGACCCAAAGCCTGGAACTCTAGCCACTCAGGTACCAGTCTGAGGTGCAGGGATTGAAGGTCGGATGGAATACCTTCCCCTGACTGAGTGACATCAGGTCCGGGCATGTGAAAGCGCTCCGGTGCCTGCAGCTGAGGCTGAGGAGATCTGGACACCAGATCTGGCATGGCCTCGAGAGGCATCCCCTGCAAGGAGTCCTGCTTGGGGAAGAGGCATGAAACAGTCTCAGCTTGGTGTTTTCCCTGGAGGCAAATAGGTCAACCATCGGTTTGCCCCAACGGGAGAACAGGTTGTAAGCCACCTCTGGATGGAGAGACCATTCGTGGGATGTCTGGCCTAGGCGGCTGAGAGCATCCGCCAGGTGGTTTGATGCTCCTGCCACATGGATGGCTAGGAGATCTGCCTCAAACTGGCTCACGAGGGTCCAGATGTGGAGCACCTCCTTGCACAGCAAACAAGAGTGAGTGCCGCAGTTTGTTGAGGTAGTACATGGTCATGGTATTGTCCGTCTGGACTTGAACAACTTGAACCCGGAGCTGAGGAGCGAAAGCGGACAGTGCCAGTCTGACTGCTCTCAGCTCCAACAGGTTGATGTGGCATCGGGACTCTTGCGTGGTCCGGGCCCATGGGCCCTTTGTCCCCAGGTGGGCTTTCCAGCCCATGAGAGAGGCATCGGTCATGAGAATGACCATTGGCTCGGGGCGGACAAACGGGATCCCTTCCTGCAACCGGTCTGGGGCGGTCCACCACTGGAGAGCGTCCCACATCTTCTGGGTTACAGTGACCAGCTGGTTGAAATGACCATGGCGCCGAGTCCACTGGCGGCCAGCTCCCACTGGAGGGAGCGCATGTGCAACTGGGCCCAATGGACCACTGGGGTGCATGCCGCCCAAGTAACCCAGAAGGTGCAGAAAGTCCTGGTCAGGCGCAACTGCCAAACCAGAAATGATTGGGCAAAGGAGGAAAGAACCTCTGCCCTGTCCACGGAGCCGAGCTCTGGCTTGACAAGAGTCTAGCTCTGCCCCGATGAAGCCCATCACCTGAGATGGCACGAGTTCCAACTTGGCCTCATTGATCAGGAGGCAGAGTTGGAAGCAGGTCTGAAGGGCCAGGACCTCTCCACCTCCTGTTGGGTGGATCCTGCTAGGAGCCAATCATCGAGGCAAGGATAAATCCTGACCCCCCAAGATGGGCCGCCACGACAGCAATGCATTTGGTGAAGGCCCAAGGGGCCGATGACAGGCCGAATGGCATGGCTTGGAACTCGTACAGGGTCCCTCTGACCCTAAAGCGGAGAAACCACTGATGGGATGGACGAGTTGGGACGTGAAAGAACACGTCCTGTAGATCCAGTGAACAGAACCACATGTTTCGCTCCAAGGATATCTGGGACAGAATGACAATCCGAAAGGTGCGTGACCTGAGATATTGATTCAGGTCGTGCAGATCTAGAATGGGGTGCCAGTCCCTCGTCTGCTTGGGCACCAGGAAGTACCTTGAGACAAAGCCTGGGTCTGCTGGAGGATCCACCACTGGAGCTACTGCCTCCTTGAGGAGGAGCTGAGCGATGTCGTCTCTGACAGCTGACTGGGTATAAGCGGATACTCGTTCCTCCAGAGGGGTACGGGCTCGGCTTGGAGAGTACTGCTTGAATTCCAGAGGCAGTCCCAGACCGACCTCTTCCAGAACCCACCTGTCCGTGGTAATAACGGACCAGGCGGAAAGAAAGTGGCAGAGCCAGCCCCCCATGGGAGGACCCAGAGCCGGCGTAATGTGAGAGGGTTGGTAGCCCCACCTGTCACTGAGCAGGCTTGGAGGAGGATCTAGGACCTGAACCTCGGCCCCCTTTACGGGCCTGTTGGGGTCCGGGCCTGGGCTGACGGCACCAAGCTTGACCCTGCTGTTGGTGCTGCTGTCCACCATGAAAGGAGGACTGCTGAGCCGCAGGGGAAGAATGCCGAAAAGGCTTCTTCTTCTGCTGGTTCTTGCCTGAAGAACTCTTGGCAGAGTAGCGTCCAAGGTGGCATTGGACTGCTCAATGCGCTGAAGGTGACGTGACATTCCTCGGCCGAACAAGTTGGTCCTGAGGAAGGGCACAAGTCAGCTAGTTTGTGCTGGGTATCCGCCGGAAAGGAGGAGAGCCTCAGCCAAGTCCTGCGACAAGAGGCAACTGCGGCAGCCATCGAGTGGACACAAGAATCGCCAATGTTCAGGGCCGTCTGAAGCTGCTATTTGGCGACAGCTCGGCCCTGGTCCCAGACCTGCTTGACCGTGGTCTGCATGTCCGTGGGGAGATGTGGGAGGACTTCATCCAACAACCTCAGAAGGGCATGGCAGAAGTTTGCCATGATGATGGCCGAACTTGCCTGATGAAGGCCCAAGGAGGAAGCTGCATAAGACCTTCCTGGCTGAATGGTCCAAAAGCTTGAACTCCTTATCAGGAAGTCAGTTAGTGTTGGCAGAACTGCCAGTGCGCCTGAACACAGAGGCGGTCACCAGGCTCTCGGCCGAAGGGTGCTTGTGAACCCCATGAGGGACCTCATGGGCACCGCGTACTTGCGGGCCATGCAGGCAGATGGTGCGGGACAAGAGGAAGGACGCTGCCACAGTTTGAGGGCTGGGCCAGCAATGGCCTCAGCCACAGGAAAGGCCTCCGTCAGGGTATCACCTCTCTTAAGGATGTCCGTAAGCGGGTACTCAACCTTTTTCTGGATTGGCCCCTGGGGCATCCCTGTAGACTCAGAGAGGAAGCGGAGGATCCCTTGAAAAGATGAGGGATCTTCCTCCATCCCCAGGCCACTGGTCGATTCATCATCACCTGGATGTGAATGTAAACCGCTGACATCCGAATCGGAGAAATTTGGATAAAAACGGCCTACCACCCAGGTCACCTTGACTGCCGGGGGCAGTCTGGGGTGACCATGACAGAACAATTGCTGGGAAGCCGGTGTCGGTCTGTCTTCCTTGAAGGAGCCCCTCCCTCAGGCTGTTTGGGCAGTGGAGAACAGTTATGGGCCGAACAGGTGGTCTTGCCGGCTCCGTGGGCTGGGGAACCAATTTGGTCGGCTCCGATGGAGTCTGCTTCAGCTTAGGAGGTGAAAGTCAAGTAATGGCTAGGGTGGAAGCCATGGTAGGCTTATGCCCGGACAAAATCAGCTGCTGCCACATGAGGTTCTCGTAGTGCCGGAGTTTCCGCCGGAGCCTCTCCTCATCAGAGGACGACGACTGATGGCGTTGCCATTTTTTTTTTTTTTTTTTTTAAGAGCGCTTATGGCCCTTCCTCGGCCTTTCGGTCAAGGGGGTCCTAGAGATCGGACCTGCCGACTGGGTCGGTGACTTCCTAGAGTCTGGGACAGGTTCCTCGAAGGGGACTCCAGCAGGCTGGGTCTCATCAGGGAAAACGAGGACTGGATTCCTCTCCAAGGAGTCGGTGACCGGAGTCTGCGACAAGGGGTCGATGACGATTTCCACATCGTAGACCAAACCCTCGGTCGGCTGGCTTGACGGCAAGTTCGAAAAGCTGGAGTCCGAAGAGGCGATCTCTACCGAGGTCGAGACTGCATGTTCCTGGGACTGAAATCTCTCCCACTTCCAGGACCGTCTTACACTCTGATCCTTCTCCCGCTTACGGGATCGAGAGGAGTGCGAGCCCACAGGTGTCTCTCCATTGGTAGGGAGAGACTGGCAACTCCTGGAAGGAACCCAAGAAAGTGGAGCACAGTTTGAGCAGAACAAAAAAGCTCCAAGAAGACTCGGTGGCACAAGCCACCTGCTCCTCGAACGCTTGCATGCGTTCTAACTGCATGGCGGATCCTGCAGCCGCAGAAACCACCCATCGAGCCTCCTTGGATTTCACCAGATTCATCATCTCCGCCTCCCGAAGTTTCAGGCGTACAGACGGTCGTCGAGGACACTGGGATGGAATGCCAAACAGAGACTGCAAGACGAGGTGTCATGGCAGACACCGAGGCAGTAGACGCACGCGGTATTGGGATCGGTACACGACATCTTCTGGCCACACGGGCACCGACGAAATCCAGGGGAAGATTTATCTTCCATGATCAAAGCTGCAAACTCATGATCGCTAAAGCAAGTAATGCAAATTTTCAGTAAACCAAAGTTTGAAAGCCAGAAGCCTACGAAATGCGTGGCCTTGAGGGAGGCAACCTGAATCTTCAGCAGAAAGGAAGATCTGGCGCCATAGGCGCAGCCAAGATATATACCACCAGGTGGTGGGAGGAGCCAGCTTGAAGACTTCCAGTGAGATTTAAGTGAAGGGACATGCCAAAGAGTGTGGATGAACAACATAGCCACGCTCCTAGAACAAATGATTCACCACCTTCTGATTCAGAGACCACTTGTGCAGCGTCTCTCCTACCTGGCTCGTGTCTCTGCCAGCTGTTTTACGGCAACATGAATTACCAGGAGTGCCTCCAGATACCAGGGAAGGGTATGCGCTGCAATGTTCAGGTAAAACATGGTTGTGGTGTTGTCCGTTTGGACTTGAACAACCTGACCCCCGATTAGTGAGACGAAGTCTGTCTGAGCCAAGCACACTGCATGGAGCTCCAGCAGGTTTATATGGTGACAGGACTCCCTCGGTGACCAGAAGCCGTGTGGTCTCATGTCCTCCCCAGCCTATCAGAGATGCATCCATCATTAGCATGATGGTCAGCTCTGGGTGGACAAACAGGATTTCTTCCTCTAAATGTTCCAGGACCAGCCACCAATGGAGGGTGTCCCACATCAGCTAGGTCACTGCGACCAGCTGGTCCAAGCAGTCTTGGTGCTGGGACCACTGAAGGTGGTGCATCTGCCAGGAGGCCCAGCGGACCACACTGATGCAGGATGCCATGTACCCCATCAGCCACTGGAAATCCTGGGCAGGGAGCAAGAGCCCAACTGGAAATGATCGGGCAAAGGAGGCAAGATTCTGTGTACCTGATCTGCCAGGGAGTCGGGCCCTGGCCTGAGAGTCTGGATTTGCCCAGTGAATTTGTTCACCTGCGTCAGTGCCAGTTCGGACTTATATGGGCTGAACAGGCACAAGTCTCAGCAGGTCTGGAGAGCCAGGTCTGTGGATCTCACCACGGCCTCTGGATGGACCAGTTATAGGTTAGTCATCCTGGCAGCAGCAGCACACTTCGACCCCTAGGCGCCACAGGTGAGCTGCCACCACTGCCATATACTTGGTGAAGACCCCTGGAACTGAGGAGAGGCCGAATGGTATGACCTGGAACTGGTACAGGACCCCTTCCGCTCAGAACCAGAGGTACCGGCGGTGGACCTGCAGACTGGAATGTGGAAGAATGCATCCTGGAGGACCAGGGAGCAAAACCACATGTTCTGCTCCAAGGATGGGATAATCTAGCTGAGAGTGGCCATCCGGAATTCGCGGCTTCCACACATACTGATAGAGATCGTGAAGATCTGGTATGGGGCGCTAGCCCCGTCTGCTTCAGGACCTGAAAGTACCTGGACACATAACCCTGTCTGGCCATGGCATCTGGGACACTGGCTATGGCTACTTTCGCAAGGAGCTTTGCAATGTTCTTCCTGAGGGCAGACAGCATCTCCTAAGACACCACGGACTCAAGGCGCATGGATGCAGTAGGGCAGGAGAGCCTTTAAGTCTAGACAGTCCTCTGCACACTATGTCCAACACCCACTTGTCCACTGTGACAGTGGACCACTGTGGCCAGAAGTGATGCAGCTGGCCTCCAATGGGGACAGCAGTCAGGGATGGACAGGTGGAGAGATGACACCCCCCCCCAACCTGTCACTGGGCAGCTTTTACAGGAGAAACGGTGGCTGCTGCCAGAGGGGCACACTTCCTGGGTGCCAGGTCTGAAACTGGCCCTGCTGGGGCTGCTGTTGGTGAAGCTGTGACTGGAAGGACCTGTACTTAAAGGCTGGCTTCTTAGGCTTTTCTTCAGTTCCTTCTGGGACCAAGTCACAGAATCAAGGGTGGTCCTGAACTCTTGGTCCTGCAAGATGCTCATCCACCTCAGGACCAAAGGGTTGATGCCCAAAAAGGACATTGGCCAACCACTGTTGGGTGTCCACCATAAAGGTACACACAAGCCCGAGATGCATGGAGACAGGCGCTGCCAGTGCCTGGGTACAAGAGTTGCCCATGTCCAATGTTGTCTGGAGCTGGTGTTTAGCCAGTGACTGACCATGGTCTCTGATGAGCTCCACCACTATTTGCTGTTCTGGGGGAAATGTGGGAAGGATGATATTGAACATGCAATGCCCATAGTTCGCCATCATAATGGCACAGCTACCCTGACAAACACCCAGGGCAGCTGCAGCATATACCTTTTTGGCGGTGTGGTCAATCTTACGGGACTGTCTGGAGGCTTGTCCACATTCTCCCAGTGTCTGGACTTATGGAGCACTGAAACTGTAACCAGACATTCAGCCGAAGAGTGGTCAGAAAACCCAGAAAGGGAGCCTGTAGGGACTGTGTACTTGTGGAACATGTGAGAGGAGGGTGCCAAACAGGATGCTGGATGTTGCCAGAACTCCAGGGCCAGTCCCAGGATGACCTTGGTCACCAGGAAGGCAACCCCAAGGGATTCATTCCCATCCAAAATGTCAGTAAGAGGGTATCTAGCCCTCTTCTGGACAGACTCCAATGGGATGGATGTGGACTCCGCAATCAGCCAGAGCAGCGTACAGAAGGAGACAGACTCTTGAGTGATGGAAGGCTCTTCGACCGAAAAGCAGTCGAAGAGCAGAGCCCCAGAGGATGCCATGGACTCTCCATCAGAGTCATCCAGTGACTCCTTAAAAATGGCCCTCTGCTGTAATTTGTTATGGTTGTCCTGGTATTCATCACTTGGGGGGGGATCCTCACCAACAACAGGCCTGGCAAGCCTGGAGCCAAGCGGCCAGCCTACTTAGTCAAAGAGCTGATCAATGGATGTCGGGGTGGTGGCTCCGCTGTGATCAGCAAAGAAGCAGGTGTGGCAAGTACCTACAGAACCTGGACCGGCAGGGCAGTCACTGGAGGCTGCCTGAGGACAGAAGGTCTTTGGGGTAGGGTCCCACCCTGCTTCATTCTCCACTGGTGCCTTTCCTCAACCAAGGATGAGGATAAACAGGAGTGTTGATGGAGATGCCTCCTGGTTGAGTGGGATCCAGAGAGCGTTTTCCTTGGTGCGACCTCAACAGTTGACTACCCAGTCGACGGCAGGCGGGGTCTTCAGGCTGTTGGTTGGAAATAACTCACCGGCCCACATTCAGCAACAAAGTCGAAGACCCAACCCCCCTTGGAGGCTGGTCCCCAGCAGGGTCGACCAGGGTCACCAACTGATCCATGTCCTCCTGTGTAAGGACCAAGAGCACCGGTGTCTGAGAGGCAGAGTCCTCGGCCTAGTCCAACAATGGGTCTACTGGATCAAGAAAAATCTTGACAGCCTGGTTGATCAAAGTTGAGGTCTTCTGGTTCAATGACAGGGCTGAAGAGCCTACGACCGGTCAGGCGAGTTGGGGACCAGGAGGACAGCGAACTCTCCCTGTCCCATGACCAGCGATGGTGGTGCGAAGATTTCTTGGGTTTGGTCTTGGACCTAGAAGCACAGTGGGCAGGGCTCTCCCACATGGTCTGGAAGGACCTGCACATACCACAGAACTGACGCTGGCACTAGGCAGAAAACAACACCAAGGCCGAGGAGATGCCTGTCATTGCTCCTGCCTCAGCTGTATCAAGCTGTGCCACACACCTGGCAGCTGCCAAAGCCTCTTTGCAACCGTTACGGTGATTATTTGGATCCCGTTCTGAAGGCTGACCCAGCGCGAGCCACAGCTTCCTATCCTCAAAGGACTCAGGAAGAACAGAAAGTCAAAGGCCAACCCAGTCATGTCATGCTGCTCATCCAGGCAGTACATGCACATGTTGAGTGGATTGGTGATCAACATCTTCTGGCGGCACAGAATGCAAAACTTAAATCCAGGTTTTTTGCAATCCATTGCTGGTCCAGAGATGGGAGAAGAAAGCACCACGAAATAGCATCAATTTAGCTTTAAAAGTCATCAGTTTACCTATAGCACAGAGAAAAATCGAAGCAGAGCACAAAGAGGTGATCTGTTCTTCCAGCAGGAAGAAAGATCTGACATCAGAGGGTGAAGTTTGGTGGGTGGGGGACGGGACGACATATCCGCCCGGGTGGTGGGAGAAGCTTACGTTAAAGATATCTGGCCAATCACCACATCACAGTGGAAATGTCAGTGTGTGGATAAATGAACCATATCCATGCCCCTAGAACTAAAGGTTTCCACCTGTTCAAGTATATAACCCCGATCACTGCAGATGACAAGGGGAGATACCCTTTTCTTCATTTCTGTGCTTGCAAAGAGCACTGTCTTAGATTTGTTTGTAACTTAGAACCAGTTTGTTTTGGGAGAACCATTTTTCAAGGGCCCCCAAATTACCCTGGAGGAGGAAGGTAAGGCTGCCATGGTCTGGATTCTGGAATAGATACCAGCATCGCTTGCATAGAGAAGTACATTTGCAGACTGACCGGCATCAGGCAGGTGGTATATGAATAAGCCAAATAGTAGAGGGCCCAGAATGGAGCCCTGGGAATGCCAATGGATTCATTTCTAACATCTGACAAGGCGCCATATAGCTTAATGCACTGCATGTGATTAACTCTGGAGCCAGGTGACTGTCTAGTGACAGGCATAGGCCACGAAGTTTGTACAGAAGAAGCTTGAGACTGAACAAGTCACAGGCTTTTGTCAAGTCGCTAAAGATGGCATCGGCCTCATCTCCACTGTCAAGGGCCTCAGGGATGAAAATAGAATACTCAAATAGTGCTGTACTGGTGCTATGATTTTTCCAAATCCATACTGTTGGGGACACTGTATTACATATTTTTCAAGATACGAGACAAGCTGATCAGACCCCATTCTCTCTAGAGCTTTGGATGGTGGAATACTATGGCAACTGGCCTGTAACTGGAATGGTTAGAATAGTCGCCACACAGCTGCAGCCAAGCTCTCATGGAACAGTCTGCCATGCCCAAGATGGCAGATGGAGCTCAAGTCGCACATGCGCACTGAGCATGAACAAAAGTAGTGTGTTGGGGGGGGTGAGGGTGAGCGAGCAGAGTGTTTTGGAGTTGCAGAATGATCATACCGTAACTCCAAAGCAGCTCTTTGTTATCAATCCAGTGGCTCGTTTTTAGAGCTGCTTGCAAGACAGCTGCCGGCTCTGTCCACTGCAGCTGTAAAAACTGGTGTAACCTGTGCAAATTTTCACTTTTCAAGGAACAGGGAGTAGCTCAGGGAGAAGTTAAAACTTTTGGAAATGGGTAGAAGACTTCCTCAACAACCAGAGCAAACAGCCTCACACCAAATTAATCCAACACTGCCACGATTGGTGCTTTTAAGTGTAAACCAAGTCAACATCTTGTGGCTAGTGCCTTCTGTGATTGCTTCTTATAATCCCTCCAGCATCCCTCCTCACTGCCTCGGCTCCTCCTCCTACCCCATTACTGGGTATAAGATGAATCCGTCTCCTCTGCCTTTTCATCCCCCATTCCTCCTCCTTGTTATATCCCATCTACTACATACCCAACACAATACCCTATTTCTCCCCTCCTCTCTCTCTCTCTCCCTCCCTCATATCACCCCCTCACCACCACTCTTTCTCTTCCCATTAACCCACTCCTAACAAAGCTTCACTGAGCCACCTATGACTTGTACTGTATAATTAACTCACATACACCTTCATATAGTGCCTTTGGCTGCTATTATTGTAACCTTGTCTTTTTTTTTGTAAGTTCCATTGTAATGATCATGTTATGCTTTCTTCCTTATTGTCCTTGATGTGGAACCTTTGTAAAAGAGCCCTCGGCTCAAAGGGGTCATCTGAAATACAAATAAATAAAATTAAATGAATCGCACTGGATTCTGGTTTCACCAAGCAACTTTCTTGTATAATTAGAGGTGTCCCTTACGAAGACAGGTCTAACACAGAATTTAGGATAGCCTGGCTCTGGGACCATAGGTTTTGTGTCAACTGGACCAGGACTTCACTGGAAGGCATGGGTGGCTCTACGGGAATGACACAGTTAAGGTCAGTGAATGCAACATTGACTCAGTTTGCAATTTCAGTGGTATCAAGTACCTCATGTCCATCAACCATAAGCTTTTCTGCTGAGGTTTCATCACCCTTACAAGGAGCCGAGACAGACATTCTCCCAGAATATTTTACCACTGCTCCAATTCTGGGTTTCCTGGGCCTCGCTGTTGCTGGATTTGACCAGTCCAATCCTAGAAGTGCATTTATTGACTGTTTCCTTGTATATTTGCAGATGGACTGGGGACCCAGTCTTCCTAGCCAGCACCCACAGATTACCCCCCATGATGGTTAAGTACTGCATTGTGAAATACAAAATTGTACAAAATGAGGATGATTTCCCATCCCTACAACTGTCTGATGTGCATATCAGAAACTAATGAAAGGGAAACTGAAATCCTTTTTCTAGAAAGAGTGGGTAATGCACCATACAGATACATTCGCTTTGTAAGCCAAGCTGATCTGACTAGCTCACATTCTCTTTTGAGCTTACTCACCCAGACTAGCCTATCTTACATGTAATATCTCAAGAAATACTTTGAGGAAAAAAATTGGCGACAGTACCAACTCCCATTGAGGGGGAGTGGGATGCTGGAAATGGGCAGACTAGATACAAAGCTGAGCCATAATCTTCCATCAGATTCTATGCATCTGCAGTATTTTATGCAATGTCACTTATGAAGACATTGAAGCAGATCGGTCCCCGTACTGAACCTTGCAGCACTCTGCTGGTCATTCCTTTATCATTAGCGTGAGTTCCGTTAACCTGTCACCTATCCACTAAACAGTGTCTAACCCAAGTCACCACTCTAGAAAATGAACTGCGTGGTACAGTGTCAATGGCCGTGCTAAAGTCCAGAAAGACCATGTCCACTACCCTCCCCTGATCTATTCCTGGTGAACTAGTCAAAGAACTCAGATTCATCTGGCATGAAACCCCCGCAAAACCATGCTGCCTCTGGTCTTGCAGCCCACTGGATTCAACATACTGTACCAATCTTTCCTATAACAGTGTTTCCATTAATTTCTGCACCACTGAGGTGAGGCTCACCTGCCTATGTAGTTACTCGCCTTTTCCCCGCTGCTGCCCCGAACCACGCTAGATTCCAGTGAGCTGCTGAATAAGGCCATCAGTGGGAAAGCCAGCACCTTCCTGAGCTCAGTATCCTCAGGTGTATCCTATCCAGTCCCATATCCTTGTCCACTTTCAGAGCTCCAATTCCCTTCAGGACTCTCTGCTATGAAAATGGACTTGTGTCTGCCTCCATTCCACCTTTATTTCTCCTAATCACTGATGGTCCCCCCAATGACACAACTAAGCAGAGTTCAGTAGGTCAGGGTTATATCAAGAGGACAACCGAAATGGTTCTGGATGCATTACGATTCTACACATATTCCAGTTTTCATTCACTTCCCTGTGCTCACTTGTGAAACGGACCCACAGGCTCGATCCCAACTACCTTATAACTTGGTTAACTATGCAAATCAGACCTACCAACATGTAGCCCTTTTCAGATGCCTCCTTAATACCCCTAGAACAAACAAGGCCACTGAAGATAAAGGCTTAGCCACTGATGCAATGGTCAGCTGGAACTCACTTCCCAATATCAAAGGTTGCAGAACTATCTACGCCATCAACCAACCACATATAACCACCTTCTCAGCCCCAACTGTTGATCATTCCACCCCATCATGCAACAAATACACAGCCTTCCTATCCTACCCCCCGGTCTATTTCTCACCCCTTATATTCTTGTATACTCTTGGTGAAGTGTACATGAGATGTATATTGTCATTTATCATGAGCTACTCATCCTCCATGATTATAATCTCAGCTGGCTCTCTCCCGCTCTAAGTAAATTGTGCCAAAACATTAAGCCCCTCCAAATTACTACACTGATTCAACCCAGCATAAGCAAAGATCCCTCAATCACTCCATTCTGGACTGGGTTCTCACCTCCCACCCCCATCGTATCATGGATGATAGTAACCTCCCTGACACCCTCAGTGACCACCATATGGTTTACCGCATGTGCAAGATTCACCGTCCTAAAGTCCCCCTAAATTAATTCAGATACAGACCTTCAGGTTGCTGAACTTGTCCTCCCTCCATGCTGTCTTGGTGGCTATTGACTGGTCACCCATCTTTATAACCAGCAACATAAATACCACCCTCCAATATTTCAATGCACATTTATGTCAGTTTGGGTTCTCCATGACCCCATTACAGTAACCAAGGTCTGAGGTTCCCACCTTCCATGAATGTTGACAGTTGCTGGCCTGCCTCCGTGCATGTGGTATACCATCTCTACAGCAACGTGTTTGATACAGACAACATCGCCACGTTGCTGTAAAGTCTGCCTGGGACCCCGGCACCCTTCCCCACGGTCCTGCACCCCACCCCCCGACTCAGCTCCGTCTCAGAGTTAAGAATACTAAATAGTGGGGTGCGGTTTGGGGAATCTTTGAGAATGGGTGTGGTATAGAGACCCCCGACACAAGGTGCAGTAGACAGGCAGATGATTTGGGCGATGCAGAGGATGGCACGCAAGGGGGAACTTCTGCTGGTGTGGGACCTTAACCTTCCCATTGTGGACTGGGAAATCGCAACAGCAAGCTTAGCCAGAAGTAGGGAGATCCTAGAGTCCCTCTGGGGCTCTTTCCTGCCACAGCTGGTTAGAGAGCCCACCAGGGGTGGTAATATACTAATATACTGCATGTGGCCTCACAAATGGGGAAAGCGTGGAGGAAGTCGACGTGGGGGACAACCTTGGCACAAGTGACCACAACATGGTGAGGTTCAGGGTAAACGGGGAGGGAAGAGTGCCGATCCAACACTAAGGTTCTGGACTTCAGGAAAGCAGATTTCGGCAGAATGAGGGTGATTTTCCAGGAAAAAAACAGAGGGGAAGGAGCAGTTGGAGAACATGGAGGAGTTATGGAGATCAGTAAAGGAGGGGCTGCTGAAAGCTACGGAAATCTGCATTAGGACAGTCAGAAAGAATAAAAGGTGGAAGAAGCCACTGTGGTTCACACGGGAGGTGGGGAGGGCACTGGGGAAAGAAAAGGGGCGTTCAAAACTTACGAGAGGACCCAGAAGGGAGGAGGACAGGGAGGCTTACAAGGAAAAGCTGAGGGTGACTGGGCAAAAGATTAGGAAGGCAAAGGCAGACATGGAAGAGAGAATAGCCAGGCAGGCCAACAGAGGGTGGGTGGGGACAAAACCTTATTTAGGTATGTCTGAGAGAGAGGCAAGTCCAAACAAGGAACAGTTCGGCTAAAGGGGTAAGGTGGAAATATAATATTTAGACGCAATTTAGCCAGCATTTTAAATATTTTCTGTATTTCTAGTCCTTTTATTCTTTATTACTTGGGCCATAGTCCAAGAAGCAGGGTCCCTGTGGCCCACATCTGATCCACTCCTGCTGTTTAATGCTGTAGTCACAATCCTCTGTGACACCATTATCTTAACAACAAACTGATGTCACAAGCAGAGGATAACAACTCCAGCAAATGATTTAGCTGCAGAAGCAGGTGAACTCTAGGGGACACAGATCCTGTTTCCAAGCAAGCTAACTATGTACTGAACAGAGTGCAAGCTGGATTGGGTCTAATAGTATGTTTTTCAAAGCCGTCCCAAAAGTAGAAAAACGGTTTAAGGCATTTGATTTATGCATCTGCCCACATAACTTTAGTACCACTTAGCTTGAAACTACTCGGCTGCTGAAATGTCCTCCAGAACGTGCTGGTAAAATGGGTGATGCACCTGACTGAGGCTATCCTGGTGTGCACAGTTATAAACAACATCAGTATTCCAACAAAAAAGGATTATTTTTCAAGTTCATATTAGCAAATCTTAGTCCTTACTTGGAAGATTTCTCATAAAATGTTGCAAGAGGTCTCGTCAAATTAGCCAACATCGTATGAATCACAGAGGGCAAGGACAGGTGGCTGAAGATATTGTGAATGACGCCTATGATGGAGATGCCAATAGCACTCATGGAAGAGACTGGTGTTTCCAATTGGGATTCCTTAGAACTAAGTACATGGAAAGAGTTCAATGAGCGCACCAACAATTTCAGTAAGGAGGTTAGATTCCCCAAGGGTTCGTGCTTCTTCTTGGACCAGTTGGTGGTGGGTGTTGGTGGTGCTGAAGTAAAAATAAAACTGTTAATCATGCCTATTTTTTTTTTTTTAAATAATCCCCTCAAAAACATTACCTTGTCTCGCACACTCACCATGCTACTCACAGTGCAATGCCACACCTCTGTTGTAAGAGGCACAATCATTAAGTCCCACTTATAACTTGCCCCATACACCGTGCAGTTTAGCGATGTGCACAAGACCCTCCACTGGGACGGTGAACACATCACTTCCACGGAGTGAGTGAGCTATGGTTAGTCTTGACCATTGATCTGTAACAGTACAGTGTACTATTTTTTGTGGAATCTTTTTTTAAAATGTACACATATTGCAGCTATTTTATGAGCTGAATTATACAAATGTGATACCAATAAAAAATGCACACACACAAAAAGCATCAGGGCAACACATCTCATGTACAATACAGATTTCCACATGCCTCTTACAATAAATTATCACACATGTCTAAACATATGTAGTTTATATACAGGCATTAATGCACTGGGTTACTTTATCAATTCAAAAGGTAAGCAATTCTGTGGCACACAATACTTGTGTGTAAAAATATGAAAAGTAAGAATAGGTTACTCACCTGTAACCGTAGTTCTAGGAGTGGTATATGGTACACATCCACACACTGGCAGTTTTACTAGAAGGCAATGACTGGCCATAATGTTTCTCAGGCTAAGCCCCTCCCGCTGCCTGGGTGGCTATGTCCCCAACACCGCCCCGTGATGTCAGATCTCACATGCTGGAAGCAGGATTATGTTCCACTTGCCAGGGGAGGCCAGATGGGTTGGGTGGATGTGTACCATCTACCACTCCTAGAGCTATGGCTACAAGTGAGTAACCTATGCTTCTAGGGGTGTGGCTATGATGCACTGTCCACACTGTGACAGACTCCCAGCAGTTCTCCAGGAGGAGAGGGCAAGGCATACACCCCTACTTGGCAAACCGAGACTGGAGAAGCAAGATCCCAAAACATGCATCCTGGAGTGGTTCGAGGGCAATGCGGTAGTGGGAAATAAAGGTGTGTGCTGACTTCCAGGTAGCAGCCCTACATATTTTCTGATTAGGCAGAGTCCACCAAGAGCACCTGGAGCTCCCCAATCCTAGCAGACACTATGGCCACCAGGAAGGCTGTCTTCCATGATAGGTGTGACAACTCACACCTGTGCATTGTCTCAAACAGCTTGCCCATGAGCACAGCCGGGATCAGCAGTAAATCCCACAGAGGAGGTGGGCCATGTACCAGAGGTGACAAATGGCAAAGGCCCTTGAAAAAGTGGCTGACCACCTTCTCCTGGGCCCCCGACGGCATATTGGCCCACACCCATTAAGCCAAGATGTCTGAAAGGGTTGTCTCTCAGTCCCAAGCTGGGAAAGGGACCCGAGGCAGCCCAGGATGCTAGCCACCAGGCAGGCAAGGGAATCAAGCTCTTTGCCCTAGCACCAAATGAAAAAAGTCTTCCATGTGAAGGCATAGCACCTAAGAGTTGACTCCATCCTGGAGACCTCCACAATGTGGAGGGCATCCTCAGACAGATCCAAGGCCTGGAACTCTAGCTGCTTAGGAACCAAGCTGTGAGGTGCAGGGACTGAAGGTCCAGGTGCAGGATTGTCCCCCAAAATCTGGTCAGCAGGTCTGGGCAGAGAGGCAACCACCACGGAGGCCTGCTGCTAAGGCTGAAGAGATCCAGGCACCAGAACCACCTTGGGCAGTCTGGAAAGTACAGCTGGGCTAAGAACTTACCAGATCTCCAAGAGAATTTCTTGCAGCAGGTCATTACATATAGGAATATTCCAGCTGCAGGCATGATTCCATCTGGATGATTTAGCAGCAGTCTACCTGGGACCACCCCTGACGACACCACGTGTTGTGTCCTGACCAGCATAAAAGGAGGCAGGTCCCAGAAGCTCCTATGATCTTTTCCATCTCAACCGTATATGAAGATATGGTTATCAGGCCATCTGAAGGGAACCGAGGAGAAGGGAGCCCTTACAAATTATGTTTTGGAGAGAGTAGGAGCAGGTTACCCTTCTGAAACAGGAAGCAAGGGGGACGGAGGGAGGGGCAGCATGACCTGCTGCAAGAGATTCTCTCGAAGATCTACCGTCACAGTAAGTTCTTTTTTTTTTTTTATTCAAAGTTTATTCAGTTTTTCATAATACAGCATGACATAGTACAAGGCACACATATAAGAATAAACAGAACAGGAACATGCCATGCCCCCCTCTCCATACCCCCTTCCCCATGGCTTTGCACTAAACAGCAGGATATCAAAATGGTGGCCAGTAATCAAAACCGAACCCACTTCAGGGTGCTTAACCTTCCTCACTGGGGTCAACATCCTTAGTTGGTGGTAAGCCTGACTGTAAGGTGTAAAGGGAGTGGAATCCATCCCAAATCTTTTTATAGCGGGACAAAGACCTCCATAAGCTAGCCCTCAACTATTCTGTACTAAGATAAAACAATTTAAGTCCTGGAGCCATTATGTGTACAATATATCCTTCCCATCCAGCCAGTGGCGTAGCACTAATTTCTTCACAGTCAATGACACCAAGGCCATGTGGTATCTACGTACACGCACTGGTATTGAAGAAAATGCCCCAGGTACACAAATTTCAGGGGTGAAGACATCTTCTAACCCTAGCAGCGGATCTGCTTTGTTTTTGATAGTTTCCCCAAAGATTCTTAATAGGGGGACACTCCCATAATACATAGTACAGGGTACCCTCCTGCTGTGTACATCTTGCAAACTGCAGTGATGTTGTTCAGCCCAACTTATGAAGTCTCACTGGGGTCCAATACATATCATTAATAATTTGATACTGTGTTAACCGGAGTCTGTCTAGGGGAATACAAGTATGTAGATCCTTCCAGATACCATTCCATCTGCCCTGAAATTGAGGGAATGAGTTCGACCAATATCTAGGAACCAAGTGTTGGGCATCCAGGGACTTGGCGACTAATGCAGCATATAAAAATGAGAGAGCATGAGGCTTACCGCACACTGCTTTCAGAGCGTGTTCCCAATCTTCCTCTCCGTTTGCACCTCTCAGGCCCCCTAATACTTGGACAACTAAGTGATGCAGTTGGAACACCTTAAAAACCTTCCTCCTGTCTATATGGTGTCTGGCCATAATTTCCCCTGAGGTTAAACATTTGTCCCCAACTATAAACTCATTAAGTCTAGAGTCTTTAAGTTGGGGAATTCAAAGTGGTGGGATGCAAGCCCCACCAATTTTGAGGTTGGGGTTGCCTGCCACAAGTTGGTGGACACTCTGGAAGTTGTTATACTTCAAAAAGGAGCATAATTGGCCATGTATTCTTACAGATGTGGCAATGGGCGAGGTAGTCAGGGATTTCAGCAAGACTTTAGGAGATATATATACAGTATTGTCCCAGGGGATACCCCTGCTTGTGAGATCAGTTCTTTCTCCAATAATAACCACGAAGAGGTACGGTATACGAGTCTAAGGCTACATTTTCGAGAACGAGACCACATCATATTTGTTCATTTGGCTTGCCCAGTAATATATTCCCAAGTGTGGTAGTCTCAGGCCTCCAAACTGCTTTGAAGTGGGCAATTTGATATAAGCCCTGCGGGGAGTCTCACCCATCCAAATAAAAGAGGAAATAATGGAGTGCTCCTTTTTGAACCAATGAGGGGGACCCAAGAATTCAACACACTCAACGGGTAAAATAATCTGGGGAGAATATTAATTAAAATTAAGCTGATACGACCCCAGAGCGAGATGGGGAGTGAATGCCATCTGCCCAGGTCTTGCTGGATAATGGTGAGCAGGCGGTCCAAGTTTAGTTTTCTCGTCTGAACTTCACCCCTTGTTAGAAGGAGCCACAGGTACTTAATCCTGCGGGGACATCACTGTAACACCAGTGAGATCATATCTCCTTTGGCTAGTCTGCCATTTAAAGGGAAAACAGTAGTTTTGCAAGGATTGATTTTGTAGTTTGATACCGCGCTGAACCAGTCAATTATGGAAACTGCCACCAAAAGATGGTTTAAGATGCTTCAGATGCAACAGGACATCATCTGCATATGCAGACAATTTAAAAACCTGAAAGCCAGCCTTTATGCCTTAAACCCCTGCATGTGCCTGTAACAATGTTAATCAGGCTCAAGGTAGATACTGAACAAGAGAGAGGATAAGGGGCACCCAACACGAGTTCCTGAATAGAGGGTGAAACTGTCTGAAAACACCCTGTTACAGTAGATGCGGGCTTTGGGGTTCTGATATAATGAAGAGACCCACTCTATAAACTTGGAGGGGAACCCAAAGCTGGACATGGTACAAAATAAAAACTGCCAGTTAACCCTGTCAAACGCCTACTCCATGTCCAGGGACATCAGGCCAGCAGGATCAACGGAGTCCCTGGAGGGGTGGAGGCGGAGAAGACGTGTGCAAGTTTCCTAAAATGATTGGAGGAGTTTCGCCCCGACAGAAATCCCACCTGGTCAGGGTGTGTTATTTGGGCCAACACTGGTTTAAATCTATTAGCCAGCAATTCTGCTAGGATTTTCACGTCACAATTCAGAAGTGATATAGGTCTGAAACTTTTGACTTGTTCTGGGTCCTTATCTGGTTTGTGTAGTACAATCATAATGGCTTCAAATAAAGAATCAGCTATAGGATTCACATTTAAAATCAAAGACACTTTAGCCAAGGGGACACTAAAGTACCAAACTTTCTACAGAAGTGTTCCATTAAGTTCTTATGCAACTGTACTATCTTCATCGAGAAAATCTCTTGCAGCAGGTCATCACATTTAGGAATGAGCCCCCAGCAGCTGGGAAGCAAGTGGGGAGGAGACAAAAAAATATACAAGTTCAGGACAACAGTCCTTTAAGAACAGCCCGGACAAAGTTGGTTCGCTTTTTGGACACAATGTCCAGGCAATAATGTTTAGTGAAGGTATGAACAGTGGACCATGTAGCAGCTTCACAAATATCAACTGCTGAAATGTCTCTAAAGCATGCCACTGAGGCAGCCATGCCCCTTGTGGAGAAACTATCACCCCCGGGAGTGTTTTTTTTTTTTTAAATGTATAACAAAAAGTAATGTAGATGGCCAACCAGGTGGACAAGCACTGCTTGGAAACCAGAATGCCCTCTTTTCTAGGGGTGAAAAAAAGCTGCTGATGTGCACAAAGCTTGGGTGTCAGGAAATATCCTAACATTCTATGTACAGCGAAAGTATGGAGCAGGGATGCTCCTGGATTAGCTGGCTCTGGATAGCACACTGGTAAGTGTATGGCTTAATTCAACGTAAATTCAGATACCACTTTTGGCACAAATGTAGGATTAGTACGTAAAGATACCCCATCCTTGTGAAAATTCAGGTAGGGCTCCTTGCACATTAGTGCCTGGAACTCCGAAATATATCCACCTGACGTAATAGCAACTACAAAAAACAGGTTACTCACCTGTAACAGTAGTTCTAGAAGTGGTATACGTTGTTCATCCACACTTGTTGGCATGTCCCCTTCCACTTTAAGATCAGCCGGATGTCTTCAAGCTGGTTCCTCCCACCCACTCGGGTGGTATATACCTTGGCTCCTCCCCATGATGCCAGATCTTAGACCGCTGGAAGCCAGGTGTTGTGCATTTGCAACCGGTGAGGTCGGGTGGGACCATGTGGATGAACAACATATACCACTTCTAGAAAGATCAGTTACGCAAAGACTTTTAACGTAACAGATTATCTAAGAATGTCTCTTGCAGTAAGTCATTACTTCTGGGAGTTCCCGATAGGTGGCGCTCTAACACGGCAGTTTTCCTCTAGCAGTCTCCACACCAGGGACCACCCACACGAACCTACACAGTTTTCCCTGTTATAGAAAGGCAGGGGGTCGGAGGGAGGGAAGCTACTTACTGCAAGAGACATTCCTAGAAGATCTACTGTTGCGTCAAAAGTCTTTGTGTAACTGATCTATCTTCTACGGAATGGTCTCTTACAGTAAGTCATTACTTCTGAGAGATTCCCAAGCAGTTATATGGCAGTGGGTGGCCAGATATAGCATTCTTCTGTACATACAGTGTGGTCTTAGGACCGGTAGGTGCTGAGAGCAGTATATCAGCTTATAAAGAGAATTTTGAATTCTGTCTGTAAGTACTCCATTATAGTATTCATTATAGGGTTATGGCTGAAAGACAAGCCAGACTGGCTATTACTGGGCATCGTCAGATGAGTTCAGCAGATGTAAACTCGATCAGGGTATGGCATATTAGGTACTGTAATAAATCAGAAAAAATTCAGCCATATAATGGAGTAATTGGTAGGTCTCTGTGGCATGCACTGGAAAAGACAGTATATGTCTTGTATATGTGGGGCCTGATGGGATTCACCCAAGAATTCTAAAAGAACTAAGGGTAGAACTAGTGACACCACTGACTACTCTAACAAATCATGGGAAGATGGGAAGGTACCCGAGAACTGGAGGAGGGCGGATGTGATTCCACTTCACAAAAGTGGAAGCAGGACAGAGGCAGGAAACTACAGACCAGTTAGTTTGACCTAAGTGGTAAGGAAAATGATGGAATCACTTCTGAAGGAAAGAACTGTTGAGTACCTAGAGGCCAGTGGGGCACAGGACCCAAGGCAACATGGATTCACGATGGGAAGGTCATGTCAGACGAATCTAATAGATTTCATTGACTGGGTGACCAAAGTAGTAGACCAGGGAGGAGTTGTGGACATGGCCTACCTAGATTTTAGGAGGCATTTAATACAGTCCCACACAAAAGATTAATACACAAGTTAGCCAGCCTCGGAGTGGGTCCCAAGGTGGTAGCCTAGATAAAAAAATTGGCTAGACAACAGGACGTAAAGGGTAGTAGTAAACGGAGTCCACAGTGAAGAAAGGAGGGTTACTAGTGGGGTACCAGAGGGTTCAGTACTGGGACCGGTCCTTTTAATGTCTTTAGAAGTGACACTGCAGAGGAACTGGAAGGAAAGTATGTCTCTTTGCAGACGACACAAAGATCTGCAACAGGGTTGATACACAAGATGGAGTGGAAAGGATGAGAAGGCACTTGGCAAGGTTGGAGGAATGGTCAAATGTATGGCAGCTCAGATTCAATGCAAAGAAGTGCAAGGTAATGCACCTGGGAAACAAAAACCCAGGGGAAGAGTACACAATGGGGGGTGAGATACTGACAAGAGTAAAAATGGAAAGGGACTGGGTGGTAATCATATCAGATGACCAAAAGGTGGGCAAGCAATGTAAGAAGGCAATAAGGAAGGCTGGGGGGATACTGGGATGCACAGGGAGAGGAATCAATAGTAGAAAACAAGAAGTTGTTATCCCTCTGTACAGACAGTTGGTGAGACCCCATATGGAGTACTGTGTGCAGTTTTGGAGATCCCATCTCTGCAAAGACATAGACAGAGTGGAGGCTGTCCAGAGGAGGGCAACCAAAATGGTGCAGGGTCTGCACAAGAAGACATACGAAGAAAGACTAAAAGAGCTTAATATGTATACCCTCGAGGAAAGAAGGGAGAGAAGGGACATGATAGAAACTTTCAAGTACCTCAAGGGAATCAACAAAGTCCAAGAGGGTAGTATCTTTCAGAAAAAGAGATGTGCAAGAACAAAGGGGCACAATTTGAAGATAGAGGGGGGACGGATCAGAGGTAATGTGAGAAAGTATTTTTTCACAAAGAGGATTGTGGATGCATGGAACAGCCTCCTTGTGGAGGTCGTGGAGTCAAGAACAGTGGGGGAACTCAAGAATGCATGGGGCAGACATAAGGCAGTCCTAGTGGGGGGTAGGAGGGAGGAAGTAAGCTGTTGGTTAACTAGGATCTGCAGCTTATCTGTTAGGTAGTGAAATGGGCAGACTAGGTGGACCAAGTGGTCCTGATCTGCCATCAAATTCTATGTTTCTATGTCAGAGCTTATTGGGTTCTGAGTCTTGAACAGTAACCCAAATAATACAATGTTATTTTGTAGTGCTACAATGTAGCAAGTCAATAGTTTTTTCGCTGTGTCAAGTCACTATGGAAATTAATCAATTTTGGCATAAACAGGCTACATAAGTAGCAGACCATGATTATTTTTTTTTGTGTGTGAAATGAAATAGTGCACCTATTTCATAATGGAATCCAGTGGCTCTTAAGAGTCAGTAGCAATATTGTACCGTTTTAGGGTAAAGACATGGAATGCAACAGAGTGATGTAGTCAGTTCCATCGTGTATTAGTAATCTCATTTGCAAGGGGGTCCCAAGTATGCCAGGGCCTGCAGCCTTATTAGGCGTTAAACCTGAAATGTTAGTATGGTGGGCCCTTTATTTATACTGGCGGGTGAACAAAAGTTTAAATAATGATGTGGATAATTACAAATTATGAGCCATTATGTCTCATCTTTGAGATTCCAAACATGTTAATCTGAGGAAAAGTCATAAGCTTTGTGACCTGCCTATATTTTGTTGTCCAAGTAGCGTGGAACAGAAAATTAATAAGTCTTGCAGAGTTTGTAAGGTTTATAATATATATGTACTCACCATTGTTTCTGTGGCCTTTATCTATGGCCATGTGAAGACTGCATGTAGCAGTAAAAATTTGGTAAGAATATTATGATCCCTATTACAATATTAAGATATATAGATTTTTTCTTAGCATGCGAGTAGTAGCAGGCCCTGTTCGTGGGAGGGACATGAGGGTCCAGCGCACAACAGGCTGAGAGGCATCTCGATGAAATGACCGTAATGGTCTGTAACAGTGATACCTCAAAAGTGGCTAGATGTATAAAGCCTCATGGGAAAGGCCTCAGTATAATTTTGAATTGAAGCCCCCACCCCACTCCCAAAAAGTCTCCGAGGCCTAGAAGAGGAGACTGGGAGTTTGAAGTTTTTTAGTGAGAGGAAGAGGCACCTGGTCATCCTAAGGGGTGGTCACAGGTCGGTTTAGATGTATTCCTTTGTCATTCGTTTTTTGCCTCTGAAGTTTCCTCTTTTGTTATAGTAATTTCCAGTTTTATACTGAGGGCTTGGTTTTGTGGTACATATATTGTACTATTGTTAGTTGTCTGCCTGAGGCTTGTAGATTGTCCAGTATTGTTTGAACACTTGGGCCAAAGAGATGGTTGCCAGAAAAAAGGGGTATTAGCCACTTTATGTTGAATATCATGTGCTAGTCCTGAGAGTCAGAGCCATGCCTGACAGCATATAAATGTACCAACTGCAGAGGCTCTAGCCGAAGCGTCGACTTCTTTTTCGGGCGGGGAATGTAGGAGTAGTAGTAGACTCTGTTCATTGGAAGGACACGAGGGTCTGGCGCACAACAGGCCGAGAGGCATCCCGATGAAGTGACCGTAATGGCCTGTAACAGTGATACCTCTATTAAATACGTATATATGAATATGATAAACATGTTACCCTCCGCCCTGAGGTGTGCCTCTATAATACTGGCAAGGTTATCCGCAAGGCATAGGCGACAGCATGAAGCATTCTTAGTCCGTTTTGGGTCCCAAGTGACAGATGCCAAAGAATCTGTTATGTTGATTGTAGAAAACATGAAGTTGATGTCCATGAAGTAAGTCACTTTGAATAGCAGGGGTATGTCTTATATTTTGTTTGATAAATATTCTCATAGTTGTATACACTGGCGGCATCGACTGGAGGGTTTTTACTCCATAAATGAGTGTAAAAAAGCCTTGTACCCTCGTTGACAGAGGAGGCAGTCAAGAGACATCCGTCGAAGGGATACACCCCGTTGATGATTATATGTAACCATGTTAATGTTCTGTTGAAGGAAAATGTCTCCCCTTAATAATATATCTATATTGTAAGGCATGGTCTGTGGACGCTGGAAAGTTGCCCATTGATGGTGGGATCATCCCTGTCGGTGTAGAAGGAATACCATGCCCCGTCGACGGTGGAATGAAAGCAGTCTATGATGATTAGTATAAATCATGCTCCGTCAATGGTGGGTCATCTGCTGTCGGCGATGAAAGGAGGGGAGCATGTCCCTTTGATGGTGGAATGCGCATCATCGACAATAGATGAAGATAATGGGCCTCGTTGACGGGTGTGTGTGTGTGTGTGTGTGTGTGTTACGCCCGATGAGAGAGAGGCTTGTGCTTTATATAAAGCCACTGTTGACGATAGTCTTGGAGGAGGCCTCCGGCGATGGGGAATGAACCTCCCATCGATGAGAAGTATGTAGGAGGCCTCTGTCGATGGGGCATGAGTGGTCCATTGATGAGAATCATACAGGAGGCCTCAGTCGACGGTGAATGAGTGGTCAGTTGATGAGAAATCATAAAGGAGGCCTCAGTCGACAGTAATCATGCACGAGGCCTCAGCTGACAGGGAATGAACCTTCTGTCAACGAGAAGTATGTAGGAGGTCTCCATCGACGGTACACGAGTGGTCCTTTGATGAGAAATCATGAAGGAGGCCTCTGTCGATGGGGAATGAACAGTACAGTTACGTAGGAAACTTACTGTAACAGCAGATCTTCAAGAGAGGTTCCTTCAGTAAGTCGTCACAAGTAGGACTGACGTTGCCCGACGGGCCACACAAAAGACTTTTCTAGCAATCCTTGATTTGAGGGGGGGGGGCCACCCGACGTCATGTGACCGACGTCAGCCTGACAGTATATAGTGGGCAGTCCCACGCCCGCCCTCCAGTTCTCCCACTGGAACCAGGAAGAGGCCTAACAGCAGGAGCGAACAGGATTGGAGACCCTGTAAAAATTAAAATGAGGGGAAGGAAGGAGGGAGGGAAAAATATGACCTACTGAAGGAACCTCTCTCGAAGATCTACTGTTACGGTAAGTTCCTACGTAACTGTACTACCTTACTTCAAGAGGGTTCCTTCAGTAGGTCATCACAAGTAGGACTGAGTCCCAAGCAGTCCCTCTGGGGGAGAGAGAAACTAGGGAGGGGCAAACAAAATCCACTGAAAAGACTGAGGTCCGAAAAGGACCCAGCCTCTGACAACAGACCCTGCAGGACAGCTAGGCCAAAGCCAGCCCTCCACCTAGAAGCAATTTCCAAACTATAATGCTTGGTAAAGGTACGGACAGAACTCCCAAGTAGCAGCAGCACAAATATCGGCTGCAGAAACATTATGAAGGAAGGCTGCAGAAGCGGCCATGCCCCTAGTAGAATGACCCCTGATAACACCCGGGAGGGGTCTGTCATACTTTTGATAACAGTATCTGATGCAGTTGCCCAACTATTTGGAAAGGCCCTGCTTGGAAACCGGTTTGCCTCGAGTTTGAGGTGCGAAAGAGACAAACAATTGGTCGCAAGAGTGAAAGTCCTCGGTCCAGTGTGTGTAACACCAGAGAATCGGGTGCACATCCATCGTACGGAGGTGTGCCTCACCCCTGTTAGCGGAAGCGGATAATATACTGGAAGCTCTACCGATTGGTTCAGAGTAGCTTCCAACGCCACCTTTGGAAGGAACCTCGGATGGGTTCTGAGAACCGCTCTGTCCCGGTAAAAAATAAGGTAAGGTTCCTTACAAACCAACGCGTGAAGCTCCGAAATTCTTTGAGCTGAAGTGATGGCAACCAGAAACAACACCTTCCAAGATAGGAAACATAGGTCACAGCTCATTGCTGGTTCGAAAGGAGGCAAGGTGAGCTTTTCCAGGATGAAATTCAGGTCCCATGGTGGTGTTGGGCTGCGGATGGGGGGGTTTCAGATGGAGAATCCCTTTCAAAAAAGTCTGAGATATCCAACTGAGCCACGGGTTTGCCATCCACCAGCTCATGGTACGCTGAAATAGCAGAGAGGTGTACTTTCAGAAAGGAATAGGCTAGGCCCGAGTCCAATAAGTGAAGGAGGTATTCCATGACTTGGTGGGCCGAGCAAGAAAAAAGGTTCCAGCCCTTCGTGGTCGTCCAAATGGAAAACCGCTTCCACTTCAATGCATAAATGGAACGGGTGGACGGTTTTCTGGCTTCGACAAGGACCTGTGCCACTTGAGAGGATACCCCAAAGCGAGAGATGGCTACGTCTGCAGGAGCCATGCATGCAAATTCAGTGTCCTGAGCCCTGGATGAACCAGATAACCTTGATCCTGAGTAAGGAGGTCATGTGTCAATGGAAGTGGAACCGGTGGTTCCCTGGATAACTGCTGAAGCAGCGGGAACCAAATCTGTCTCGGCCAAAGAGGAGCTATGAGAATCATCTTGGCCTTCTCAGTCTGTAGTTTGAGGAGGACCCTCTGCAGAATGGGAAATGGAGGGAAGGCATATAAAAATTTCCCTGTCCAGGATAGAGACAATGCGTCTCAGAAAGCACCTAGCTCTGAACGAGCGAGCAAAACTTGGAAGTTTTAGCTGAACTGAGAGTCGAACAGGTTGAGTTCCGGCCGCCCCCAATTTTGGAAGATGGATTCCGCCACTTCTTGATGAAGTTCCCACTCGTGAGCAAGGGTCCGCAATCTGCTGAGACTGTCCGACAGGACGTTTAGAACTCCCGGTACGTGCATGGCCACTAGAGATAAGTGGTGCAGGACTGCCCAGTTCCACACCCTGGTTGTTTCCCTGCAAAGAGAGTACGACTGGGTTCTTCCTTGTTTGTTGATGTACCAAACCACCGACATATTGTCCATTTGGATCAGCAGTGTTCCCTCGGGCAGCAGGGGTTGAAAGGCCTGTAAGGCATACAGGACCGCCCTGAACTCTAGAACACTGATGTGAAGAGAAAGCTCCAAGCCGGACCAAAGTCCCTGGGCTTGGTGGTCCCCCAGATGCGCACCCCACCCCATGTTCGAGGCATCCGTGGTGAGTGTGGCTACGGGCGCTGGTCTTCGAAACGGGAGACCCAAGGAAAGATTGTATGGATTCATCCACCATAGAAGATCCTTCCAGACCGCTGAGGAAATGATGACCGGATGGTCCAGATCGTACAAAAGCTGGGTCCCGGGACTTCCGGTGACATCAGCAAACTGAATGGCTGCATAGACTAGCGTCCCTCCCAACCCAATCTACAATCAAAAGGCATCCACAAATTCAAGACATGCAATCGTCAGCCAACATGACTAGATCGAAAGCGGTACTGACCGGGAACGTGCAGACACTGGCTCGAAAGCTGCAACTATTGCTGCAAGGAGGGAAAACGTCCCGATTAGAGGGGCCTGCTGAGGACGGGTCTCCGATGGCAATGGAGCCTGGGCAGGAAGACGTCTTCTCTCAATTAGTGACATCGATTATGCAGACAGCTAAAACCGTTCAGAAAATAGATGCAACACTTACGGAGCTCAAGACAGACATAGGAGGTATTGAGCACAGAACCGACAAACTAGAGATGGGTCTCACAGCAGTTAGAGCAATCAGACCGTCACGATCGTCTCCTGCTTTACCTAATGGCCAGGGAGAGGGAGCTTACAGCAAAAATAGATGACCTCGAAGGTAGGAGCAGATGGCAGAACCTAAGAGTCTATGGCATTCCTGAACGGGCCGAAGAGGGAACAGCTGATTTAATTGCCTTCCTACAGAAGATATTGCGGGAGACTCTGAAATTACCTGCTGAACTGGACATCTCGATGGATTGTGCACATCGCTCCCTGGCACAGTGCCCCTCTAGCCCAGATTCCCGCCAGAGGTCTTTCGTTATTAAAATGACCAGCTATAGCTCGAAGGAAGAGATACTGAAGAGGGCATGGAGAATGAAGAAGATTATGTTTGGGCCCCACAGAATCACGCTCGACAACGACTACATGACGGGAGTGCAGGAGGCGCGTCGAACCATGTGGCCCATCCTTAAACAGCTCCGGCTGAAAAATTTAAAGGCACAGATGTTGTATCCTGCTCGTCTGAGAGTAGAAACCAGACAAGGCACCAAAATCTTTGAAGATTTGCTGGCAGCAAAAGATTTTCTGGAGGGTGAGGGAATTTCAGTCCTGGGACTTGAAAAGGAGCGCATCGAAAGAGAGTTGCGGCGATCGGCGTGGTCAGTGGCGCGTAAAGGATGGCCCGCCAGTCCAGGGCTCAATCTACAACCTTGAAGGCCGACATCATGGCGCTGCTGAAGTCCTATGTATCCCCGATACAGCTGCACGGAGTTGAGCCGCAAGAAGAACAGGAAGATTTGGCACAAGGGCCAGTGACAGACAGCTCGGTGGATGACGCTCCCTGAGAAGCAGAGAACACTTAAGTAGGGACTTAGAATAAATCGCAGCACGATCAGAAGGCCGTCTCTACACATGGGACTTGATTAAAGGTACTGAGACTCTGGGGCCACACAAAATGACTTTGGCGTGGTGTGGAGGGAAAGAGGGGGAACCTTTGGGATGGGGGTTAAAAGTGGTTGAAGGAGGTATGTGGGAATTTACAAGTATTTTTTTGGGGAGACTTTTCCCTCTTTCTTTCATCTCTCATCGTATGCCCTGAAAGACTGCTGGACACGGAGAGACAAAGGGATGCTGAAACGAGAGGAAAATACAAGGTAAAAGAGTATAGCAGTCTCTCCTGAGATGCAAAACAGTCATGGGAAGGCTGAAAACAGAGGGAATCTCATGAGAGAGGGCCGGGCTGGATTATGACATAATGAATGATAAATTGTTCTGCTCTTCTTCCTGTGCCCCACTGAATATAGGGGTGGGGGAGGGGGACAAAGGTGGATGCCCTTAGCCAGAAGGTCATGAGGGGAGACCTCTCAGAAAAACCCAAATAGTGGGTTGGGGGAGGATGGGATAAGGGAATCGAGTTAAAATAATGCTTTTGGGCCTTCTGGCTCTGTTGATGTCGGTGCTGCCTCTGAGCGGTGGGATGAGACCCAAATGTGAAGCTCATAGGAGGCCTAGCCCATACCATCGTAAAGGGCATGGTGTCTCAAATGAGGCACACACCAGTCCAAACCTTGAAGGGCGGACTGACCTAGGAAGCACAGATATCCTGGAAGAAAATCCCTCTGATACATTTATAGTAGAAAGAAAATTTATATAGCGTAATAGCTATAAAGGGAGGGATACCCTGGGAAATAAGTTTAAATGTTTTGTTTTAATGGTTGATGTTTTTGTTGACAAATTCTAAGTTACAGGATGTTGGAAAAGTTACACCCCCACTTACTGGGGGGAATATGGCAATACGGTTCTATTACTGTTCAAGTTAGCTGGTGGTTGAGAACCAGCAAATATGGTTGGTATATCTGGCATAATGAAAGGCATGGAGATATTTATAAGCTAATACAGGCTGGCATAAGGGTTTGGGAGAACGGACTGATGTGCATTCCACAGAAAGGAAAAGGGAAAACAAAAGCTGGAAAAGGGGTTGAGGCTAACTCCCAGTATAATATTAAAGGGAACAGACCAGGGACAAAGATTACAAAATCTAAAGATGGCGACACTTAAATCCAAAATATTATCCTACAATATCAATGGCATAAATAGTCCTATTAAAAGAAAACTTCAAAAATTCTTGAAAAATCAAAAGTGTGAAATACAATTCCTATAAGAGACATCTGCCTCCGGGGGAGGTAGGGAAACTGAAAACCAATGGGTTTTCAAATATTTATCATGCATCCCTAAGGAATGGGAAGGAGAGGGGTGTGGCCATACTTTTGTCAGCGTCTCTCCCATTTACAGAAGAGGCAGTGTTTGCTGATGAAGGGGCACATTATGTAATGGTGGTGGGGAGAATTCAAGACATGTCAATTACCCTGCTTAATGTATATGTACCACCGGGCTCACCTATAACCTTCTACGTGGGCCTGTTTAAACTACTAGCGGAAAAAGCAAGGTGGGTGGTAATCGAGGAAGGTGACTGGAATGTGGTCTTGAATAGGTCTCTAGACACCACCTCAAACATACTGCCACCTAATGGGAGGATTTCTAAGCCACTGAAAAGACTTCTGAGGGATACAGGTTTGGTGGACATATGGAGGGAGAAATATCCATTAGCTAGAGACTACACATGCTATTCTCCAAGGTACAAAATATACTCGAGACTGGATATGTTCTTCACATATGGCAAAGACCTCTCTGTATCTGAGTCCATGTGGGTGGGCACCGAAACTCTATCAGGTCACCAACCCATCTTTGCAGAGGTGGACCTGCAGTTACCTAAAAAAACCAAAGCAATGGAGATTAAATGTAAGCCTGCTCAGGGATGAAAAGACGAGGGAAGAAATTAAAAGGGTAATAAAGCAGACCATTCAAACAAATGAGAACCCGAACACCACGCCACAAATTTTGTGGGACACGATCAAAACAATGGTCGGGGTAAACTGATCTCGATAGCCACATACAAAAAAAGGGAAAGGGGCAAACAGGTAGAACAACTAACTGAAAAGCTTAGAACTTTGGAGGGACAGCAGAAATTAAAATTTACCAAGAAAATAGAGAAAGAGATAAGAGAAGTTAAGTCAAACCTTCAAAAAATACATTTACAGGAGACTGAAAAGGCATTGTCCTATATCAAACAATCTTACTATGAGGGGGGTCCAAGAGCTGCACACCTATTGGTCTATCGACTGAAACAGATGTCTGCCCAGGCTCTCGTCGTAGCCCTTAGACACCTGACTACGGGAAATATCCACATAAATGGGGACAAATAGCAGATGTGCTAGTGACATACTACAAACAATTATATCACCCGCAAAAGGAGCCACACGTAGAGGAGGCGCAGAATTTTCTAGGAGCTCTGAAGCTCCCTTAGCTCAATGAGGCCCAGAGAAAGGTTTTGGAACACCCCATCACCCACCAAGAAATTATTTGGACGGTGGGAGATCTTAAGCCGGGTAAATGCCCAGGGCCTGATGGGTTTGGAAGTGAACTTTATAAAATATTCATAGCCGAGGTGGCCCCCATGTTAAAGACCGTATATAATCAGGTATGGCTGGAAGGCGAGGTGGTACTCCCCTCGTGGAATTATACAACTATAACTGTGATTCCAAAAGAGGGAAAGGATCCCAAGGACTGTGGATCATACAGACCAATTTCACTACTTTATGTAGATTATAAGATCTTCACAGCTATAATAGCTAAAAGGCTTCAGTCCTTCCTTAAGAACCTGATCCATCTGGACCAAACGGATTCATAGAAGGTAGACAGGCACCTGAGGGTGTCAGACAAACTACTGATGTCATTGACACCATCAGTAAACAACGCATTCCTACCTGCATCATGAGCCTGGATGCAGAAAAAGCGTTCGACAAAGTCAACAGGCACTTCTTATTTTTAGTCCTGGAAAGAATGGGATTTCCGCCAACATTTCTAGAAACGATTAAGGCCCTCTATGCTTCCCAACAGGCATTCATGAGAGTAAACGGGGGAATCTCACAGAGGTTTGGTCTGGGTAGGGGGACCAGACAGGGCTGCCCACTGTCACCCCTCCTTTTTGACATATATATAGAACCCCTGGCCCAGGCAGTGAGGGAGAAGGGTGTGGAGGGAGTGAAGATTGATGGAGAGAAGCATAAAATCTCTTTATATGCAGACGACATTCTCATATATATATAACAAACCCCGAAACTTCCATCCCTAAATTATGGTCCATAATAGATAAATTTAGTCAATACGCGGGATATACGATAAATAAAAGTAAAACGGAGGTCCTGAGATTTTTCTATAATCCATCCCCAAGCATAATGCAATTATTAAATCTGAACTGGAATAAAACCAAAATAAAATATCTGGGCACCCAAATTCCCAAACATCTTACTACGCTTCTCTATTAATTATGAATCACTAGTAACCCAGATCAGACAGGATATCAAAAGGTGGGAAGCTTTGAATCTGCCTCTATATGCAAGAATACAATCAGTATCTATGAACGTTCTCCCTAAATATTTACACCTGTTCCAGTGCCTCCCAATAAGAATACACAAGAACCAATTTCAAATTTGGCAAAGAATGATTATAAAATATATCTGGAATGAAGAGAGACCCAGGATTAAAACTGAAATAATGCAAACTAGTAAAAAATATGGTGGAAGGAATATCCCTAACCTAGAAGATTATTTCTTGGCCACTCAATTAAGATGGGCCCTCCTGTGGTCAGCAGAGGCATACTCAGCTCGATGGAAGGCAACTGAAGAAGCCTCAATGGATGGTGTGCCTCTGGGGGCTAGAGTGATGGTACCAGGAGCCCAAAACAGAGATGCTGGCATTACTCTGATGTTCGTTGGGAACACTCTGAGGGCCACGGGACGCTTGTGGAACAAGCATAGGCTGAGGGAGGAAACGTGGCCCTTGAGATGGTTCGCATGGGACCCAGAATTCCCCCAGCTAGACAAGACCTCACCTTTAAAAGGTGGGGAAGAATGGGCCTGTACTCTCTCAATCAATTTTTGGAAGGTAACATGGTTTCGGAGTTTGCCCAGATTAAGGAAAAATTCTCGATAAGACAGGCAGACTATTTCAGATATTTACAAATAAGAACGCACATACACAACCTACAAACTTTCTTTAAACAAGCCAAACCCTCAGGAGGACTGGTAAACATCATGAGTGAGATAATGAAGTTAAACGAGTCAAAGGCCAGATCTCTGCCATATATAAGGTGCTGAGAGACAAGGGGGGGATCCAAATTAAACACAGATGGTAACTGGAACTGGGAGAGGAAATACAAGAGAAGGATCTGGGACTTCGCCCTAGCACAGGTTTTTAAAACCACTGGCTCCCCGATGTGGAAGGAGTTTGAGTGGAAAGTGAGGATGAGATTTTTTATTACACCATTGACCCAATCTAAATGGGATAAGAAATGTATGAGGAGGTGCTGGAGAGGATGCAGGAGAGATAAGGCAGATTATTTGCATGTATTTTGAACATGTCCTGGCCTAACAGAACTCTAGGCTGAAATTACCCAAAAACTAAAGCAGGTATTCTCACCTGAGATTAACCTGGGTCCCAGGGAACTGTTGCTGGGGGTGAGACCCAAAGAAATAAAAGGGAGCGATAGAGGGTGTATACAGTATGGAATATACTTATAACATCAGCCCACAAGGCTATAACTAGGAAATGGCTCTCTCCAGGTGTGCCGACATATATGGAATGGGTGTCGATTATAGACAAAATTCGGGATATGGAGGAGATTACCTACAGAATAAATTCAAGAGCACAAAGATTTGTAGGGCAATGGACCTTGTGGCTGATGGCCCAGGATGTGGATACGGGAAGGAATGGGTAAGAGAGAGGACTGAGGGAGGAGGGATGTACAGGACAGTAAAGGGGCTACTAAGAAATACTGGAAGCCAATATGAATGGATTATAGCACGTGAGAGGTGCTTCATTGAACTTTAAAGTACAACTTTGAGTACCCAGTGGCATGTGTTAGCATCGACATTGTGTTTGTGTTTTTGGTTTATTTGATGTTACTTTATTAATATATTTTTGTTATTCGGGATATTTTTGGGTTGGGATTAATTTGTGATTGGGAGGGGTTTTATTTTTTATATTTTTATTTAATTAGGCTGTTTGTTTTATTCTGTTCTCCCTCTGTGAGAGAGAGTGGAGAGTGTTTTTATTTATAGGTTTGATATTTGTAGGTTTTTGTTTGTTTTTGATATTTGATTTGTTTAATGACGGTTGGACATTATTCCCCCGCTAGGCTCAGGGAATTACGTCCCTTTGAGTGCCCGCCATTGTCATCCGACACCTATTTTAGGTGCCATGCATTGGGCATCCTGAGGAGACGTGGATGAAGGTGGAGAGCTGGGCCTGGTGGGGGACAGGAAGGGGGAGGGCAGATTGGGGTTCCAGGGTCCAGAAGACGCCCTGGGGCGAAATGGGGTCAGGGTAGAGGTTACTCTTGTCTTGTCCCCATACCCAAGGGCTCCGCAGAAATCGGACAGGTGCCGAGGTCTTCCCCGACAACTCATCCTGCCTTGGCGGTGTTATGCAATGCCGGATCAATTAAGAACAAGACAGCTATTATTGCTGATCCTGTTAGTTCATCTGATCTGACTTGCATCACCGAGACCTGGCTTGATGAAAATACGGGCCCTATATTGGCCTCGGTAACTCCAGCCGGGTTCTCGGTGATACACCATCCAAGGCTGGATCGTAGGGGTGGGAGTGTGGCTATTATGTTTAAATCTGAGCTGGGCCTTGTGGATGTGCCATTAGGAAACACCAGCTCCTTCGAATATATCTTGGGTGAGGGTGCAGGCTGTGGGATTCTCCTAGCCTACCGTCCACCAGGCGACGGTGGAGAATTCCTGCAGGAGATTGCAGACTTCATCGTCAACCTGGTGCTGAGGTTTCCCAGACTGATACTTCTGGGCGACTTCAATGCCTGGGTCGACGATGAACTCTCTCAGTTTGGTCAAAATCTCCTCCAGCTGATGAATATGCTGGGCCTGACACAGGTTGTTACCGCCTCTCTACCCACATAGGTGGTCATTCGTTGGATCTGGTGTTTCTCTTGGGTATGGCGATCACTGATTTGGGGGTGGAACCAGTCAGTTGGTCTGACCATTACACCATAAGGTTCAGCTTCAGGGCCCCCTCCAATAGGTCTGCCCCTACGGAGATGGTTCAGTAACGCCCTTTAAAGGGGTGTTAACCCCAATGACCTGATGGCGGTACTGGATCCATCGAGTTTGTCGGGTGAATGCATGAGTCCAGATGATCTTGTATTAGCCTATAATAAGGCTGTGGGAGATGCTCTGGACAAAATTGCTCCGGTTCCGTGTTCGGCCTCTCACTCTCTGTCCAAGGAGTCTGTGGTTTGACGGCTCCTTGAAGGAGTTAAAGCGGGTAGGCCGGAAGGCTGGAGAGAGCCTGGCGGAAGTCGGGCCTTGTTGCCGACAGGCTTAGATTGATGGCCCATTATGATAGCTATCAATCAGAAATCAATCGTAAGAAGGCAGAATTCCTGTCCAGAGAGATTTCTGCCGCACAAAATTGACCGGCTCAGCTTTTCCGGACTGTGGACAGACTGTGCAATCCAGTCTGTCTTCAGTCTAGAGAAGCCTTTTCTCAGCTAAGATGCGAGGAGTTTGCTCTTTTTTTGTGGATAAGGTTGCCGGCATCAGGTCCAGCATCGGTCCGACCCCTCCTATGGGGGACTGCGGTGGTCGATTGGAAGTGGCTTGCCCTCAGTCTGTCTGGCTAGATTTTCACCGGCCGGAATTCGGGGACATTGTGAAGATCATCCAAACAATGCAACCAACTAGTTGTAGTTTGGATCCGGGTCCTACACCACTCTTAGTAAGCTGTGTAGAAGTTATCTACCCAATCCTTGCAGACATTGTCTGGATGTCTTTGGAGGGTTTTGTTTCCCTGACCCCCTTAAGGAGGCGGTAGTTCAACCACTCCTTAAAAAATCCTCCTTGGACTCAGATTGTCTTGCTAACTACTGGCCTATCTCTAACCTGCCATTTGTTGGTAAGGTTATTGAAAAGGCAGTTGCGTTGCAATTGGATGATCACCTTATATCTCACAATGTCTATGATGCTCTCCAGTCTGGTTTCAGGAAAAGGCATAGTACAGAGACTGCCCTTGTCCGGGTATTGAGCGACCTCCTAATGGAAAGAGATCGAAAGGCATGTACCATTCTGGTCCTTCTCGATCTGTCTGCTGCATTTGACACTGTAGACCATGGAGTGCTATTGGAGCGCCTGAGGGTCTTTTGTGGGCTGTCTGGTACAGTCCTCAAATGGTTTCGTTCTTACCTCACGGACAGGTTTCAGAGTTGTCACCGGAATTTATTCCTCTGGCGCTCACTCCCTGCCTTGTGGGGTACCACAGGGCTCCATTTTAGCTCCCATGTTGTTTGCAGTGTATATGCTGCCATTGGGAGAAATCATCAGGCGATACAGTCTGGGTTTTCACTGCTATGCATATGATACTCAGCTGTATTTGTCCTTTCTCCCCGGTCAGGGTGATGCACTCTCTGTACTTAATAGCTGCCTTGATGAGAGCAGACTGTGGATGAGCTCGAGCTGGTTGAGACTCAATCCGGATAAGACTGAGGTGCTGGTTGTGGATCCAAGTCGTCCAGGGATGGGTGTGGGAGTTGGACAACCATCAGGTTTATTACTTGGTGGTGTACCACTCTCTACCTCTAAACAGGTGCGAAACCTGGGCGTTATTTTTGATGACTGTTTGACCCCGAAATCTCAGGTGTCAGCTGTCGTCAAGTCCTCTTTTTACCATCTGAGGAATATTGCCCGGGTGAAACATCCGATTCCCCCGGAGGACCTTCCAACATTGGTCCACGCCTCTGTCACTACCCGTCTTTACTACTGCAACTCTCTCTACCTAGGGCTACCAGGGGTTGATATCTGCCGCCTCCAGCTGGTGCAGAACACGGCAGCCAGGCTACTGACTGGGACTTCTAGAACCAGTCATATTACGCCTGTGCTCTGCGAACTGCACTGGCTGCCGATTTGGTGGCGGATCACCTTTAAGGTTGGTTTACTAACCTTTAAAGCCCTACATGATCAGGGACCCGGTTCACTGAAAGATCTTCTGATTCCCTATTGCCCCCTCCGTCCTCAGTTCCGCCAACGAGGGATTGCTGGAGATTCCCAGGGTTCGATTAAAGTCATCAGGGTCTCGTGCCTTTGCTTTTTCAGCACCAACCCTGTGGAATTCTCTACCTCGTTGGTTGAGAGAATGTCCAACCGTCGAAAACTTTAAAGTTGCTTTAAAAACATATCTTTTTGGATTAGCGTATCTCTGTTAGTTGTGGCTGACTTTTAAATGTTGGGATTTTATTATTTTAAAATTTGTACAGCGCCTTGGCCTTGAAAGGCGCTTTATAAATAAAATTGAATTGAATTGAATGAAGGAATACTTCTATACAGATAAAGGTCGAGTTATTGGAATTGAAAAATGTTGTAACCGGTGGAAAACAGCTATGTAAAACCTCATCATTATGAAATGCCCGTATGTATACAGCTATATATGAAAGAAATTAATTTACTTTGTGTGTAAGTGCCTGAATATGCAATAAACTTGAATTTAAAAAAAAAAAAAAAAGCTGGTCCCACTGCACCCTCAGGGACCACTGAGTGATCCTCATGTGAAGCCTGGCTAAGGGAACGGTACAAATGGAAGCTGCCATAAGGCCTAACAGGCGAAGGACCTCCCTGGCCAGGATGGTCCAGCAAGACACCACCTTGGCGGCCTGGTGGACCAGAATCTCCACTCTGTCCGGAGGAAGGAAAGCTCTGCACTGGACCGTGTCGAGGACCACCCCAATAAACTGTAGTCTCTGGGTGGGGATGAGGTATGACTTGGACATGCTGACAGTGATCCCAAGTCGATTGAACAGATCCAGGGTAAACGACAGAGCCCCCAACAAAGGATCCCTGTAAGGGGCCACTAGTAGTCAATCGTCCAGGTAGGGAAACACTGCAATGCCCCTGTGGCGTAAAAACGCCGCAACCACCGCTAGGCTCTTGGCAAAACCTGAGGTGCCGAAGATAGGCCAAAGGGGAGTGCTCAGAACTGGAAGTGCTCCCCCCAGAACAGGAAACACAGGACCCGACTGTGGTTGGGGAAAACAGGGGTATGTAGGTAGGCATTCTGCATATCCAGGGCACAGAGCCAGTGATTCTCCAACAGGAGTGGCAGAAGGCTCTGCAGTGTCAGCATGCGAAACTTCTTGTACTCAACAAAATGATTCAGCTGACAGATCTAGAATGGGTCAGAAGTCCCCGGTCTTTTTTGAGACCAGGAAAAAATGGGAGTAGAAGCCTTTCGCTGTTTGCCCTGGAGGGACTCACTCAATCGCTTGTTTTAGCAAGAACAAATTTATTTCCTCTTGGACAAGGAAAGCCTGATCCTGAGAGTATGAGGACTTCACCGGAGGATTTCCTGGAAGAATTTTCAGTAATCTATAGTGTGACCCAAGGCCACTATTTGCAGGACCCACTCGTTGGAGGTAATCGCCTCCACTCCTGCACGTGGAGAAGCGAACCTCCCCACCTGCTCCTCACTGAGAGGGTGAGGAGGCAGTGGGGCCAGGGAGTCAAGAAGGGCGCTGGCCGCAAGAGGGAGGACCCCTGACCGACGAGATTCTGGAGGCCGGGGGTAACGGTACCCATGGCCTTCCGCTTGCCTTGGCGAGCTGCCTGAGCCGGATTTCCCTGTCCCAGGTCCTCCTCCAAAAAGGCTGCTGCAGTAGTCGCTGAGGAGCACCCGATCGGTACATAGACCCAACAGATCTAAGGGCAACACCTTTATCCTGTAGCTCTGTAATGATATCCTTAGTGTTGCCTCCAAAAAAGGATCGAGCCCTGGAATGGGGTGTCCTGAATCGCTGACTAAACCTCGTTAGCAAGGCCCAAGAGGCGAAGTAAGGAGTGCTGTCTCAGGGCAACGGCAGTCGCCGAGGTATGGGCCACGGAATCGACTAAATCGTAGTTGGCCCATAGAGCATGCCTACAAGGAATCCTGGAGAGGCAAAGATCCTTGGCGAGTTCCTCCTTGAGAGGTCAAGGATCCACAGACTGGACCTTCGCCTCCAACCTGGCCATAGTCGCTTTTTGGTGGGACACCATATGAGCCACGTAACTGAGGGAGCGGAGCGCGCACGTGGCTGAAGAAGAGAGACTTACTTGCTAAACTGGTCCATCTGCCTCGACTCCTTATCTGGAGGAGTAGTGCTCAAGTGCTTGGGCATCGCGGAGTGATCATGAGCTGCTGAAATGACCACGGAGTCCTCCTTCGGATGGGTCTTCAAAAAAAACAAAAAAAAGAGCATCCTTAGGTGCCTGGTAAAGCTTGTCCGCCCGCTTGGGGACAGCTGGGACAGAGTGAGGCATCTGCCAGACAGTGGTGGTGAGCCATCCACGGAGGAAATGGGACTGGAGACAGGGACTCCAAATCAAGGTGCTCCACGAGGCGCTGTCTCACTGGGTCCTGTTCCTCAGACTCCCAATCGAAATAATCTCTGAAAGCCCTCAAGAGATCTGAGAAGGAAGGATCCTCAGGTGGCGATTACGTTGAGGTCTTGCCTCTTGGCTCAGGTTCCTCCACGATTTCCTCCTCTGAAGAGTCCTCTCTCCCATCAGAACTATCGTCTGCCTCCTCCACCGGATGACATTCAAAGCGAGAAAGGGGAACATCCAGTCGAGTCTTCCCAGAGAGGTGGACAATCGGACCCAAACTGCTCTGGGAAGGGGACCTATGTAGCAGCGAAGGTGGGAGTCTTGCTCCTAGGTCCAAAACCAATTCCGACCTCGCTCCCTGCCACCAAGACTGTAGGAAGGACTTGAAATCCAGCATAGTCGGAGGGGGTGAAGGTGGAGTTGGTGGTGGAGGGGGAACAGCAACTGGCGGAGGGTAATACCCATGCAGACCCATGTAATGGGTACATGGATGATAACCCTGGTAAAACTGACCCACTGGACTCCATTCAGGAGTGGGAACCTCCAGGTAAGGGTTCCCAGGGTACCCGTGTGGGTAATGGGGGACCGTGAGGGGACGATTATAGTACCCCGTCGTCAGCCTTGACGTTGGAGGAACCCACGTCGGACCCGCTATAGTATAGATTAAATTAGGATCCGGCGTCATAACAGTCCATGTTATAGGGACCGGCGTCGGCACCGGACGAAGAGTCTAAGTGGTAGGAGTCTGGTCCAGCATCGGGACTGTTGTAGGGACCGGCCGTCCCGGGGTCGGAACTGTAGTGACTGGTGGTGTTGGAAGCGCTTGCAGTCCGTCCTCTGGCTGAGGAGTGGCCTCCAGAGAAAGGCCATCTGGCCAAGGAGGAGCCTCCTGACCCTGATCCCCAGCGGGGGAGCGCAGGGAAAAGCCCCCGAAATCTGCTGGTTCACCAGCGTCCCCATCAGCCTCGCCGGACATGTCCGTAGTGGAATGTGAGGACACAAGCGAGGGAAGAACAGGAAGGAGTGGGGCTGTTTTCCCTTCGGTCCCGCCGGACTTCGGTTGTAGTGTCAGAAGGCCCCGACACGGAAACCGAGCCTGTGCGGTCGTCGGGGACGGCCGACTTAGCGGGCGTGGTCGGGCATCGAACCCCCGGCCGACTTAACTACCGTGGCTGGGTGACTGCCCCCAGCCAGGGAAGTCGACTTAACGGCCACCAGGTGGTCTCCAGAGGAGCAGACTTACCAGCTAGTGCAGCACAGTCGCCGGAGGAGCCAGTGGCAGACTTATCTGCATGAAGTGTCTCCTTACCTGGGTGCTTAGACAGTGGCTGGGCCTTGCTGGTAGAGGGCCTGATGTCGTCTGCGGAGCGAGCCCGCTCCCTTGTCTTCTCCTTGTGTTTTTTTTAAGGGAAGATTTGTCGGATGAGTCCCTGAGCTTGTCCATCATCTTCTCAAGCGAAAGCAGACGGGCCTTGAGAAGATGGGCCTCCAACGCCTGCTGTCTCCGCTTTTTGGTAGCCTGATTGAAGGCCTGACAGTCTGGGCAGGAGGAGACTGGATGGTCTGGGCCTAGGCAGATGACGCACTTGGAATGCCCGTCTTTGTGAGGTACCCGAGTGCCACACTTGGAGCACTTCTTCGGAGAAGACATGTACCTATTTAGACTAAAAGAAGAAATAGCAAGTTTTGTAGAAAACCGCACGAAAAACACTTTGGGACATCGCTGAATAGGTCTGGGCGTGTGCGAGCGGAAGAAAGAACTGGAGGCAGGTGTGGGGACAGCCACTATACACTGTCACGCTTGACGCTGGTCACGTGACGTCGGGTGGGCGGTCCCTCCATCAGGGAATGCTACAAAAGTCTGCCGTGCAGCCCGTCAGTCCTACTTGTGATGACCTACTGAAGGAACCCTCTCGAAGTAAGGTCTCCTATCGACGAGAAGTAAGCATGAGGCCTCCGTCCACGGGGATTATGCATCCATCGATGGGAATATAGTGTAAGTCTCTGTAGTCTGTTCTGTGATGAAGATGATGTAGAAATGCCTGCTGTCAACGGGGTATTTGTTTTCTGTCGACCTTACTTAGCATACATGACCGTTGAAAAGCGGTCAGGCAGGACTTATGGTGAATGTATGTTTTTTCCTTCTACTCCGGTACTTCTTGAAAAGACTCAATGTTGTCGGAGCCTGTTAATAGAGCTCCTTGAGTCATCCATCCTTAGAACTCTTGTTTAAGCATAGGAATATGGTGCCATGCATTAAGCCCAGGCACCCCGAGCTGTGGGTTCAATCCATGTCATAGACTGCTGGCAGAAGATTGAGCTGCTTTTAGAGCTGAAGACGGTGGGAAAATGAATGGAGGTTACCAGGGACCACCCACTTTTATAGGCACAGCCCAGGAAGTGAGGTCGTGTGGGTGGTCCCTGGTGTCGAGACTGCTAGAGGAAAACTGCTGTGTTAGAGCACCACCTATCGGGAATTCCCAGAAGTAATGACTTACTGCAAGAGACCATTCCGAGGAAGATCTACTGTTACAGGTGATTAACCTGTTTTTAGGCACACATCCCTACTTAGGGAACAGAGATTGAGAACTGAGGTCCCAAAACCAGCATCTCGGCATGACTCAAAGTCGATGTGGTAATGGGTAATGAAGGTGTTTGCTGACTTCCAGGTAGCAACCCGAAGATTTCCTGGATAGGGATGTCTCTGGAAGCAGCCACCGATGCAGCAGCATGGCAGGTAGAATGAGCTCTCATCCTCTGGAAAGCTCCTTGCCTGCCAACTCGTGAGCACAGACCTATGCATGATGTAATCCATCTTGCAACAGTCCGCTGCAGGTCTGCCAGAAGCGGCTTCAGCATAGGTGACAAACAGCTGGCGAACCTCTCCCCAAATTCTCGCCATCCTCTCCTTGTAATAGAGAGAGCATGTTGCAGGTCCAAAGTATGGAACCTGTACTTGGCCTCAGAGGTGTAATTAGGGTAGTATACCGCAGGGTTAACACTTGGTTAAGGTGCAACTCTGACACCACTTTCGGAAGGAATTTCGGGTGGGGGCATAGGGCAACCTTGTCCCTGTGGAAGACCAGATAAGGGGAGGCCACCGAAAGCGCCTGAAGCTCCCCTGTCCTGGCAGACATGATAGCCACCAGGAAGACCATCTTCCACGACAAGTGTGACAGCTCACACTTATGCACTGGTTCGAATGGCTTGCTCATGAGCTTTGCCAGTACCAGCAGTAGATCCCACAGAGGCAGAGTTCATGCATCGGAGGGGATATGTGATCCAGGCCTTTGGAAAAGCTCCTGACCACTGTCTCCTGCGCCAACGCCGGCTGACTGGCCTGCGCCCGTAAGTAGAGATGGCTGCCAGGTGCACCTTAGGGTCGATGACCGCAGACCCCTTTGGAGAGAGAGAGAGAGAGAGAGAGAGAGAGAGAGACCAATGGTAGTCAAGAATGTTAGCCATTGAACAGGACAAAGGTCCAGGCCCTGTCTTCTGACACCAAATGGAAAAACTTTTTCCATTTGAAGGCATATCATTTCCTGGTTTATTCTTTTCTAGATACCTCCACCACAGTGTAGACATCTTCGGACAGACACAAAGCCTGGAACTCTAGCCGCCAGGTACCAGGCTGTGAGGTGCAGGGACTGAAGGTCCGATGGAATACCTTAGCCGATTGAGTGATATCAGGTCCGGGTGTGCTGGAAGCCTCTCCGGGGGCCTGAGGCTGATGGAGATTTGGATACCAGAACTGGCCTGGCCAGTCTGGGGCTACCAGGATTACCTTCGCCTTGTCCCTCCTCACCTTGAGGAGCAGGTTCTGGATCAAGGGAAATGGAGGGAAGGTGTAGAGGAGGCCTGGGGTCCATGGCCTTGAGAAGGCATCCCCCTGCAGCGAGCCCTGCTGAGGGGGGTGGGCATGGAACAGCTCCAGCTTGGTGTTGTCCCTGGAGGCAAACAGGTCCACCATCGGTTTGCCCCAAAGGGAGAACAGACTGTAAGCTACCTCTGTCTGGAGAGACCATTCGTGGGATGTCTGGCCTAAGTGGCTGAGAGCATCTGCCAGATGGTTTGAGGCTCCTGCCACATGGCTGGCTAAGATATCTGCCTCCAATCGGCTCACGAGGGTGCAGATGTGGAGCGCTTCTCTGTACAGCAGATGGGAGTGCATGCCACACTGTTTGTTGAGGTAGTACATGGTCGTGGTATTGTCTGTCTGGACTTTAACCACTTGACCCCGGAGCTGAAGAGCAAAAGCTGACAGTCTGACTGCTCTGAACTCCAACAGGTTGATGTGGCATCGGGACCCTTCAGGGGACCAGAGCCCGTGGGCCCTTTTGTCCCCCATGTGGGCTCTCCAGTCCATGAGAGAGGCATCGGTCATGAGGACGACTGTCTGCTCGGGGCAGACAAATCGGATCCCCTCCTGCAACTGGTCTGGAGTTGTCAATCATCGGAGAGCATCCCACATCTTCTGGGTTACAGTGTTCAGCTGGTCAAAATGACCATGGTGAGAGTCCACTGGGTGGCCAGCTCCCATTGAGGCGCATGTGCCAGCCAGGCCCAATGGACCACTGAGGTGCATGCCACCATGCTACCCAGAAGGTGCAGGAGGTCCTGGGCAGGGCGCAGTTACCCAACCAGAAATGACTGGGCAAAGGAGGAAAGAACCTCCGCCCTGTCTACCGGAAGTCGCGCTTTGGCTTGACAAGAGTCTAGCTCTGCGCCGATGAAGCCCATTGCCTGAGAAGGCAAGTTGGGAGCAGGTTTGGAGGGCCAGATCCCTGGACCTTTCCACCTCCTGACTGGTGGAACCTGCTAGGAGCCAATCATCGAGGCAAGGATAAATCCTGCCCCCGATGGGCTGCCACCACTGCATTGCATTTGGTGAAGACCCGCGGGGCCAATGACAGGCCGAATGGCATGGCTTGAAACTCGTACAGGGTGCCTTCGACCCTGAAGCAGAGGAACCGCTGATGGATGGACGGATTGGGACGTGAATAATGCGTCTCGCAGAGCCAGTGAACAGAACCACATGTTTCGCTCAACGATGGTATAAACTGGGACAAAGTGACCATCCGAAAGGTGCGTGACCCGAGACACTGATTCAGGTCATGCAGATCTAGAATAGGCGCCAGCCCCATCCGCTTGGGCACCAGGAAGTACCTGGAGACAAAGCCTGGGTCTGCTGGAGGATCCACCACTGCTTCCTTGAGAAGGAGCTGAGCAATGTCTTCTCGAGAGCCGACAGAGTCTGAGCAGATACTCTTTTCTCCGAGGGCACAGGCTTGGCTTGGAGGGTACTGCTCGAATTCCAGAGGCAGTCCTTGACCTACCACTTCAAGGACCTACCACTTGAGAACCCACCTGTCCAAAGTGACAGCGGACCAGGCGGAAAGGAAGTGGCAGAGCCGGTCCCCATGGGAGGACCCAGAGCTGAGGTGACGGGAGAGGGTTGACAGCCCTGCCCAGTCACTGAGCAGGCTTGGAGGAGGAGGCTCCTGGACCTGAACCTCTGCTTCCTTTGCAGGCCTGGGAGGGCCCAGGCTTGGGCCAGAGGCACCAAGCTTGGGCCTGCTGCTGTTGCTGCTGCCCACCTTGAAAGGAGGACTGCTGAGCCGCAGGGGAAGAATGCCAAAAAGGCTTTTTTTTCTTTTGCTGGTTCTTGCCTGAAGAACCCTTGGCAGAAGTAGCGTCCAAAGTGGCACTGGACTGCTCAATGCACTGAAGGTGAACGGCTACTCCTGGGCCAAACAGGTCGGTCCCTAGGAAGGGCATGCCAGCTAGTTTATGCTGAGTATCCACCGGGAAGGAGGAGAGCCTCAGCCAAGCCCTGCGACAGGAAGAAACTGCGGCTGCCATAGACTGGCACAAGAATCCCCAATGTCCAGGGCCGTCTGAAGCTGCTGTCTGGCAACAGCTCGACCCTGGTCCCGGACCTGCTTGACCGTGGTCTGCATGTCCGCAGGGAGGCGTGGAAGACTTCATCCAGAGACCCTAGAAGGGGTGCGAGGAGAAGTGTGCCACAACGACAGCAGAACTTGCCTGACGAAGGTCCAGAGGAGGAAGCCGCACAGACCTTCCTAGCTGAATGGTCCAAAGGTTTGGACTCTATCAGGAGGTTGGTCAGTGTCGGCAGAACTGCCAGTATGCCTGAACACAGAGGTAGTCACCAGGCTCTCGCAAGGGTGCTCTGTGAACCCCGCAAGAGACCCCATGGGCACCACGTACTTATGGGCAGACAGAGCTGGACAAGAGGCAGGGCACTGCCAGAGTTCTAAGGCTGGGCCAACAATAGCCTTGGCCACAGGAAAGGCCTCTGTCTGAGGATCCCCTCTCTTAAGGATGTCCGTAAGAGGGTACTCTGCCTTTTTCTGTATTGGCTCCAGGAACATCCCTGTGGACTCAGATGAGGTGAAGAATGTCCTGAAAGATGAGGGACCTTCCTCCGCTCTCAGTTAACGGCTGATTCATCATCCCCAGGATGAGAATGCAGACTGGTGACCTCCGAACTGGATAAAGGCCGACCTCCCAGGTCACCTTCGCCTTGCCGAGTGCGGTCTCAGGGTGACCGACAGATGCCGTGAAGCCCAGTGTCCAGCCTATCTTTCTTGGAAGGAGCCCTCCACAGGCCACTTGGCGGTGGTTCACCATGATCGTTGAGAGACCATTGGGGTCGAATCTGTTTTTTTTTTTTTTTAACCAGCTCTGTGGGTTGGGGAACCGGGTTTAATCAGCTCCGATGGAGTCTGCTTCGCCTAGGGAGGCGAAAAGCCAAGTAATGGCTGGGGTGGAAGCTGGAGCCGGCTTTGTGCCCGTCAAAATCAGCTGTTACCACATGAGGTCCTCGTAGCGCCACCGGAGTTTCCGCCAGGGCCTTTCCTCGTCAGAGGACGAAGAAGATGACCGATGGCATCACCTCTTAGAGCGTTTATGGCTCTTCCTCGGCCTGTCAGTAGAAGGGGTTTAGAGATCTCGACCGAGATCGGACAGGCAGACTCGGTCGCTCAGGAGACACCAGCGGGACTGGTGATTTCCCGGGATCAGGGACCACTTCTTTGATGGGAGTCCCAGAAGGCTGGGCCTTGTCATCTGAAAAGACCAGATTAGGAGTTTGATCGAGGGATTCATCAACTGGAGTCAGCGATAAAGGATCGATGACGATCTCAACATCGCCGACAGACAGTTTGGCCGACTGACCAGACGGCAAAGCCAGAGGCCGAGGAAGCAATCTCGATCGAAGTTAAGACTGCATGTTCCTGGGACAGAGATCTCTCCCGCTCCCAAGAACGTCTCCGTCAAGACGAAGACGATCCCGAATCCTTCTCCCTCTTACGGGATCAAGAGGAGTGAGAGGCCGCAGGCCCCTCTCCCTTGGTCGGGAGAAACTGGCACAACTCTCAGAAGGAACCCAAGAAGGTGGAGCCCAGGTCGAGTGGAACGAAGAAGCTCCAAGAAGTCTCTGCAGCACAGGCCGCTTCCTCCTTGAACGCTTGCATGCGTTCCAATTGCTCGGCGGATCCCACAGCCGTGGAAACCGCCCACCAAGCCTCCTTGGATTTCACCGAGGGTTCCTGCTCCGCCTCCCAGCTCCAGGTGTGCAAAACAGTCGTTGAGGACGTTGGGATGAAAGGCGAGACATATCGCATTTCGAGGTGTCATGGTCAACACTGAGGCAATAAACACATGCAGTGTGGGGATCGGTGCGCGACATCTTCTGGCCACAAGGACACAGACGAAATCCAGGGGAAGACTGGTCTTAAATAATCGAAGCAGTAAAGTTGCGATCGCCAACATGAAAGATACGAATTTTCGGAATGACTGAAGGTTTTTGAGCCAGGGCCTACAAAATGCGTGAGCACGAGGGAGGCAACCTGAATCTTCCAGCAGAAAGGAAGATCTTTCATCATGTGGTAGAGCCGAGGTATATACCAAACAGGTGGGTGGGAGGGGACAGCTTGAAGCCTTCCGGCTAATCCTAAGTTGGAAGTGGACATGCCAATAAGTGTGAATGAACAACATATCCACGATCCTAGAAAACAGTTTTCCAGGAGAGAAAACAAAGCTCACAAGAGGCTGCAGGTTCGAAGATTTTAACGTAAGTTTTTCAAGCACATAATTCAAGTCTCAAGGAGGGGTTTGAGATGAAGGATACCCTTTAAAAGGTTTTCATTACTTGTAGTTGGGTTAGAGGTTTGTCATCCACAAAATATGGAAGGCACAAATTGCAGACAAATGTACTTTGATGGAGGAGTACTTGGGGCCAATCCCCGAAAGGGAAAGTAAATAGTCCAGCACGCATTGTGGCGGACAGGAATATGGGTCCAAATTGTTATCTTTGACCACAGGGAAAACCTCTTCCATTTCACTGAATAGGAGGAACGGGTGCCGCCCGCAGAATTTCTGCCACTTTAGGGGAGAACTGGAATCTGGAGAGGACTACGTCCTCAGGAGCCAGGCATGGAGATCTAAGAAACGGAGGCTGGGATGAAGCAGAATATCTACGGTCTGAGTCAGAAGTGCAGAACAAACTGGAAGTGGATGAGGATCCTGGAAAGTCAACAGTTGCAACAATGGGAACCAGACTTGTCTTGGCCACAGAGGCACGATGAGGATCAAGGAAGCTTTGTCCTGCAGTAGTCCGAGTAGAACCCTCTGTATGAGAGGGAAGGTGTAAATAAATCTTCCTGTCCAGAAATGATACAACACATCCAGCCATAAAGTTCCAGGACCTGGCTCTAGTGGGCAACAGTGAGGCAGTTCGGCATTTTGTGGAGAGGAAAGCAAGTCCACGACTGGCCGACCCCAGAGGAGGAAGATGTCTTCCATAACGTCCTGGAGATTCTCCCATTCGTGTTTTTTTTAGTTCTGGATCTACTTAGTGCATCTGCTAGAGTACTGGTGACACCTGGGACATGTACTGCTGTTAGATGCATCCCTTTGTGGATTGTCCAGTACCACACTCATCAATTCACTGCACAGGGGATAAGAATGGGTGCCTCCTTGATTGTTCAGGTAGTGAACAACCTAGGAATTGTCAGTTTGAATCCGTGGACAGCCCTGGGGAAAGAGGGTCTCGAAATCTTGTAGAGCGTACAGGACTGTTCATCTCTAGAATGTTGATATGTAAGCGCGTTTCCAGTGCATTCCAGGTCCTTTATGTCTCAACTCACGCCCAGATGGGGCTCCATCTGTGGGCAGAGATATTTGTGGTTAGAATTAGGCAGGGAATGGGAATCTGGCATGGACACCACAGAGAAGGTGATCCAGAAACATCCACCATTGCAGTTCGCGAAAGATTGGGGAAGAAATCAGAACAGGAGCTTCCAAACAGTTTGTTTGATTCCATTAAACTCTTAGTGTCCACTGAAGGACCTTCATGCGTAATCCTGCAAAGGGGACTGTGTAAATGGCCGCCGCCATATGCCCCAGGTGGTGAAGGTAGTCCCTGACCGAGACATACCGATTTGTGGTCATCTGGGATGATAGCAGGATGAGTTTGTCTGCCCAGTCCCTGGCTAGGAAGACTAAGCCCAGAGAGGTACTGAGGACAGCTCCAATGTATTGGGGACATTGTGTGAAATCCATTTTGGACTTCGGCACGTTGATCGCAATTCCCAGAAAGGAAAACATGTGAAGTGTTTGGGATAAGTGTGGCTGCTAGCTGAGTACTGGATGGAGCTTTCAGAAGCCAATCATTCAGATAGGGAAAGACGTACAGGCTTTTTCTGCACAGAACGGCCACCACCACTGCAATACACTTTGTAAAGACCCTGGGGGCTGAGGACAGACCGAAAGGAAGTGCTCAGAATAGGCAATGATGACCCTGAAAACTGAGTCGTAGGAAGCACATGTGAGCAGGGTGAATCATGATATGGAGGTAAGCATCCTTCATATCCAGAGAACAGTGCCAATCCCCCTTGTTTAGAAGGGGCAGGAGGGTCTGAAGGGTCAGCATCCTGAACCTTTTGTACTCTATGTAGAGACTGAGGTTTTTGAGATCCAGAATGGGATGCAAATCGCCTGGCCCATTTTGGGACAAGAAAAAGATGGGAGTAGAACCCCCGCACTTCTGGCAAAAGGAAACCGTTGTATTGCCTGTTTTGTTACCAAGGCTTTAATTTTTTTCCCTTCCTCCCCTCCTTTTTTCCCCCACCGCTCCCTCATGCATCCGGGGCACTGAACGATGCGGTGTGGAGGCATGCGCACACCAGGCACTGTGAAGCGCCCACTCCTACTAGCTGCCCTCTCCGCCTGCACCACCACTGGACCGCCACCAGGTGGTAACGGACTACGGAAGGGTCAGCGCCACCCCAGGAAAGGTCAATCCTGCTCTAACCCCCCAAGGCCGGCTCCCCGACAACCTGAGGTCATTCCTGAACTCGGGTCGCTGGTGTAACACGAGGCAAGGCTACATGCCTCAACCCTCAGCGCCACTGGGCTGGCTTCAAGGCTTGAATTTCTTCTGCCAATATGAATGCTTGGTTTGGTGGGGGGGGAGTGTAGAGATAGGCCCTTGTAGGCGTATAAGGTGGGGTCTCTTAATTCTAAGGTGTGACCGGATTGTACGAGTTGAAGGACCCAGACATCTGAGATTATGTTTTGCTAACCTGGAAGATGTAGAGAGAATATGCCCCCTACTGCTGTGGGACAGGCCTCTAATCCCACAGGCGAGGGGGAAACTTCAGGCAGTAGGCTGTCCCGGTTGGGGGTTCAGGAGGGATGTAATGGGTAGCCTTTGGATTGTTACATGGTCCTGGCAGACAGATTTGAGCTTTTCTCTTATTATTGGGCTGCTGCCTGGAGACTGACTTCTGCCTGTTCGCAGGCCTGCGAAAATTACCCCTATAATTGGGTTTGTCCGAGTATGGTAAGAAAGCAGCATCGACTGCAATGTACAACTAGAGGCCTGTAAGGATGTCAGAATATCTTGAGTCTGTGGACTGAACACTGTCTCCTTAAAAGGGGCATTGAGAACGGACTGCTGGACATCCGGGCAAATCCAAAACCTAGAGCCAGGCATGTCGCCCAAGACAAATGCCAGCCAAACAAGCTCTCACTGTGGAGTTGACGGCATTATAGGCTGCCCTCAATAAATGACTGCCAACAGCCAAGGTAGTAGTCAATTTGGCTGTCAAATCCTCCTTTGGAGCAGTGTACGGGGGGGGACCTCAATGGAAGATTGAGCTGCTTTTAAGATTTTTTGATATATGTGATATTTGATAGATGATACATAGAATTTAAAATTCCAAGGGTCAGAGTGGAAGAGTACACCCTTTTCCTCATGACATCAAGCTTCCGGGATTCCTTATCCGGAGGCTGAGCACTGAGATGTTCCAGTCGCTCTGACCTATCGTGAGCTGCACTGATAACCAGAGTCTGCCTGTGGAGGGAAGTAAAGCAAGGGTGTTCCACTGGGGCCTGATAGGGTAGTGAAGTTCCTGGAGTCAAGCAGTGTAAAAGACCCAAGGCAGCATGGATTCACCCAGGAAGGTCCTGTCAGACTAATCTTATCGATTTCTTTGACTGGGTGACCAGGGAGGTGGATCAAGGAGGGGCAGTGGATGTGGCCTACCTGGATTTCAGCAGGGCCTTCAACACTGTTCCATATAGAAGGTTGCTTAACAAATTGGAGAATCTGGGTGTGGACTCTAAAGTGGTAAAATGGGTTGGAAACTGGCTAAAAGGCAGGACCCAGAGGGTGGTAGTAAATGGCATAAAATTCAAAGAGGGAGAGGTGAACAGCGGGGTGCCAGAGGGATCGGTGATTGAATAGGACTGGACCCAGCACCAAAGTCTTTATAAGAGACATTGCAGAATGACTGGAGGGGGAAAGTATGCCATATCGCAGATGACACCAAGATCAGCAACAGTCTCGACACACAGGAGTGGCTAGATAAAATGAGAAATGACCAAAGACTACTTAAAGAATGGTCAGGAGTTTGGCAGTTTGGTTTCAACGCTAAGAAGTGCAAGAAAATGCACTTGTGACACAGAAACCCAAGAGAGGGATACATAATTTGGGGGGGGCAGGTTCTGGCCACCACAAGTCAGGAGAGAGACCTGGGGGTTATCATATCTGATGACCTGAAGTTGTCCAAACAATACAAAAGAGCAGTGGGGAAAGCAAACAGAATGCTGGGTGCATAGGAAGGGGCAAAGGCCATAACCAGGAGGAGGAGCTAAGTGGTGATGCCACTGTGTAGATCACTGGAGAGGTCTCATCTGGAATACTGTGTCCAATTCTGGAGACCGCATCTCAGGAAGGACATAAACAAAATAGCAGTCCAGAGAAGAGCAACAAAAATGATACATGCACTGCACTATAAGCCTAATGAGGAAAGACTCAAGGAACTTAACATCTATTCACTGGAAAAGAGAAGGGAAAGAGGGGATATGATAGAGACTTTCAAATACCTTAGAGGAATAAACAGGGTACAGGAAGGGAGCATATTTCAGAGAAGAAAATGCACAAGGACAAGGGGACATAACATGAGACTGGAGGGAGGAGGGAGGCTTAGGGGGAATGCTAGGAAGTATGTTTTTACAGAGAGGGTGGTAGATCCGTGGAACAGCCTACCAGAGGAGGTGGTGGAAGCAAAAACAGTACGGGGATTCAAAAGTGCATGGGATAAGCATAAAGGCACCCTGCTGTGCAGCAGAGCAGGGTAACGGCAGTCCAGCTTACAGTAGGGATTGCCAAACAAAGTAGGGAATAATCAGACAAGGTGGATCAGTTGGTCCTTATCTGCCGTCATATTCTATGTTTCTATCCTGTTAGCTTTACATGGAGCCGAGGGACTAGAAGAGGGCTGTTGCCAGGCAGCCATAATGGCATCTTAATATGCAACAAGTAAAGGAGGAATGACCAACGAATGACAATCAGGAAGGCCTAAATAATTGGCCAACTTCTTTCGGGAGGCGTTTTGCTCCATCTCCTGAAACCCAAAAGTCTTCTGAAGATGAACCATATCATCACAAAAACTAGGGTCATCAGGAGGGGAACAAGGAAGGGCAGGAGAAGTCTCATCCTGAACTGAGGAGGCAAAAGAACCAGATAAAGGAGACAGCAGATCCTGTTTCAAAACATCCTCCTGATCTTCCAATTCCCAATCTTCTAAATCATGGTCCTCCATGTCAATGTCCTGATGAAGGGACCTGTGGATGCTGGGGAGGAACTGGAGTTCTAGAAACAGAGGAGCACCTAGAAGGCAGTGAGACTGGGACTGAAGGAACATGCCCTTGGGAGACGGGAGTGGACTTTGTGAGGCCCAGAATAGTCTGCACAAGGGCCTGGACATCCACCATGGCCAGCTGAGGAGAAGAGGCAGAACTCCATGCGGAATGCACTTACTGAACGGGCACAATCAAAGAAATTGTGTTTGGTTGTGGTACCAATCTAGCAGCCAATGAAGGGTGGACAAAGGCACCCAGTGTCGTCGATGGAAGAGTCGTTGATGAAAAAGACTAACTCAAAATGTCCTTATCAAGTCGTGCAGGCAAGGTCATCAACGACACCCGAGGAGTCGTCCACAGACGATAGTGAGATCCCTGTGGTGGAGGCACAGCATTGGAAGCTGCAGCTGAGGAAAGCCAGCCAAGGTCGATGAACTGGTAGAAGAATGGCCAGAGGTCATCGACGGTGTGGAAGACAACTTGGCAGCTGCTTCAGAAAGGGCGGCTAAAACCATTTTAGTTTTAAAATCTCCTGCTCTTTAAAGTGGGAAGAAGGTAGGCTGGTCAGAGAGGAGACAGGAGTAGTATGCTTACTCTTGGAAGAGTGTTTCTTAGGCTTCTCCTGAGTGTCAACCATCCCCGACGACAAGGGATCCTTACTGGAATGGCAGAATCCAGAGGACAAAGGCAAGGATTCCTTAGACTTCGAGTGGTGTTCCTGTTCCAGGAGGGCAACTTTCTGCTCCATGAAGTGCTCTCAAGCATTTGGAGTCATCTATGTTTGTGGCATTATTAAACCGCTGACACAGGACACAAGCATGGGTATCATGCACTGGACCCAAGCACTTCACACAGAATTCATGCAGGTCCTCTGTCATGATAACCTGGCCACAAGAACACTTTCCAAAAAGAGAATCTGAAGATGACATGGATCGTTAATAGGACGCGACGATACTGGAAGCACTGCAAGAAAGTAGACAAACTTTTCATCGTCGACTTAAGCTGGACTCCAGATGCAGAAAATGCAGCATGCAGGTTGTGGTAAGAAAAGAAAGTACAGTTACGTAAGAACTTACAGTAATAGTAGATCTTCGAGAACAGCTCTTGCAGCAAGTTACACCATTAGGACTGAAGCCAGCAGGCGCCAGGACCCCACGGAAATTTTCTAGCTAGCAGTATTCAGCGGGGACCGCCTTCAACGTCGGTCCCACCCCTGACGTCAGGCGTAGTACATAAGGAGGCGGTCCCCCAGAATCCCCAGTTCTCCCGCCAGAGACTACTGCCCACTGGATGACATCAGAAGAGGAGACAGAGGATCCGCCATCAAATGGCAATCAGAAAGAGGCTGTGAACGACTTGTCCTAGGAGAAGGATGTTGGAACCAGAATCTACCTCCAGCGGGGATGGTGGGAGGGAATGTACCTGCTGCAAGAACTGTTCTTGAAGATCTACCGTTATGGTAAGTTCTTACGTAACTATACTATCTTACTTCGAGCAACAGCTCTTGCAGCAGGTTACACTATTAGGACCGATTCCCAAGCAATCCTGGAAATCCCACACCATTGGGAGGAGGGAAGGTAGAAATCCTTGAATGACATCGAGCCTAGGACAGTAGTCCCTGAAGGACTGCTAGACCAAAACCTGCTCTTCGCCTCGACGCAATGTCCAGGCTGTCATGCCTGATGAAAGTGTGTATGGAGCTACAAGTAGCTGCAGCACAAATAGGTAAGGTGGATACGTTCTTTAACGCCGCAAAAGAGGTAGCCACCCCTCTGGAGGAATGACCCTTAACCGTGCCCGGTAAGTGTTTGTTGCGCTTCTGGTAACAGAACGTAATACACTGGATGAGCCACCTGGACAGCAACTGCTTTGAAACTGGAGCTCCCATCATCCTGTGGGCAAAGGAGACAAAACGTTGGTCCGACTTTCGGTGGTGTTTGGTTCTGGTCAGGTAGTGTCTGAGACACCTATGCACATCTAAAGTGTGCAGAAGGGCTTCTCCTCGATTAGAGTACTTACGGAAATACACTGGTAGATCGATATCCCGATTAAGGGTGAAAGCTGAGACCACCTTAGGCAGAAATTTAGGATTAGTCCGGAGGGATACCCTGTCTTGGTGAAAAACCAAATAAGGCTCTTTGCACATAAGTGCATGGAGTTCAGAAATTCTTCTGGCTGAGGTGACGGCAACTAAAAACAGCGTCTTCCAAGAGAGAAGACGTAACTCGCAATCCGCGGCTGGCTCAAAGGGTCGCAGCGCAAGCTGCTCCAGGACAAAGGGTAGATCCCATGGTGGAATCGGATCCTTAATCAGGGGCCTAAGGTGGAGGACACCCCTCAGGAAGGCACGTGTTGTGTCTAATTGAGCTATAGTGTGTTGGCCTATAGGACATGATAGGCTGAGATGGCAGAGGTGTACCTTAATCGAGGAGTAAGCCAGGCCTGACTGGAAAAGGGACAGTAGGTAGTCCAAAACCAACTTTCTGGACAATCCAAAGGCAAAACCACACGCTTGAACCGACAGCAAACCTGTGCCACTCATGGCATAGGTCGATGGGTAGCCGGTTTCCTAGCAGCAGCAGCAAGAATGTCTGCTACTTCATGGAGACCCAGTGTCACATTATGGCTATGTTTCAGGAGCCAAGCGCAGGTTCAGGGAACGAGGTCCGGGGTGACCAAGGAACCTGCCTCCTGAGACAGCAAGTGGGAGCTGATTGGCACGGCACTGGCGGTTCCCGGACAGCTGATGCAAAAGAGGGAACCAGATCTGCCTGGGCCAAAATGGCGCTGAAATTATTAGCGTCGCTGCTTCGCAAGTTTCAGGAGAACCTCTGGATCAACGGAAAGGGGAAAGGCATAGAGGAATCTGCCCGCCCAGGAGAAGGACAATGTGTCTCGCCAGAAAACACCAGGCCCTGGATCTAACAAGCAAAAATTGGGCAGTTTTACGTTGGATGGGGACATGAAAGTCAAATTCTGGAGCACCCCATCTGTGAAACAGATCCTCTGCTACCTCCTGAAGTAGTTCCCATTCATGGACTCTGGCCTGAGAGCGGCTCAGGCTGTGTGCAATGACACTGTCCACTCCTGGAACATTTACAGCAATGAGGTTTGCGCCGTGCTGCAAGACCCAATCCCACACCCTCATGGCCTCCCTGCAAAGCGGGTAGAATGGGTGCCTCCTCGTTTGTTGAGGTAGTACATCACCGCGGAATTGTCTGTTTGTAGCAGAAGTGTACCCGGTGGGCTCTCCGACTGGAAGGCCTGCAGGGCGTAAAGACCTGCCCTCATTTCCAGGATATTTATGTGGAGATGAGTCTCTTGGTCTGTCCACAGGCCCCCAGACCGAATACCGTCGAGGTGTGCTCCCCAACTGAGCCCCGAGGTGTCCGTGGAGTGTGTCAAAAGTCAGAGACGGGCGCAATGAAGGGACTCTACCGAAAGATTCCTCGAATCTAGCCACCATTGCCGATCTCAGACTACGGTCTTCGGATCCGATTGATGCTGCAGATAGTCTTGCTTTTGATCCCATGGACCCTTAACATCCACTGGGTTCCCGCATGTGGAGACGGTCTAGCGGGACTGTTGCATTGGCTGCAGCATGTGTCTGAGCAGAGAGGACCAGTCTGGCAGGAACGGTCTTCTTCGCCATAATGTCCCTGATGAGGAATCTGATGTGTTCCGCCTGTCCGGTGGGGAGAAAGCTTCTGGACGGTGTCCAGAACTGCAACTATGAATTGCAGAGTCTGGGACGGAACCAGGCGTGACTTCTCGTGATTGATGATGATGCCCAACATCTTGAACAGAGACTGAGTGCAGTGAATAGCGGACATCAGGGCCTCCGGGGCGTCCATGAGAAGCCAGTCGTCAGGTAGGGGAACCCGTAGTGGCCTTGTCTTCTCAGAGATGCCGCTACGACCGCCATGCACTTCGAAAACACCCAAGGTGCCGATGACAGTCCGAAGGGAAGGGCTCGGAACTGATAATGGCGACCCTGAAGCTTGAAGCGCAGAAACTTCCAGTGCGCTTGGGCAATAGGTATATGCAGGTAGGCGTCCTGAATGTCCAGGGACGCTAGGAAGGCGCCCTGCTTGAGCATGGGAATCAGACCTGGGAGGGCTACCATGCGGAAGCGTTTGTACAGTACCGAGTCGTTGAGGTTGCTGAGGTCCAGTATCGGACGAAGGTCCCCCGTTTTCTTTGAAACCAGAAAGAAGTGAGAATAATATCCTAGACCCCTCTGGTTCTGTGGTACGTACTCAATAGCTTCTTTTTCCAGAAGCGCAAGCACCTCCTGCTGTATGAGCAGGGCATGCTGACCCGAGTAATGGGAGAGCAGGGAGGTCTTACAGTTGGTGGTCAAGAAACTCTATGAAATGGCCTTTCTTGACCAACTGAAGAACCCACCTGTTGGTGGTGATCGACTGCCACCCTGAAAAGTGGCGAGCAATGCGACCCCCGACCTTTTGTGCCAGTTGATCTGGAGGAGGGGCGGGGGCCGGGAAGGAGTTATGCTGTAGCAGCACTGGTCCCTGCAGGCTGGGCCAGTTTCGTGTAACATTGGCCTCTGCCTGGGGACGACCTGGCCTGGGCTTTACGCTGAAAAGTGCCCCTTTGGTGCTGGCCGAAACATGGCTGCTGCCTCTTTTGCCGGCTGCGAAAACTGCTCTGGTTCCTGTGAAAGGAACCAGGCCTGGATCTGTACATGGCCTGTGCAGATCGGACTGCCTTCCCTGCGTCCTGGAGTTTGGTGATGACCTTCTCCGAGGATTCACCAAAGAGTACTTGCTATATGGGACATCAAGAATGTTCTTCTGTATGTCCAGGGTTGCCGGAGATACGGAGCCAAGAGTGTCCTTGAGACAAACGCCCAAGCTGCAGCTCTGGTGATGAGTCCGCAGAATCATATGCAGCTCGAAGACTTTGGGTACCCACATCTGACCCCAAAGGAGAAGATTGAGGAGCTCCGCCTTCTGATCGCCATCCGGAAGCTTGTCGATCAGGTCCTGGCCCTGTTCCCACAGGGTGTTCTGAAACTGTACCATGTGGGTGAGGTAGTTCAGAGACCTGATGGCGCATGTAGCAGCCGTGAACGTGTGCCTCCCCAGGGCATCCAGTTGCTTGGATTCCTGGTCCGGTGGCTGTGTGCTCATATGTTGTGGTCTTTGAGACCAGTCATGCGAGGCCGTAATGACCAGGGAGTCTGCCAGAGAGTTTGCTGGGCCAAGTATTGGTTCTCTCTTGGGGCCTTGTACAGGCGGTAAGCCCTTGGCACTGCGGGAGTGGGAGGCAGACGCTTTCCACGCAGCCTTGGTGATCTCCACAAAAGTGTCTACCAAGGGTGATACTACCACAGGCTTTGGGTCCTTCTGCCGAGGACAGTGGTTTCTAGGAGCTGGATCAGGACCTCTGGAGGCTGGGAGACTGACCTGAGTCGGTGTCCCGATATCGGGTGGAAGACGATGATTTATGGTGCTCGGAAGACTTGGAAGAGGCCTTGGACGGAGTGGAGGAAGCAGAGGGCCTCAAGTCTTAATAGGCTGGAGCAAAGAAGAGCCGCAGCCCAGACCTAACCGAGGGGGGCGCTGCAACCGAGCCCTGGAGGGAGAACGGTCCATCTGGTGGAGCCTGAGCTGCGGAGTCCGAGGCCTGGTTCGGGATCTGGACCTTACTTTCTCCCGGTGCTTATGGGCCTTCAAGGACAATTCTCCCCTGGAGGAAGGTTCTTGGTCCATCCTTTTTAAATTTTTCTTCAAGAAGATACGCCTGGAGTGCCTTCTGACGGTGGATCCTGGTGCAGCTACTGAACCCTTGTCAAAAGGTGCAGGCCTTGGTATCGTGGTACGGGCCTAGGCACCGCACGCAGGAGGAGTGAGGATCCTTGAAAGGGATCTGTTTGCCGCAGGCACACTTTGAAAGGTGACCCTCAAGCAAAGGAGTTGGAGAGGACATCAGTTAGAAAACGCAGAAGTTCTGTAGTCGTCGTACGCTAAGTAGAGACCGAGAGGCCGATGCTGGTGAGTCGACGGCGGGAAAAGAACTGAGGATTCTGGGGGACCGCTTCCTTATGTATTACACCTGACGTTAGGGGTGGGACTGACATCGGAGGCGGTCCCCGCTGAATACTGCTAGCTAGAAAATTTCCGTGGGGTTCTGGTGCCTGCCGGCTTCAGTCCTAATGGTGTAACCTGCTGCAAGAGCAGTTTCTCGAAGTAAGATCTGAGAAACATCTGGGACTGCCCCCTTTTATACCCGTCAGGACACAACATGTGGCATCATCGAGGATGGCGCCAGGTAAACTGCTGATAAATCATACAGATGGAATCATGCTTGTGGCTGGAATATTCCTATATGTAATGACCTGCTACAAGAGATTTCCTCAATGAAGATCTATCGATATCATCTGCACCTTGTCCTTTCTGACCTCAACCAGAACCCTGTGGATCAAGGGGAAAGGCATGCACAAGGCCTGGGGTCCAGGGCCTCACAAAGGCATCCATCAATGTCCCAGTCTGTGGGGAGTGGGCACAAAACAGCCTCAGTTTGGCATTCTCCTGGGAGGGAAACCGATCACTGAGGGTGCACCCCACCAGGAAAACAAGCAAGTCACCACCACTTGATGCAGAGACCACTTATGTGACACCTCTCCTATCCGGCTGAGTGTGTCCGCCAGCTGATTGTTCTCCCCGTTCTGTGAATTGCTGTAAATCAGCGCCCAGGCTGTGCACGAGGGTCAAGGTGCGGAGAACCTCTGAACGTAAGAGAAGGGAGTGTGTGCCACCCGGTCTGTTCAGGTAAGCCAGCCACACTGCATAGAGTTCCAGTAGGTTTATGTGGTGATGGGACTCCCTGGGTGATGTGGTCCCCCAGGTGCGCTCCCCACCCTACAAGAGACACGTCCATTGTCAGCTTGATGGTGAGCTCTGGATGGACAACAGTATTGTTTTCTCCAGGTGCTCTGAGACAAGCCACCACTGGATGTGTCCCACATTGGCTGGGTCACCGCAACCAGCTAATCCAGGTGACGTAGGTGTTGTGACCACTGAAGGCCCAAGCTCCCACTGGAAGGGGTGCATCTGCCAGTAGGCTCAACGAACCACATTGGTGCAAGATGCCATGTACGCCAGTAGCTGCAGGAAATCCCAGGCATGGTGTGGAGCCCAACCTGAAATGATCGAGCACAGGAGGCAAGATCCTGTGCCTGGTCTGCTGGGAGGCAGGCCCGGCCTGCAGAGAGTCTAGTTCTGCCCAGATGAACTTTATTACCTGCTTCAGTACCAGTTTGGCCTTGTCCAGGTTGCAAAAGGCCCAAGTTTCCCTGAGTCCTGAAGAGCCAGGGCTTTGAATCTAGCTCACAGCCTCTCTGGAGGGACTAGCAATCAGCCAGTCATCCAGGTAGGGGTAGTAGATTCGGACCCCTGAGCCATAGGTGGCCGCTACCATAACCATGCACTTGGTGAAGACCCACTGAGCTGAGGAGAGGCTGAACAGCATGACCTGAACTGGTATAGGATCCCCATCCTTGGAACCATACGTGAGGCGGTGGATCATTCAGACAGTGATGTGGATCTCATCCTGAGGTCCAGGGAGCAGGACCATATACCTGATCCAGGGATTGTATAATCTGGCTCAGTAACCATCCAGAGCTTGTGCTTCCGTCATACACTGGTAGAGATTATGAAGAGACAGTATGGGCACTAGCGCCCCCCCCCCAAAATGTTTCAGGACCAGAAAGTACCTGAACACATAACACTGACTGACAGGGTGTCTGGGACACAGGCTATGGCTCCATTCACAAAGAGCTAAGTAGTGTCCTCCCTGAGGGCAGACAGAGAGTCCTGAGACTCCTTGGACTCCCAAGGCACATGAAGGTGGTCAAGACAGGACAGCCTCTAAATTGAGGGACAGTTCTCTCGCCCACTACGTCAACATCCACTTGTCCATTGTGACAGTGGACCAACATGAGCAGAAGAGACACAGCCTGCTTTCAATGGGAGGAGTGGTCAGGACAGCTGGAGGGATGACACCCCCCAACCCATTACTGGGAGGGCTTTGTGAGGGCACCAGCAGCTGCATCCGGAAGGACACCACTACCCCTCATCCTTTTTTTTTTTTTTTTTTATTTTGGACCTTGTCCCCCTGACTTTTCCAAGCACTAGTTCTGGAATTGCCACTGCTAGGGCTACTGCTGGGGAGGCAGCATCCGGACGATAATTGTCATCATCCCCTGGCTCAGTGGGGGGCATCGAGGACACTGATGAGCGAGAGAAGGCAGGTCTAGACAATGCCTGATGTGATGTGCCAAAGGCCTAGAAGGTCCTGCCGGCAATGGGCCCTGAGGCGGGACAAACTTCTGAGAAGAAAGCCTGGATGTCAATGGTCATGGTCAGTGGCACAACGCCCTGCAGCACTGATTGGGGTGGGGGTGGGCACGACACACTAAGGCCTCGGCGTCGGGAGGGAGAGCTGAAGCAGCGACAGGATGGGGGCAGGTTGAGGGATCAGCATCCCTCACATTACTGGGATGGTCATAGGTGTCGACTGAAGATGCCTTATGCCCAACGACGTATGACAGTCACCGGCCACCAGCAGGCCGGCATTGCTCCCTGTGGCCCCTGAGGAGACGGGGGAGGGCCATTCAGCAGGTGCAGGCACATCGGTGGGGGGTAAAGAAGGAAACCCCATCGACAAAGGGCCAGCGTTGGCACAGCCGACGTGCTACACTGCCAAAGTTCCCCCTGTAGCAGACAGGGTAAGGAAGACAGTGGGAATGGTCGGCAGGAGAAGGGAAAGGCCCACCAATGATGAACCACCACCGGACTGAGGAACTCTGGAGGAGGAAGTGACCCTGTAGGCGAGAGGGTGTGGGTAGCAGCGGGGGTCACTGCTGGGCACGGCAACTGAGAATGCTCTAGGGAGGACTGATCCTCCTTCCGGTGGCAATGCTTCCCTGATGACTTGTCCTGGGCCTTGACCAAATGAGAGCCTGAGGACGGGTCAGGGAAGTGGAGGAGCTCCAAGCCTGAAGCACATTCTCCAAGGTGGTGACGCCACCACTGGGTAACTTGACTGAAGCCACACCAGATCGCGCAGGTCTGGACATCGTTGTCGGTGCTGAGGCAGCAGACGCAGGCCTCATGGAAATCTTTATTGTAGCTCTTCTGTCAGCAGTTGCAGTGACAGAAAAGATTATCAGATCCAGACATAAACTAAAGGAAAAAGGGGGAATCACTTTTGGGAATAAAGTAATTGAAAATCAGGGTGAGAAATAAATGGCAGAAAGTTTGAGAAAAATGGCAGTCGACTGAAGCGATGGTACTCTGTAGAGTCTGAAATGAGAAGGCCAACGGTGGAAAAAACTGAGAAGGGTGTGGGGCTCTCCATGGCTACACGGGTGAGGCTGACGTGGTGACGTCACCATGGGTGGCCTCAGATAGACTACTAACAAAAATGTTTCCATGCAGTCCTGGTGCCTGATGGCTTAGTTCCTGGGTGTGACCTGCTGCAACAGATATCCTCAAGATCTGCATAGTTGCTGGTACAAGGAATGGAATACCCTTTAGTAAGTTGCTGTGATCCATCCTCCACAGTAGGGTTTGGTGAAGCGGAACATGAGGAGAACCATTTGTTCCAACTCTTCCATCAGCTTTTCCCACTGTACTTTCAGAGTGCATTGTGGGATTTGCATATGAAGTTGAGCAAATGGTACGGTCACTATGGTATCAGCAATCAGAGCTAGAAGATGAAACATCAACCTGGCAGAGATGTAGTGGCTCCTCTGAACCAAGTGTGCTTCAGCAACAAGGGTGCCTGCCCTGTCCTGAGGCAGGAAGGCACATCCCTTTTCCGTATCCAGCACTGCACAAATTGGTACAGTGTCAGCACCAACTTTGCACATTCACTGTGACACCTATGGCCTCAAACAGCTGTCCTGTGAAGAAAAGTGTCCCTGGAAATGGCTTTCAGAAGCCAATCATTCAGATAAGGGAGAACAAAAAGGCTCTCCCTGTGAAGGGCTGCCCAACCACTGCTATGCATCTGGTAAAGCCCCACGGCACCATGGATAAGCCAAAGGGCAACACTTTGAACAGACAGTTCCTGCACTCCAGCATAAAGCAGAAGTACTGTCTGTGGCACTTTCTGATCTTGATGCGAAGGCATGCATCCTTCAAATCCAGGGAACAAAGCTCCGTTTGTAAGATGGGAAGCAGGGCTTGCAGAGACACCATTTCAAACAACTTCTATTCAATGTACAGATTGATGTCTCCAAGAATCAGTACGGACGTAGATCTCCTGTCCATTTTGACTAAAAGTATCTGGAATAGAACCCTGTTCGGTCTTGTGGAGGAACAGGTTTGACAGCACGCTTTTGGAACAGAGTCTGGACTTCCTCTTTAACAGGGATAACTGGCCTGCAGGATAAGAGGAAGGAGGATTATTTGAAGGGGGTTCTATTAATTCCAGAGCATGTCCCTTTTCTATTATTTCTAGGACCCATTCGTCTGTGGTGACCTCCCTCCACTGCTTTAAATACAGGAGGATCCTACCCCCCCACACTCATCTCTGGAGGCAACTGCTGGGGAGAAGGGGATCAGGCAGAACTGGGGGCAGCAGAGCCGCAGAAACCAATTCCTTCAGGCACTTTTGCATGAGCATCAGGGATGGGGGACCCGGGAGGGTACCACGACCTCTGCCATGGCCCTGCTGATGGCTATGTACAATTACCTCTGGCAGCAGGCCTATGAATGATCCCCTACCGCACCTCTGGTAGGCGCAGGGTAAAGGGATTTACCAGACCTTAGTCATTTCAGAGAACTGAGGGCCATGAAGTGCATCCTCAACATCATCTCCAAACAATTTGGATATCCTAAAAGGATAATTCAAAACAGCCTGATGCACATCAGTAGAAAAACCTGCTACCCTGAGCCAGGCATAATGTTTAATGCAAATGCCAGATGCTGCAGGCCCTGAGGAGGCATCAGATACATTATATGCTTAACGTAGCAGACGTTTTCCAACTTCAAAATAAACAAATGCTTATTCTTTACTTTGGTCTGGACCGGCCATTGCTTTTAAAAGGTATCAAGTGCATGTGCAAAACTTTTTGGATTGTGCTTCAGAACTAGCAGACATGGTTTTAAGCAAGTCAGTCTTTGTAAAAGCCATCAAGTAAATCCTGAGCTGCAGTACGTGCAACCTACTAGAGGCCGTTTTGAAATTTTTCACTTGGAGATGGTAATTAGTAATCCTCAGGCCTAAGAATGACGCATATGTATGTTTGCCCATTACATCCAGCTTCCTAGAGTCTTTACATGGAGGCAAAGTACTCAAGTGCCTAGGGGCTTTAGTGATCATGAGAAGCCATGATGATTACAGAGTCAGTCTGAGGATGTGCAGCATAATAAGGCTTAGCAGATGGAGCAGGGTACTGCTTATCAGCCTTCCTTGGAACTGCAGGCAGTGTATTCGGCCTGTGTCAAGCAGCAAAGGTAGCATCCTCTAGTGCAGGGTACACAGGAGGAATTATAATGGAGGTGTGCAAGAGACCTCCAAAAATTCCATAAAATTCCTTTTAGTGGAATCCTCCTCCTCCCCCTCACAGCAAAGCCCATGGAAGACTGCATTTACTGCAGCACAGTCTGAAAGGAGGAATCCTCAGTGTAGAGCTGTGTATGTAAACCAGTGTCTTCACTACAGGATGAAACGGTGCAGCTGAAAGGCAGGTTCCCTTCTGTAAACTGCCTCTCACATTCATACTCTAAATCCTCCTCAATATCTATGTAGCCAGGATTATATTCAACCTCCTCATCACCAACAGTGACTGGGGGCCACAGAAGGAACCGGCGACACCAGTGGTGGCTTAGGAGAAATCCATGGTGTACTAGCAGAAGCTGTCAATGAAAAGGCCTTGGAACATGTGGCCCTGTGGAAGGCAGAACTATCACTGGTAGAAGTGATGGTGGAAGCCAGCCCATTGGCGCAGCGGTGGAATTTCCGCTTGCAACGCAGGCCGGGGGGGAGAAGGGCGGCCTGTCCCGTGGACTGCTGGAGGCCAGGGGTACCGCAGCTACTGGCGCGTAGCAGCACTTCAGGGGGTCACTGCACGTCCCCGCCCCACAGAAAACCAGGAAAACTGAGGGAGCTGCTGGCTGCCCTAGATGACGCGCTCACAAGTGGCTTAATTAGCCCCCAGGCCGCCCTCTGACCAATCCCATTTGCGGTGCTAGGCCAGGGTGCTGCAGCCCGCCCAGGGCAATCCGTGGGGTATCAGGGCCACAGGCCGTTCGGGAGTAGAAGCCCAGCAGCCCGTGATTGAGCAGTGGGTACTGGGCAGCTGGCGGCTCAGGGCGGTAAAGATAGAATTAAAAAAAAAAAAAAAAAAGTGATCGTGGTAGCACACATCATATATCTGAAAACAATGCCAGAACAGCCTAGAAGTCAATGGCACTCTGAAAAAGGTCCGGCACTACCTGCAAAGGACTATTGCATGATGACGCACCATCCATATTAGGTATAATAGTGCCTGAGCCAAGCCCCAACAACAGGCTTGGGGGGTGGGAGGAGGGAGCTTTAGTCGATACCGCCGGACCAGTTCCAATGAGGACGCACCCGATTTCACTGGCGACCTGGACCTTGGGCGGCAAAGCAGACACCTTCTGCTTATGACCAGAAGAAGAGGAGGCTTGTGATGCCTGTTCCTGTCTCAACTTCAACAACTGTTTCTCAGTTGGTGGCTAGAGAAGAGCAGGTCTGGAACCCACAACCTTATCAATGGCTTTCAAAGTTTTTTTGGAGCAAGAATGCCTCTAAGGCCTTCTGATAGTGTCGCCTTGCAGTCTAGCTGACTGACAAATCTTGCAGGCCCTCACATTATGAGATGGGCTGAAACGCCACACGCAAATTGTGAGTGTCATCCTTGTAGATTTTACAGCTGCACGAACGATATTGGAACAAAGACTCTTTGTACTTCAGTGGCATACAGAAAAGAAGAAAAACAGCAATGGCCATTTCGATGTTACTCAGGAGGTCCGATGAGGATGATAAGGCGGTGGTGGAGAAAGTACAGTTACGTAAGAACTTACGTAGAATAGTAGATCTTCGAGAGGAGCTCTTGCAGCAGGCTATTACATTTAGGACTATGCCACAGGCACTAGGACCACATGGTGAAAACGCCTGCCAGCAATACCAGGGGCGCGACCGCCTGACACCAGCCCCGCCTATCGGGTCAGGGTACAAGAGGGGAGTGACCCGCCCCACCTCAGTTCTCCCACCAGTACCCAGCAGAAGGCCTGACAAGAGAAGGAGGCGAAGCCCACCATCTAGAAAGAAAAAAATAGATCTACACACTCTGAGGGGAAGGTGGAGGAAGAAGCATACTGCTGCAAGAGCTCCTCTCGAAGATCTACTGTTACGGTAAGTTCTTACGTAACTGTACTATCTTACTCGGGAGGGGAGCTCTTTACAGCAGGCTATTACATTTAGGACTGAATCCCAAACAGTCTCACAGGAAGGAGGTAGCAACTCTGGGAGGAGGAATATGCCGACTCCAGAGGCCCTAGGACAAAAGTCCTTGTAAAACTGCAAGGCCAAAGCCAGCATGGCGTTTGGAGGCGATATCAAGCTGTAATACTTGATAAAAGTATGCACCAAGTTCAGGTTGTGGCGCACAAATGTCCTGGATAGCGACATTCCGCATGGCGGCAAAGCAAAAAATGACACTCCTCTGGTGGGTGGCTTCTCTGGCCCAGCAGGGGTTTATTGTGATGCTCGTAGCAAAATGAAACACAACGGACTATGCATTTAGAGACAGTCTGCTTGGACACCGTTGACCCAAGCGATGTGGTGCAAGCCACAAAGAACTGCTCTGATTTACGGTGTTGAACGCTCTGCTGAGGTAATACCTCAGGGACCTGTGGACATCCAATGTGTGAGGACAGCCTCCTCTATTGGAAGGAAGGAAAATAACAGGTAGATCAACCGACTGGTTGAGGGTCAACTCCGAGACCACTTTGGGAAGAAACTTAGGATTAGTTCTGAGGGAAACCCTTTCCCTATGAAAAACCAAACAGGGCTCTTTACAAATCAGAGCCTGAAGCTCAGAAACCCTTCGAGCTGAAGTGACAGCAACCAAAAAAACTTTCCAAGAAAGGTAACGCAGCTCACAACTTGCTGCGGGTTCAAAAGGAGGGAGGGTGAGTTTCTCCAACACAAAAAGAAGGTCCCAGGGTGGGACAGGGTCCCTAATGGGAGGTCTCATGTGTAGAATCCCCCTAAGGAAGGCGCGGGCTACATCTAGCTGTGCCAATGCTCTCTCTCCCACGAGAGCATGATAGGTGGAAATTGCCCACATGTGCACCTTGATAGAGGAATAACTCAGGCCTTTCTCGTACAAGGAGAGGAGATACTGCAAAGTGGAGTTCACAGGGCAGGTGACGGGATCTAAATGTTGCAGCAAGGCCTAAAGACAGAAACTCTTCCACTTCATAGCGTAAGTGGAGCTAGTAGAGGGCTTCTTGTGGATGCTAAGACTTCCACCACTTCCCGGGAAACCCCGTATCTGTTTCTAGCTACGTCTGAAGGAGCCAAGCATGAAGGTGCAGGGACCTGCGATCCGTATGGACTAGAGATCCCTGGTCCTGGGACAGCAATTGCGAGCATATGGGCAGCGGAATTGGAGGTTCCTGGGACAGCCGCTGCAGAAGTGGGAACCAAATCTGTCGAGGCCAGTTGGGGGCCATAAGGATCATCCGGGCCCCTTCGGCCTGCAATTTGAGCAGAACCCTCTGAATGAGAGGGAAGGGTGGAAAGGCATAAAGAAACCTCCCTGCCCAGCAAAGGGATAACACGTCTGGCCAAAAAACTCCAGGCACGTGCTCTTGCGAGCAAAAAATTGGCAGTTTGGCGTTGCGTGGTGACGCAAAGAGGTCCAGCTCGGGAAGACCCCACCTATCAAAGAGCTGGTCTGCTATGCATTGTAGCAACTCCCACTCGTGTGCTCTGGCCCGCGACCTGCTGAGGTTGTCGGCCAGATCGTTTAGGACGCCTGGAACGTGCATGGTGGACAGTAGAATGCCCCGTTCCAGTGCCCAGTACCAGACTCTCATCGCCTCCCTGCAAAGAGGATAGGAATGAGTGCCTCCTTGCTTGTTGATGTAAAAGACGACCGCCATGTTGTCCGTCTGAATTAGAAGAGAGCCTGGTATCAGATCCTCCTGAAACGCCTGAAGATCGTAGAGGACCGCTCGCATTTCCAGCACATTGATGTGGAGGGACCGTTCTTCGGGTGACCAAACCCCCTGCGTTTGATGAACACCCAGGTGTGCCCCCCAGCCCAGGTCCGATGCATCCGTCGTTAGAGTTTGACCTGGAGGTTCCGGACGAAAACTGACCCCATACTCCAAATTGCTGGGGTCTAACCACCAAAGCAATGTTCTTCTGACTGGCTCTGAGATCCTGACTAAAGCGTCCAGGTCGTCGTAGCATTGGTCCCACTGCACCCTGAGCATCCACTGTGGGACTCTCATGTGGAGGCGGGCCAAGGGCGTGACTGGAATGGCCGCCGCCATATGCCCCAATAAGCTGAGGAAGTTCCGGGCTGGAACCTGAGGTGCTATAGAGATCCGTTCCGCCAATGTTCGCAAGCGAATCCCCCTGTCCTGTGGGAGAAAGGCCATGCCCTGGACAGAATCCAGGATCGCTCCTACGAAGGTGAGCTTTTGGTTGGGCTCTGGGGATGACTTTTTTAAGTTCAGGGTGATTCCCAGCTCTCAGAATAGAGTATAAGTGTCTCAGAGAGAGCGTAAGAGGCTGTCCCTTGACAGGGCCGTAAGGAGCCAATCGTCGAGGTAAGGAAACAAATAATGTCCCTTCCGCCTCAGAGCCGCAGCCACCATTGCGAGGCATTTGGTGAAGATTCATGGAGCGGAAGAGAGGCCGAACGGGAGCACCCGAAACTGAAAATGCTCCCCTTGGAAGTGGAACCTCAAGAAGTTCCTGTGAGGAGGAAAGACCCCTATATGCATGTAAGCATCCTGCATGTCGAGAGAACAGAGCCAGTCCCCTTGGTGCAGCAGGAGAAGGAGACCCTGAAGTGTCACCATCCTGAACGTTTTGTACTCTATAAAGAGATTTAGTGGACTGAGGTCCAGAATGGGATGAAGGTCCCCAGTCTTTTTTGGGACCAGAAAGAAGTGGGAGTAGAACCCCTGGCCCCGCTGCCCCCAAGGGACTCTCTCTATAGCTCTCTTTTGCAGGAGGGCCTGAATTTCTCCTTCTAATAGTGGGATGTGAGGAGGATAACGGAAGAGCTTTGGTGGAGTGTGTGGAGGAAACTCTGTGAACTCCAAGGTGTGTCCTCTCTGTACAACATCCAAGACCCATTGATCCGTGGTAACAGACCTCCACCCTTCGAGATGAAGGGAGAAGCGCGGACCCCAACCAGCTCCCCGTGAGCTTCTGTCAGGGTGGGGCGCGCAGAAGGGAGTCATTGGGCAGAACCGGGGTTTGGGAGAGAGGCCTGTGAGGACTTGGGCCCATGGGCGGAAGGTCCACCAGACTGCTGGTTTCCGGATGGTCTGCGGAAGCCACCTCTCTGCCCCTGCTGGTTTCCGTGGGCTGAAGCCTGGTTGCCTGAGGACTTACGAAAAGGCAGACAGCGGTGGGGGCGTTGCTGGTCGCCACGGTACATCTGGCGGACTGACCAGATCGACTTACCCGATTCCTAGAGACGGGAGAGCAAAGCCTCCGTCTCCTGCCCAAATAAGACGGTACCCTGGAAGGGCAAATCCTGGATACCTGACTGCAGATCCTGGTGAAAGCCCGAGACTCTCAACCAGGCATGGCGCCGAAGGCATACTCCAGAGGCGGCCGCCCTGGCTGCCGTGTCCGCAGTGTCAAACGAGGCTCTCAGCACATGAGAGCCTACGTCTGAGCCCGACTGCAAAAAGGGCCAGGAGCTCTGACTTAGAGTCTGGCATGGCCTGTGTCAGCTCAAGTCCCCGTTCCCATAATGTATTCTGGTACTGCACCATATGCATGAGGAAATTCAGGAAGCGAATGGAACAGGTGGAGGCAGCATAAATTTTTTTCCCACCTGATCCAGGTATCGGGACTACAGGTCGGGATGCTGGGAGCCGAGGTGCCTTGGCTGTCGAGATTTATCATGAGCAGCCGTAATCACTGATGAATCGCCTGAGGGTGCTCTGCCAGGAAGGGTTCCGCCTCAGGCCTTATAGAGCCTATCCAACTTTTCGGAACTGCCGGGATGGAGGCTGGATGCATCCAGGTGGATTTAGTAAGATCCTGGAAAGTATCCACCAAAGGAGGAATAACCAGGGCTTCGCCCTTCTGCCTCAGGTATTTAGCCAATCTCCAGCGTCCGGATCCAGGTCTTCCGTGTCCCACTCGTTGGAAGCCTGGATGTGCCTCATGACGTCCAAAAATGTAGGATCGTCCGGAGGCGAGCGAGGCAGGTCCTTCTCTTCAGGGGAGCGTTTGAGACTGAGAGGAGGAGAAGAAGAGGAGGATCGACTATCCGATTTGGAATAGTCTGATTCTACCCCATGACCATGCCTGCGCTGAAGTCGGTGACTAGGGGACCGACGACGGTCCGAAGACCGACTCTGGTACCTGGACCGGCAACGGAGCACAGACCGACGCCGGGAGCGGTCCCGCTTAGCGTGAGAAGGGCTCCTGGAACGAGACCAAGGTCGGTCACTAGAAACTCTAGAGCGACGCCGGTGGTACTCGGATCTAGAGCGGAACGAGCCCCGAAGGGGGCGGAGCAGCGCCCAGTGACCTCAACGGAGAAGTCTCACCCTCTGGCTGTGGTTCTCCCGCAGGATCCGGCACCGGTGTCTGGGCCGGTGACGGGAGGTTCACTTGTGAACCTGCCCCCACCAAAAAGAGAAAAGCTGCTTGAGCTCATCCTTGGAGAAGATCTCAGCCGCACGCTGCGGAAAAGAAGCCTCCGGAGCGGCAGGACGCGAAGGAGAGCTCTCCTGAGGGCGGGGGGAGGAGGACTTGGGCGACGGGGACGTCGGTAGTTCTATGACCGACCCCGGGTCCTTAGCCTCTTCAACCGGGCGCCGGTGTAGGAACTGACGACGGGTGACGCTCAGGGGCACGAGAGTCTTAACCTCCGGAGGCGCCGCTTTAGCAGGCGGTGCCGTGGTAGGTAGGGCCGAAGCAGGTACCTCCAAGGACTTGGCGATGACCCTTAGCGGAGTCACCTTCGGCTTGGCCGGCTTCTCCCCAGACGGGCCGGTCTTAGCCTGGGAAGACTTCGGCGATTCTCCAGACCCCGAAGGACGGGCCTTTTTGGAGAAGGCCGCGAACGCGATCTGGACCGGGACTGGTGTCGGGACCGACTACGCTCCTTACTGTGCCGCTTCTTCTCCTTTTTCTTCCTCTCCGACGAGTGCAGATCCATTTTCTGCTCTAGAAGGTAGGCCTTAAGGGCTTTCAGGCGGCGGATGCGGGTCCGACTGGAAAAGGCCTGGCAGTCAGCACAATTAGCGGTGTTGTGGTCGGGGCTGAGGCAGAAGACGCACCGCCGGTGCCCGTCCTTAGCGGGAATCTGCCGCCCGCAGTCGCACTTATTGAGGTGTTCAGGGGACAGCGAAGCCCGGGAAGACATCGAACCCAGCCGGGGGGAAAGAGGGCTGACGTCGGTACTAAAGGCGGCAAACACCGAGCAGAAAACACCACCGAAATGCAGGAAAAAACGTACGAAACGACGGCAGCAATACTGACGTCAGTGATGGTGAAAAGAACAAAACCATCGAAAAACGGTAAAATCTTGCTAGAAGATCTCTATTCTCGCTGAGAGTCGCAGACAGAAGCAAGCTTCATCGGTGGGTACGGGGCGGAAATAACAGGCGGGCTGGGTCTGCCCTCTTATACCCTGACCGACGTCGAGGCGGGGGGCGTCAGGCGGTCCTCGCCAGTATTGCTGGCAGAAGTTTTCATCGTGGTGGTCCTAGTGCCTGTGCATAGTCCTAAATGTAATAGCCTGCTGCAAGAGCTCCCACTCGGAGTAAGATCTGTGGAGTGTTTGGGCCATCCACATTATATACTCATCAACACTGAATTTCACTGTGGGCTGTCTCCCGCTAGCAAAAAACCTTTTAGTGGTCCTGACGCTGACAGCTTACAGTTCCAATGGTGTGGCCTAATGAAAGAGATATCCTCAATGAAGATCCTCTCTGGTTATGTTCGTTATTGCCCATGGATTAGTATTCTGGGCAGTTAAGCTATGCCACCAACCAGTGCACTATGGGGGTGAGCACATTATGGGCAAGGGCTGAGAAATAGCGTAGATTTAATATGGGAAAGTGCAGGGTACTACACCTGGGTGAGGAATTGGTGTTGTACATATACACCATAGGACAGCACAACTGAGGGGCGGGATCTAGTTGTTAATAAGGAACATTACCTGAAACTAGGTAGGCAGTGTACTGCCACAGTTAAGCAAATACAATCTTGTGATGTGTTAGTGGGTGAAGAAACCGGTCAGGGGAGACGACCCTCCATCTGTACAAGGCCGAAGTTCAACCACATCTGGAGTATTAAGTTCTGGTCACTGCAGTACAGAATGGGCATTAAAGAGAAAGGACTACAAAGCTGATTAGTTGCTAAGGAAGCAAGAGCTATGAGTGAGGAGAAGACTGTTATGGGAACACAAGGCTGAGAATGGACATGATCACATTTTTTCAGTTGCTAAAAGGGACAGGCCTCAGCTAATTGGGTTTTATTATATGCAGCGACGTCATTCATTCAGTCATTCCATCACTTAGCAGTGGACAGAGCAGTGGTCTCTTCAACAGGGGACAGTTTTCTTTATTAACTTCCTTGCTTTTGCAAGTGAAGGATCAGTCGGTACAGCTGGGGGGGGCGGGGGATGGAATGTTTGCCATGCAATTTTAAGGCATAAGATAAATGTATGGGTATTACACTTCTGTAGACATTAATTTAAATTATGGGGACCAACACTAAAATTTAGAAAAGTGCCAACAGTTATTTTTCTAATTTTGTTTAAGCGTCATGAAATTTTCCATGTCTATATTTAAAAAAAAAAAAAAAAAAGTACTGGTGGCACTGAGGGTTGGAGGCATCCGCCTTGCCTCGTGCCACACCGTGACCAGGTTGAGGAATGGGCTGGGGAGGAGAGGATTGAGCATCCGATGGACTGGACTGCTCTCCTCTCGAGGAGAGGTGTTCCTGTCCCACGATGCTAGTGATGCCCAGTGGAGACCGGGCGCACTGCAGTCAAGGGACCGCCACGTGGGGGGGGGGGGGATGTCTGGTGGCTGTCCTGTGGGCATGTGTAGATGCGCTCCTGTCATGCGCTGGACAGCATTGCATGTCCCCCATTGGGGGGTGGGACCAGAAACCAGAAAAGCCCTGACTCCTGGAGGGCGAAGGAGGGTCCAGTGGTCAGTTCCCACATCCAGTATTTGGCCTTCCAGCCTGCTCCAATACTCCTCCTGCCCTGGCCGCTCCACTAGATTCTAGACAGGCGCCAGGTAGGAGTCTGGTGAGGGCTTCAGGCGGATGGGAGAAAGGCCGGACAGAGTGACCACTCTGGAAAGAGAGAGAGAGAGGTCCAAGAAGCCAGAGTGAATAAACGGGCATAAATAAAGTTTGAAGGAAAAAAAAAGGTATTGAAGTATATCACTATACTTTGTTCTGGAAAAAGTATATTGATCACACGTTTATTTGATAAAAATCTCTCTCATGATGTATACATACAGCTAGAGAGAACTGCCTGTTTCTATATTAATAACATAATTGCTACTGTTGTGTGATGATATAATGACCATGTATTTTATTTATTTTTAACTTTTGTTTATCGGGTAAACATATGGGCCTGAGGCTCTTTTTCATATGCGACCCGAGACTGTTTCCTTTACAGTCAAGATAGTAAATATGCACAATTCAGTTCAAACATGTTACAAAATGTTATAAAAATTTTAGAACAGAGTAACTGACATGTTACAATACAAATAAAACACAACATAGCAATGTACAAACATATATCGGTTAATACAACAAGAACATTGTAATTGATTAAAAAGATGGCATTTCAGATCGGATTAGTTTTGAGCAGATCATGACATACCAGTTTCTAAGTCAGAAGGAAGGGCATTCCAATGTTTTGGGGGCCTGGATGGAAAATGCTGAGTCACCATCTTAGTTTTTGTTTTATTATTAAGCCATTAGTTGATCTTAAGTCTCAGTTTATTGTTCTAATTTTAGCAGTGGAAAAAAATCGTTTTCATTTTGCCATAAAATATGATCAGTTGGACTACATAGAAAGTAAATACTACTTGGATTTGGAGAGACCATCGGGTTATTTGATAGTTTACAGTGCTGAGTGCTGTAGGATAATTTATAAGTAAATCTGCAGATGCTGTGAATAGTTGTTGGGTATAACATTGCTTGTTTTGATATCGCTGTAAACAAGAAGGAATAATAGTTCACTTGAGACAGTAGTATACTTTGAGCAATTGCTTTTCTGGCTTGTAAGGTGTCAGAATTCTGTAATTTGAATAACACCCCCAGTTTATTTTTCTAGTTAATGTTCCTGTGTGATATGAACATGTCAGTTGAGTGTCCAGATATGCTCCCAAATATTTGATTTGTTCTACTTGTTCCAAGTTTGTTCCCTTATTGTCTCTCACTGTTTCCTAGACTTTTCTCATCTTTGTTTTGAACCACATAACATGCATTTTGTTAGTACCATTTAGTGATAATTTGGAGTTAACCAGTTTTTTAATTTTATAAAGTCACTACTTAACATTGCTCAAAAAGTATCAACTAAACTAGAACTTGTGTATAAGATGATACCGTCTGCATAAAATGGTTTGGAGGTGTTTGTCAAAATTTGAGGGATATTATCAATATAAATTGAAAAAAGAAGGGGCCCCAGTGTCTACCCCTGTGGGACTCCTTGTGTTAATATCATGGTATCAGACATAGTACACCTGCAGATCTCTGTCAGTTAAAAAAAACTTATTCATGTCCAGAAATTTAAGGAGGAAAGCATTGCTTATCTCGAACTTTCGTTTTCCTTAAATTCATTTGGTAGATTCTTTGTTTTTGGATTTATCAGAGAATTTATTGAAGTCCAGAAACTTTTTAGGTTAGATTCCTGTTGCTTTGAATAATACTTTGATTTACTTAGAGTTGTGATTTACATTTATATCCTAAGTTTCGATATT